>CM033712.1:64638021-65238021 GCA_019671005.1 Hibiscus mutabilis
ACTCGCCATTAATCCCGGACACCACCCATTGGAAAGCCGCCTAAGGCAAATTGAAGATCGGCAACTAATGTTCATGCGGTACATGAAGGAGCACAACAATGCCATCACCCAAGTCATCCTAGAAAAGTACCCTGACAACCGTGTGCCGTTCCCAATATTTCCGTCGATATCCTTGCCACGGCAACCAAGGAAGCTGACGCCACGACAACCAACTCGACAATGCCCGCAACCAACCACTGAAAAAGCCAAAGGTAAAGCACCTATGCCTGAATCAACTCCTACGGAATCATTTTCTGATTTTTCAGATTCGGACGAGTCCTCCATTGAACCAATAAAGACCGCACCAATTGAATCCTCCAAACGAAAAGCCATTGACATTGATGAAGAGGATGATGAGGACAACCCCGCATTTAGGATCGATTCCACCACCGCAACAAGAAAACAACCATCGCGTTCAAGCAAGAAAGTCAAGACGCCAACTAGAAGGAAACTAATCATCTACGATGACGAACTCTCGGAGTAAGTCCTCGTATGCATTTTTATTTTTATTGTTATTTTTCGTTATTATTATGCATGCATTGAGGACAATGCCTCACTCGAGTTTGGGGGGGGATTGTTATTAGTAATTACCATGTTTAGTTACATTAATCTTAAGCATTACATTTAGGATACATAAATTGCTTGTCATGCCTTTAATTGGAACAAGAATTGCTTAGATTTGATGAATATTCGATGATGACTTTGCCAATGCACTTAATTGATAGAATTTTTATTCTAGGATAACCATGGAAAAACTTAGAATTTTACTATGATGCTAAATTTGATGAAACACTGTTGTGGTTTGATTGATTTAAGGAATTCTAGTAAACTTAGGTCGATGATTAATAAATTGGGGGATTAGAATAAAAATTGGATGAATGCTAGAGGTACCCGAAATTGACTCTAGCATATGCTAAAAAAATTGATCACTAGAGGTGCCCGAAACTGGCTCTAGGAGGCGTTAAAAAAAAATTTACTAGAGGTGCCCGAAACCGGCTCTAGTCGATTAAATTAACTTAAGAAAATTAAAAATAAAACACTAGAGATGCCCGAAATTGGCTCTAGTTAAAACATGTTAAAAAGAACCCAATGAAGTAATTTGAAAACCTATTGTTTGCATAGAATCCGAAAAATCAACTTGCACACAACTCCGCACACACTCACAAGCATTATAGTTTGATTCCGAGTAATTCCTCGCTTTTAAAAAAATAAAAAGCCAATCATACTTTGTGCCCCTGGTTGAGAATTGAAATCAAGTTCAGAGCTAAGCTTGTGAAAATTTGAAGTCTTGGCGGTAATTATGAGTTTGCATTGCTTGAGGACAAGCAATAGTTCGAGTTTGGGGGTGTGATAAGTGTTCAAAAGTACTATTTTTCTTACCCTTTTACTCATATTATTGTTAGACTTAGGCTCATATTAGTTGCATAGTTAGCCATTCATGCATTAATTCATGTTTCCTTCAATCGTTGAGCTTGATTACATAACTTGGTGATTTTTTGTAGAAATAGATGCTGCTTTGGTGTTTTTTTGTGTGTGTATGTGCAGGATCACTTGCCAAAGCAATGCCGAGCTAGTTGCCGTAGGCGGTGCATGAAGGAGACGCTGAGCCAGTTGCCATGGCATTTGTCGACAAAGACCAAAAGCAATATGGATGTCGAAATTCATGATTTTACAAGCCCAAGATGACATGGAGCAAGGTCCAAGCCCAAAGGAATTTGATTGCCATGCAGAGATTAAAGAAGAATTAAATTCCAAGAGGATAGGAGAAGTTCTAATAGGAATAAAATTATAATAAAGAATTATATTCTTTAAAGATAATTTAATTCCAACTCAAACTCCTCCTCAAAGAAGGACTTTGGCCTAGCCCTATAAATATCAAGGAGATTTCGACAATTCAAGGGGAGAGCAAGAGGGAAATTTCGCAAGTCCAAGTAGGGCAAGAGGAGAGAATTTTCGACAAGCATCAAGGGCAAGGAGGATTTCGACAAGCCTCTTCCTTCATCTTTGTTCGATTGGGTTCATGCTAGGGATTAATTATCTTGTGTTTCTTTGGAACCTAGCCATGAACTAAATTTACTTGGCTATGGTTATTGTGTTTTGAGATTGTGAGAAACTATTGGTTTTTGTTTAGGTAATAAGAGTTTGCACTTTTCTATTTCAAGGTTTATTCATTCTTGATTCTTATTATTGTTTGCAGTGAATTGGGAGAGGATCTCGTGATTTCATCCATTTATCTAATATCGGGAGAGTTAGATTCAAGAAACGAATGAATATGATCTTTATTCAATCCAATGATGGTGAAGATTAATCCGGCTTAGGAATAAGTTAAGGATTTCAACGGCTAAGAGGAGCGCAAGATTGGTTGTTGTTCACCCTTGATTCACGCAGGGATGTATTATCAAGGCATGCACAAATAGCTAGAGTTTCGACTTAGGGATAAGAAGAAACCATTGAAGAATGCTCCGCCGAACCTTGAAGTTGCTGCCCAGTCGCCCAAGTAGTTGCCCAACTAGTCGCCCAAGCAACCATCAATTAGTTGCTACGGCAACCCCGTCGTGCAAGTTGCCACGACAACTGAGTTGCCCGTGCACTCTTTTACCAAGACAATCCAATCGGCTATCACACCTCAACTCACGATAACCTAGCCTATCTCTCTCAATTGAATTCATCTTTTCTTTTACTTAATTGCTTTCTAGATTAGTTATTAGTTAAAACTTCTATAATCCTTTACTTGTATTGTTACTTTTTACAGTGCAAGAGACTAGATTCTTGAAGTGGCACCAATCCCTGTGGAGACGATATCTTTTATACTATAACTTGCGACGTGTATACTTGCACAATTGCGTAGCACTTATTACGCGCAACACTGACCATCCGTCTGAGGATGATACGAAGTACTGAAATTCAATTGTGTACCCAAATGTTGGGTCACGCCAGTACACCCCATGGCGGAGCGGAAAAATTATCTGGCGATTACCACATGAGATCCATATAGGAGGAACGATTCGAGGTAAATAAGGGTGAAGAATTACCTATTTAAAATCTAGAATTCTGAGTTTGGAGGAGATAGATATTTAATCACGATTCTTCGATGTCGATTCTTAAGCCGCAACAATAACGCTCTGACCTCTATGTAGTTCACCCAGTTGAAACGAGTATATAAAAACTCTCTAAACCATTTAGAAGGGAACGAGCATATAAAAACCCTCTAAACTATTTAGAGGATTTTTCCCAAAAAGCATTAATGACTGCTAGATCTCTCATGCCTTTATATAGCCTTTGTAATCCTAATTTAACTCAGATTAGGATTTTAATATATATATTAAATATATATAATCCCAATTTAACTTTAATTGGGATTTTAATATATATATTAAATATATATATAATCCCAATTCAACTTAATTAGGATTTCAATATGTATATTAAATATATAATCTCAATTCAACTTAATTAGGATTTCAATATATATATATATATTAAATATATATATAATCCTAATTCAATTTTAATTAGGATTTCAATATATATATATATATTAAATATATATGATCTCAATTCAACTTTAATTAGGATTTCAATATATATGTTAAATATATATAATCCCAATTCAACTTAACTAGGATTTCAATATATATATATATATATATTGATTTAAATCGAATTATATTATTTATATATTAAAAGAGTCATAATTACAATAATTATTTTTTCTTTTAATATTTACCCAATAGTTAAATTATATATATCAAATATATATTAGTTTAACTAAATCCATGTACAACAAATTTGTACATATATAATTCGTTTAATATATGCTCATTTCAACTGTGGGTGTGACCCTGTAGGTTCATGTAACGTCAGTAGTAAATATTAGAACATTTCTAATATTACAAACAATGAGTGACAACTAGCAATATGTCATTGTCACCTAAGTTACAAGAAATAATGATTCAACATAACATTTTCGTGATTAACTCTATTTATGTATTACATCCTTTTGTCATTTATATCTAGATTAGACACAAGTCATGGAACAGTCACACTTGTATTGTCCATCTAATGTTTCTTGATATCTTGAGTAGAATATTATAAACGAATAACTATGATATCTCATATCAACTTATTCGACCATGGCCATGCATTTCTAGTCTCACTCAATCAAGTGGCCTACGATATTACTCCTATTATGTAGGAGGGACAAATCCTATCTTGATCAACCATATTCCACTACATAGATTGTGACATGTCCAATATCAGTCTTTATAGTGTAGTCAGTTAATACACACGTTTGACCGTATCAAAATATGTCACTCACAATGTTGAAATAATGATGATCTCAAGTCTGAGGATCATACATGTAGTTATCACTATGAGCAATGTTATGATTGTCACATAATAATCCAAGAAACATGCTAATAGCGGGTCAGTCCATTATGTCGTTCTCTAACACATACTTATGTATTGATTTTGACATCTCCATGTTAATGACAAAACTTTGTCATCAATCAACTACATATTAGTCTTAATGCATTATTGTTGTCCATGCTCACAATAATACTCGACTAAGGATATTCTAGAATAACCATATTATTCTAAGGACTTTATTATAATTAAATTTATTTATGCACGCAGAATTGTAACTGAAAATAATAATTGCAATGCCTCTGTATGAATAAACAAGGTAAAACAAATGTCATTTACAATCATCTTATTATTGGTCTTTGGGCGTACTCTAACACTAAAGCCCAATGCAAACATTCCCAAAACCTCACTGTAAACCATAGATCTTTATTCGAAACTATGGACTTAGGAACCCTGTACAAACGTACAATCTCAACAATATACAAATCCATCAACTTATCCAAGGTATACGTCGTATGCACAAGCACAAAATGTGCACACTTCGTAAATCGATCCACAATCACCCAAATGGAATCCTTCTTAGTTGGCGCCAAAGGCAATCCAAACACAAAATCTATGGTGATTCTCTCTCACTTCCATTCTGGTATTCTCAACGATTGCAGCAACTCGGAATGAAACTGATGCTCAACATTAACATGCTGACACACCATGCATCTAGCAAAAAAAATTAGTCGTGTCTTTCTTTAAACCAACCCAAAGCCTTGATACATCTTAGTACTACCAGGATGCATAGCAAAAGGACTAGTATGTGCCTCGGTCAAAATGGTACACCTCAACTTATCATCATTAGACACCACTATCCGATCCTTAAAATACAACACTTCATCGTCATTAAAATGAAAAACCTTCGGATTTCAATCCATGATATCCTTAACATGCGGTACCAACACATCATCATAAGGTTGTTTTTCCTTAATCAATTGTGACAATGATGGTTTTACTTGCAACTCGGCCAACAAACCTCTATCCCACGGCACACTTAACTGTGCAAACATTGCTCCTAACTCCACCATAAACTTCCTACTCAAAGCATCAGCAAAAATATTAGCCTTTCCCGGATGATACTCAATCATCAAATCATAATCCTTAAGCAACTCCAATCATAATCGTCAAACCATAATTGCAGCAAGCTCAAGATCATGGGTAGGATAATTGTGTCCATGCGCCTTCAATTGTCTAGATGTATAAGCCACAACTTCCTTTTTGCATCAACACACAACCCAAACCGACATAGGAAGCATCACTACAAACAACGAACTCCTTACCCGACTCAGGTTGAATCAATATAGGAGCTTGCGTCAAAGCCTCCTTTAACTTTTCAAAAGCTCGTTGTCTATCTTCCGTCAACTTAAAATAAAAATTCTTTTGCAACAACCTTAGAAGATCTCTAAACAAACCCCAATATTAATTCATTGAATCTAGAAAACCCTCGTACTTCTAACACCCACTTGGTTGCTTCAAAAGTAGCACAATTCAAACTTTCAAGAACCAACCTTTAATACCTCCTATAAACTTTGAGAACCCCAAAGAACCACATTACTAAAGCAAATTACATAAGCTTCATTGCTTACACCATCACTCTTTCGGCCTCCGAATAGTCATCCATAAGTGTGAACACATGTATGCATGATTACTTATATGCTCCCATAGATGCCTATGTATATGTATGCAAAACCTCTAATATCATGCCCAAATCTATGCATGTATTGCATATTTAAATATATACATATAAGTGTTTTTGGATTGTGCATGTTTAACTGTTCGTACTCATTAATAACGTTCTCAGAACCAGAATTCCTCCCAATATGCCAAAACTCGGACTTACCCAAATAAATAACAAACATTCGCTTCTCCACTAAAGCTTGCCAAACCATTCCTACTTGTCGATCAAGATCATTTTTGGTACCTTTGCATACGAGATTATCGTCAATAAACACAACAACGAACTGATCCAAAAACTCATGGAATCCTCGATTCATCATATCCATGAACGCAATATGGGCGTTAGTCAAACCTAATGGCATCACCAAGAACTCGTAATGCTCGTACCTCGTACGAAAAGCAGTCTTAGGCACATCCACATCCTTCACCCTCAACTAATAATATCTAGACCTCAAATCAATCTTACAAAACATTAAAATACCTCTAAAATAATCAAACAAATCACCAATCTGCGGCAAATGATACTTATTCTTAATTGTCAACTTGTTCAGTTATCGATAATCAATGCGCATCCGCATCGTGCCACCCTTCTTTTTCACAAACAACATCGGTGCACCCTAAGGTAAAACACTAGACCTAACAAAACCTCGATCAAGCAATTCTTGAAGTTACGTCTTTAGCTCCTTCAACTCCTTCGGTGCTATACGATAAGGAACAATAGACACTGGAATTGTATTCGTATATAGCTCAATGCCAAAATCTACCTCCTATGACAAACACGGTAACTCCTCTGAAAAATACCCGAAAACTCACATACAGTATGAATGTCGTGAACACGCACCTACGTTGATCCCGAATTCATAATATAGTCTAGGAATGCTTGACATTCTGAATCCATCATACGACTTGCTTCTAGAGCCGAAACAACATTGAACAATAACTTAGCATTTTCACCCACAACAACCACTTCGTAATCATCGGTAAGTTTCAAGGAAACTCACTTGGTTTTAAATCAACCACAGCTATATGATCAGACAACCAATCCATGCCTAATATTACATCAAAACCGTGAAACGAAAACTCTATCAAGTCAACTGCAAACACATCACTTGAACCATCAAAGGACATCTCCTAAACAACCTTCTTGTAATAATTGTTTCCTTGAAAGAACTAGTTACTTGCATACCCACATCTAACACTTCTGAGACGATTGCTCGATTCACACTCCACCAAAAATTAGCAACAACAGTCACAGGAGCATGTCCCTCAAGAGCCAAATGTGGACAATCTTGCTTCTTGTGATCACACAATCCACCAACCCAACATGTATTATGTGTTTCTCTAGCCTGGGTACCCTGACCCTGTGATCATTGTCCAACACTACCTCCATTATGCCTCAAATCAGGGTGATACCTTCTATCATGATGCTTCTTAAACTGACCACACCGAAACTAGAGTCTGTAACTCATTTGCCCGAGCTAGAACCTCCCACACGAGATGATAAACCCAAGTTCTGCTCAATATCCTTCGCATGTGTAACCAGTACGTCGAAATCGGTATAGTTAAAAGCCAACATATATGTCTTAACATCATGTACCAGCCAGTACAGAATCGATCACAGTGATACCTCTCATCTGATACCAGTTCAGGAGTATTCTGACTCAACCGAACAAACCGTACCTCGTACTTGGTTACAAACATACTGCCCCGAACCAAAGCTATGAACTCACGTTTCTTTTCGTCCAAGTATCTAACTCTCAGATACTTCTTCTTAAAAATAGTTCAAAAGAACTCTCAAGTCATATTACCAGGTTTCATGCATGTGGTCATAGTTGTCCACCAACTATACGCGTCTCCTTACAATAGAGTTACAGCTCATCCCAGCTTACGAGCATCATTACACCACATTTGTTCCAAAATCTGATTAGTATTGTTCATCCACTCCTCGGATGCCTCGGGTGCCAACCTTCTATACTCAACTCCTCCCAAACTATGCAAATGTTCCGACGACAATCTCGTTTGCCCAGCAACTAGTGCAAGAACATGCGCTCCAACAACATTAGCTCGAAAAGCTCCAGTCATCGCCTATATCAAAGGCACATTATCACCCAACATTAGCACATGTGGTACTTGTTCTGGGGTGGCAAACCCCCAGGAGACATAACATTATCCTCGTTCTCTTGCCTAACGGCAACAACATTCATGCTAAACCTTAACTCTCTCATCGGTCGTAACAAAACAATTATATCTAAGGCATGATAATTACATTAAATCAAAAATAGTCAAGCAAGCTTCAAGTAAGGATCCAAGACTTCCTTTTCCAAATAAAATATTTTAGACTATAGTAATAAGGCAATGTGTCCCACAAATATCCCCCGACATAACATATGCCATCCAATAGATATATAAACAATTAACATGCTTATAAACAATCATCGTGCATAGCAAACAATAGTAATCAACCAATAACAACATTCCAACAATCATAACCTCATCCTACTTATCACAAACCTAGCTCTGATACCACCAAATATAACCTCCTTGACCCGGTCTAGCTGCAAGACCGAATCGAGCGAGTTACATTGGGTTTGTCGAGACAAACTCGTAAAGATTTAACTCGAATTACGTTCATTTTTTTTTTTTTATCTTATCTAGATGCAACATTATAACCAATGGTGTGCATACTGGCAGTGGATGAAATATCAACTCAATTAGGCGTCAAATCGACATCTAATTGCACGCAAATGCAATTAGGGACCAAATTGCAATTCTAGAAAAATTATAGGAACTTAATGCATTTTAAAGTTATCAATTCTTAATTAGTTAGGTTTCATGCTAACTTGTCAAATTTCAGCTCTAAAAGACCATCCAAACTCATTTAATTGCATGCATAACAATTAGGGACCAAAACGAAAGAATCTAAAACCTTTAATATCAATAACAACTAACATAACGACCATGTGTATAGATACGGTCTCAAAGTGAACAGATACGTGAGGACGTATCGATACGGCCCCTAAGCATATCGATACGCGGGTTACAAAGCATTTTCCCACAATTCTAAAAGCTCAAAATCGTATCGATACACCTCTACCCGTACCGATACTCATGCCAAAAATACACTTACCCGTATCGATACACCTCTACCTGTAACGATACGCCTAAACCTAAAGTGTCCAATTTTTCTATTTTTTGTACAATCAAGGTTCCAAACATGTTTTACCAAACCGCAAATATATACACAACAATTCTAAAGATCAAACCTTGCTAAAACACCGTAGAGACATGATCAAATCATGACATCATACTTTAAACGGAAATCAAGAGGCATGCTTCTTAGGAAAACATCCAACCACCATACGAAGAATGATTTCCCCTCTTTCCTACCCACTTTATTTCAAATAAAGTGTCTTTCAAGCCCAACATGGGTAAATCACACTCACGGTCCCCCCATCTTAAACCTTTCCACAAATTGATCAACAATTCTCTAAAAATTTCCAATCTCCCAAATTCTCATCGTTTTTATTTAAATTAAATCATTTAATTCAAATATCAAACTTGAATCCTAGATCCAAATCATTAACTCTTTTACAGTACCACTGAGCTTTGTAAGCTCAGCGATTAGAAGTGTTGTTTCTGTGCGTAAGTTGATCGTCGAATCGTGGATCAAGGAACACTATTAGTACGAAATTCCAACATGTGGTGATTTCTAAAGTACGATACTTGCATTTAGTGGGCTATGTATTCATAAGACCTTACGTGATAGAGTTTGTAATCCTTTTTTTTAAATTGTATTAATCAAATTGAATATTCAAATGTTTTAAATTTAAATTGGAGGTCATTTGTACCATTTGAATTATTTAACTATATTTTCAACTGTTGGCTTTAAATGTTTTTAAGAAATACCTTGTTAAGCTAAACCCTGTTTAAGAAATTTCATGGTTTTGGTTTGGGCTTAAGGCCCAAATATGACATCCGGGTCGAGGGTGTTACATTTACTCCCATTTAAAATATACATAGACTATTTTTTCTTGGCTTAAGAGGTAATTTTGTCCCTATAAGAGTCTCAAATCTTGAATTGTCTCTCCTTTTTAATTGTATCAATTTAGCTTTCAAACTATTGAATTGTATCAATCTTGCCCTTTGATTGTCGTTAATTGATAGAACTGTTAAATTTTATGCATGTGGTCATTATCTACTTCTACATCAGTCGTTATAGCTAATTGTCTTGCCATGTCGATGATGACGACTCAGTTTTGATAACATGATAGTATGAATATAGAGTTTTTGAATTATTTAAATTATTTTAAAATTACATTTTTTTAAAAAAAAAAATCATGTCAATTGTACTGTCACTTTATCAAAATTGACTCATAATCATCTTATTGTAAGACATTAATTTATTAAAGAAAATGACATGTGGACAAGCTAATTTAGACGTTGTTAATTATTTAACGACAAAGTGTCTGGCATGACAAAGGGCGATCGGGATAACAGTTCTGTTAGTTAATGATAGTCAAATAGCGAAATTGATGCAATTCAAGAATTCAATTACTAAATTGATGAAATTGAAAAGGAGAGAAAACTTTGTTGATTTGCGATTACTCTATAGGGGCAAACTTATCCGTTAAGCATTTTTTTTTTTTTTTAGTAGGTTAATATGCTCAATTTATAAATTGACATATATCTAAGGGATATTTATACTCGATATTTTAGTTTAACTAACAGTAGATTTAATATTTTTACACTAAAATAGCCACTCTTCCAAATATACAAGAACTAATAAAATATCTCTTTCAATATTGGACTAATAGAGGGACTAAAATGAATTGTTGATGCAGTACAGGAGCTCTGGTGGAGTTTAACCAATTTTTTTATATTGCTCATTAGTTGGGACAGATAACGGTAGTTTGAAACCAGCACACCGCCAATCCTAACGTATTTAACAACTCACTTTTTGGGCCAATAATGGCTCATATATTGTGGGTTGGTCAGATAGACTATTAGTTAGTTGACAAAAGAAATTCCATAGGGCCCAACCGGGTTCAAACCGGTGACCTCTTGATCTGCAGTAAAATGCTCTACCACTGAACTATGGATACGTTTCATAGATATGTTAGATTTCCATTAAATTTCTTGGTTTTGTTCTAATCAAACGCCTTATGACAGAAATAAAAAGTTAAAATATGCAGCAAAAGGCCCAACCGGGTTCGAACCAGTTGATCTGCAGTCAAATGCTCTACCACTGAGCTATAGACCTTTAAACCTCATTGGCCGGTTAGACATTAATAAAATTTTATTGTTTAGTTCTAATCAGACGCCTTCTGACCGAAATAAAAAATAAAAAATAATAAGGCCCAACCGGGCTCGAACCGGTGATCTCTTAATCTACCACTGAGCTATAGACCCTTGAATGACTGTAATAAGTCATATTATTGATATAAACTAAAAAGTGTTGTTTGATTTTAATCTCATGACTGAAGTAAAAGAAATAAAATCTGAAGGATCCATTTGGGTCGAACTAATGACCTTATAACATGCAGTTAAATGTTCTGCCACTAAGCTATACCTTAAATATAATTAATATTCCTTAATAAAATTGATAATGTTTTTTTATTTAATAACCGATATTTAATCTATTGATTGACTAATTTGGTTTGGGTCCTGCAGAGGCCCTTATAATGTTTTTATTGTTTTCTAAAGACATAAAGATATTTTGATCCTTAATATTTATAGTCTTATATCACAAATATGTACTTAAAGTATATCAACTTTTTTTTATTTAGGTATCTAAATATACTTTTTGGTCAAAATAAGTACTTAAATTTACTTTTTGCTCAAAATATGTACATAAAGTAATTTTTATCAATGCCACATGTCAACTTTTAGGAAAGTAGATGAATACTTTAGGTACTTATTTTGACTAAAAAAACTTTAAGTACTTAAATGAAAAGGCTGATATGCTTTAGATACTTATTAGTAATATAAGCCATATTTATAAGTTTTGTCATTTTAATCCTCATTTTAGCTAAATTTGACTATCAATCTTTCAAAAAAATCAAAATTGACTCATAATATTTCAGAAAAAGAGTTAGATCACTTTCTAACAAAAATACAAAAGGCTAATTTGATATTATTTTTGAAAAGCATCGTCAAAAATGCTTTTAAAATGTTAAGTTTAAGATATTTGACAAACTTTTATTATTAGAGTATCATTTTAATCTAATTTTCATTTAGTTTAAATTTTGACAAATTTTCATGTCATAAGCAGTAAAAGACTAGCCCATTAGCCCCATTTAGCTAGATTAATGTTTGTTATACGATGAAAATGTCACTTTGGTTGAGAGTGGGGCTAATGGGCTAGATTTTTACTAAAATAAGCAGAAATCGAGGAATCACTTTGGTTGAGAGTTGCAATTTCGTGATGCAGAAAATAAATTCTAGAGCTATCAACGTTATCAAATTGTTTTTTTAAGTCGGACCAAACAAGCGTCGCGTAAGAAATAAAAATAATGTCGGTCGAAAGATCCTTGCTAATTCTATTGAGGATCCAGGAGAGGACAACTACATTACACTGGTATCATTGAGATTGTAACTGATCATGAAAATCGTCACGTTTCATCAACGAATCTTAGCTTATTCTTCACAAAGAGAGAGATCCTCATCGAACGAATCCAAACACTAGAGTTCTTGATGCCAATAACTGATGAGAAACAAGAACAACACTTGGTGTATGAGATGAATGTAGATACAAGATATGGTTGAAGTCCAAAACAAAGGCATCCATCGGAGGTATAGAAGCAAGGAGAAAACAAAGGACGTCGAATGAATCAAAACCCTAGAGAAACAGATAAAAAGAGCTCGACAAATGGATCATCAACAAAAGAAAAAGAAAAAGCCTAACTTGAGAATGACATCTAATACCATGTTAAAATGTATAAACGGCAGGATTAAAGGAAAACATTTGTATATTCATCATTATTAATTAATCAAAACTCTAAAAAAATTAACTTACAAGTAACTGATTAACCAACCAACTAATCAGTTGATTAACATAATAGCAATTGTGCTTAACTAACTCTCTAAGATTAAAGTCAACAATTTCTAGTTAAAAAATAAAAACTCTCTAAGATTTTTGCTTATAATAGCAATTGTTCTCTCCCACTAAAAAATCATTTATAAAAAAAATAAATTCAAACTTCACAATCTAATTTTTTTGACGATGTACTTATCGTACAACATATACTTTTAAAGCAAAATGATTGAAAAATGATAATTTAATTACTACAGATTTTTTTTAAAGTAGCAATTAACAAATTCCAAGTTTGAAATCAATGTTCATGATTTGGACCATAAGCGTGACAGCCGTTTCTCACCGTTAATGGTTGTTCAAGACATAATTGTGGTTGCTAGAATGCTCGTTATGGTCGTCCAAATGGACATGGCTCAATGGTTTAAATGATTTAAAGTTAGTTGTTCCATCGAACTCATATTTAAAACTTTTAAAATCGCTTTGACAGGGACGTGTCTTTATTTAATTTATAATCGTTGGTGTATTAAATATAACATTTTATGAATAATATTAAAGATAAATTTTTTGTCGAATATACAACATGATGTATGAGCTTCAATTTTATTTTATTGTACATATATACTTTTTATTTCATTAATTTTGACCAATCATTACCTTTATGATCTATGGAGTACGATATTAGCCTTACATATATGTCAAAAAATACATGTAATGTTTGACTGAATAGTCACTTTGGTTCAAATTTCTTTTAAAGCACTTTAACACTCAATGTTTCATTTTAGGTCAAAATAACCCCTTTCGTAGATGAAAATTATTACTCAAGTAACGATAAATGACTTAAAATGACGTGACAAACCTACTTGACACTGCACATAGACATAACAATATCATATAGACAACAGTGCCGACTTTACAAAATGACACACCACTCAAAAAATAATTTCATTAAATTATATAAAATATAAATTTATTTTTTCTGATGGCGTGTCATTCTATCAAGTCATTTCAAATTTTTATCTTCAGTTGACTAACAGTTTTCATTTACGGAGGGGCCATTTTGACCTAAAATGAAACGTTAAGGGTTAAAGTGCTTCAAAATGAATAGAGACTAAAGTGACTATCCAATCAAACATCATGGGTCTTTTTTGACATTATGCCTTACATATATTATAAGTCGGCATTTTAATTTTTTATAAAAGCCGCTAATTTTATTAAAAAAGAGAACATATTCAAAATTTACAATGAGGGTTTACAACTATAATAGTAAATTATACACATAATTTGAGCATTTTCTTACAACCCAAAAGAAACTAGCAACTTGAGATCATATAAAGACCGTACAATGTAAATACTAAAAAAATTAAGCAAAAGACTCGAACAAAAGATATATACGATAGACTAAAAGACCACCGACAATCGCATTTCGGAGCCGAACGTCGTAAGAAAGCTATCCACGAACGTAATTCGTGTATCCAAATCTAATATGAGGGTCCAAAACAGGGAAGATCAATAGGATAACAAATTAGAGTCATCTTAATCAGTTGAGGCAACATCAAATTCAATCCTAAAAAACAAAAAAAAAGGATGACCAAACAACCGACAAAGAAGAACGAAAAATGTACCATAAAACCATAAGAAAGTGTGCCATAAAAGTAGAGTTATTCTTATAAAAATAAAAACAAATGAAAAACAAAGATGAGAGATAAACAAGCAAAGGAAAAACGATGAGTACGGACGGTCGGCAACTAGCATCAAGATTAATATCGCAGCTAGCCTAGCAAAATGAAAAGAAAGAAAGGGTTGGATAAATTAAAAAAAGGGTAAGCAGAGTTTTAGCTTTCTAAATAAATACAATTTGATAAAAAAATTGATTTAATATACATTACAAAATATAAATTTTGATTTGATCTAATTATAGAAAAACTTTTTTATTCAATTTTCCCAAAGATATCTCCAAAGACTCAACTAAAATTAAATGGGTCTACCCTACCAAAGGGAAAACCCGACCCTTAAAAATCCAGTACCACCTTTGCGGTCCTTGCTTTTATGCATGGAGTAGCTGACCATCTTGTCAACTTCTTTGACAAATAAAACAAAAAGCATTCCCAAATTCGTCGAATGCCAGCAGCAGCCACTGGGGCTGATGGCTATCCGACGTTATGGGTAATGTGTTGGGACCACCGGGTCGTATGGTGCAAAACGCCATACATTGCACTTAACAATATTAATGACTCCACAAATTGAGCAATGCATTACACAAACAATAATGGTAAGCGACCACTAAAATATCTAAAGAAAGCAAGTTCCACAGATTAGTTTAGTAATCAAGAATGCTCGTATTACTTTATTTTGTATGCGTTTAAATTTTGATATGGGAATGTAATTCTCCATTTAATCAAAATATTTTAAAAAAAATTTGAGTTTTAGTGTTGTTAACGAAATAAACAATACTGACATTAGATTTAAACTCTAAATATGATACAGATTTATATAACCGTTAGACATGGGAGACCTTAAATATAATAATAATAATAATAATAATAATAATAATATCCATAGTATTAGTTGTAAGCAACCCATATGTTATTTAAAATACAGTAACTCTTGAGATGGACTTGGCGTTGGCAACATGTTGATGAGTATGGACCAATTTTTTGCGGTTGAGACTTGATAATGAAGATTTGGTTGGTTTCGGTGGCTAATTATTCTTGACTTTTTCCATGTCAATTTTTTTCAATTTTTGATTCATAATTATTTAAAATTTATTATTGATAAAAATATGAAAAATATATTTTAAGAACCTTTAATAAAGTAGTTTTAAAATATATATTTTATAAAATTTAATTATTTAAAATATTTGTTAGGATATTTGTTTTAATATAATAATTGAAAATTTGTTATGGACTAAATTGAAGAGATTTCAAAAATGATTTTAAGTTCAAACAACTTGAAAATATGTTTGATGGATTTTATAAGGTTTTGATAATGATTTAAATGTCTTTAAAGTAGCCAAACCTGAGTTTTTCAAGTAAGTGTACCGATACGGTATTCCCCGTATCGATACGCCTTAGGGTTTTAGCTACAGTCTATTTGAAACTGTTAAAACCCGTACCGATACAGGTCTTGCCCGTATCAACACGGAGATGGGTCTTTTCGATACGCTATGTAGCGTTTCGATACGCCCAGCTTTAAATGCCCAACGGCTTTTTGAAAAACCCCCAACGGATAGTTCTCTACAGCTTAACAAACACTCGTACCCATACGGTATAGTGGTGTCTCGATACCTGTACCGACACGCTCCCAAGCGTATCGATACACGAAGCTGCATCAGACTCCAACAGCTAGTTCTAAAGAAGGGCGTACCGATACGGATAGCTTTAAAACTGCAATTATTGCTGGAAATAAAGGCCCCAACGGTCTCCCACGGCTAGAAGCTCATTTGGGAGTATAAAAGGGACCTCCAAGCATCTATAGAAGACTAATGATCCACAAGTCAACAACCATATGATCAAGCCATGTCTTAGTGCTTAACTTTCTATCCTTTGTATAGACAACACTTGTGAGCTTACATTGTTATATTTGCTAAAGTGTTTTAGGATTGGGTGAGTGCTTAATTAGTGCAAACACATACCTTTTAGAGGAATTTCTTGTTTGCTTTGAATTTCTCTTTGCACAAGAGGGTTTACTCAAGCTTTGGGTTAGAAAGCTTTGAGTGTGTAAAGGTTGCCTATTTAACCTAGAAAAGGGGAAGAAATTCATAGTGAATTTGTTGAAATCCTTAGTGGGGAGCTAAGGTAGTGGATGTAGGCTTTGGTTAGAAAGCCGAACCACTCTAAATCCTTGTCCAATTCTTTTAATTTTTTGCTTCCACCACATCCACCCAAAAATCAATTTTCTCCACCACTTGGCAAGCAATTCGGTTGAGGAGAATCGAGCCCAACAATTGGTACCAGAGCGAGATCTCTTGCATCGGATTAACATCCTAAGAGTCAATCCTCAAAGAGCTCAAGCCATTCCAACACCAACCGAAGCTCATGGCATAATCCATCGATAGGCCATCATTCTTTGACGGGACCAACTACTCCTGTTGGAAGAATAGGATGATGTACTTCATGAGAGCCAAGGATTACCATCTTTGGGACATTGTTGAGGATGGTTCGTACGTGCTACAAAGAAGAAACGCGAAATGGAATATGGATGATCGCAAGAAGATAGATCTAAATTGCAAGGCCTTGTACACCCTCTTTTGTGCTTTTAGCCCGGATGTGTATGCAACGACATCTTCTTGTGAGAGTACCAAGGAAGTATGGGACAAGCTTGAAGCCACATAAGAGGGAACAAATGAAGTAAAAGAGTCTAAGATAGGTCTTCTCAATCGTGAGTATGAAAACTTCAAGATTGACTCGAATAAAGACATCAAGAGCATGTTCGACCATTTCTCTACAAAAGTCAATGGACTTAAAGGATTTAGAGAGGAGATTCCAAAAGAAAAGCTCGTTTGGAAGTTAATTTATTCATTTCTCGAATCATAGAAGGGCAAGATGACGGCTATCATCAAAGCCAATAACCTAAAAGAGCTCAAACTTGATGAGCTAATTGGGTCCCTTCTTACCCATGAAATGATGTCTACACCCTTGAAAAGGGAGAAGAAGAAGATCAAAGAGCAAGGCATTAATGTAAATGTCATTGCTCTTTCATCCTCCACATGTCAACATGTAGATTCAAGTGAGGAGGAAAGTGAAGATGAAATGATAGTCCATCTCTTCAAGAAATGTGCCTGATTCATGAAGATCAAAATGGAAGAATCCAAGCATGAATCAAAGAGGAAGATGAAGGATTCCCACAAGAGCAAGAAAAATGGGTCATCTTCAAAGAAAGCATATGTGGCAACATGGAGTGATGAAGACTCCATTGATGATCAGGTAGCCCACCTATGCTTAATGGCCCTTCAAGAGGGTGAGGTAGCTTCTAATTCATCTACTTTATTTTCATATTCTTTTGATGAATTACAAGATGCCTATAATTATAATATTTGGTTTTAGAGTTTAAAAATCACACTTTGAAAATCAATAAAGTGGTTTCAAATTAGAAAATTCAAAATGATTTGATTTCTAAAACCAAAATTGAACTTGAAGCGAAACTCAATGAGTTTGAGCAAAAATGTGTTGATTTACAAAACTTACTTCATAAAGTTCAAGAAGAAAAATATTTGATTTCCAAAGAGCTTGAAAAGAAAACCAATTTTGGAAAATCAAATTTTTACCAAAGACAATCTAGTGCCCCTAGATTTTTGAATGGAAAATGTTTTAGAAGTATTTGAGTCCTAAAAGGACTAATTACTTCAACTAAAAATGATGAAATTGCAAAATAGATTCCTAAGGGGACTAAATTTTGTGCCATTAACGTCTATAGATCCAAAGCAATTTGGATACCAAAAATTACTTGATTGTCTTATTTAGGTGTGATGGAGAATGATCGACAAAGTACAACATTGAGGGGGAGCTCCATACACACAAAGAAGAACACTTGAAGAAGGAAGGCTTCACATCCTCCCATTGGTTCAAGTGGTAAATTCTTGTTGAACTTATTGCCTCATTTTGTTTTATTTATTTCAATTCAACTAGGTTATCATATATTTGTTGGACTAACATTTGATGATGTTTTGAGTAAGGGGGAGCCAACTTTTAAACAAAAACAAATTTTGTCAAATATTTTGTTTTAAAAACTCTCCATTGTTTATGGAATTAAAAGTTTTCAAACTTTGGCTTGAACCATTTTTGATATAACAAAAAGAGGAGAAAGTTTTTGAAAAATTGAATTTTCAATTGAATAAGGAGAGCTTTAAATAATTTTGAATCTTTAGTCTCTTATTTAAAATATATTTTATTAAGGGGAGAATCCCAAACACAAATTTTCAAGTTGGTTTTATTATATCAAAAAAGGGGGAATTGTTAGGATATTTGTTTTGATATAATAATTGAAAAAATGTTTTGGACTAAATTAAAAAGATTTCAAAAATGATTTTAAGTCCAAAGAACTTGAAAATATGTTTGATGGATTTTATAAGGTTTTGATAATGATTTAAATGTCTTTAAAGTAGCCAAACCTGAGTTTTTCAAGTAACTGTACTAATACGGTATTCCCCGTATCAATACGCCTTAGGGTTTCAGCTACAATCTATTTAAAATTGTCAAAACCCATACCGATTCTCCAACGGCTAGAAGCTCATTTGGGAGTATAAAAGGGACCTCCAAGCATCTATAGAAGACTAATGATCCACAAGTCAACAACCATATGATCAAACCATGTCTTAGTGCTTAACTTTCCATCTTTGTATAGACAACACTTGTGTGCTTACATTGTTATATTTTGCTACAGTGTTTTAGGATTGGGTGAGTGCTTAATTAGTGCAAACACATACCTTTTAAAGGGATTTCTTGTTTGCTTTGAATTTCTCTTTGTACAAGAGGGTTTACTCAAGCTTTGGGTTAGAAAGCTTTGAGTGTGTCAAGGTTGCCTCCTTAACATAGAAAAGGGGAAGAAATTCATAGTGAATTTGTTGAAATCCTTAGTGGGGAGCTAAGGTAGTGGATGTAGGCTTTGTTAGAAAGCTGGTCCACTCTAAATCCTTGTCTAATTCTTCAATTTTTTGCTTCCACCACATCCCCCCAAAAATCAATATTCTCCACCACTTGGCAAACAATTCGGTTGAGGGGAATCGAGCTCAACAATATTTAATATAATTATAGTCAAAGTTTAAAAAGTTTGAATTTTAAAAGTCAATAAGGGACAATTTCCGTGAGATCGAGGGAGTACTATTTTGGAATTACTTTTTTTACCATCTTCGTTTAATAATAAAGTGGCAATTAAAAGAATGGCACAATTTCAAGTAGGGATGGACTGAGGAGAGGGTTGGATGTAGGGGTGAGCAAAACTTAACTCGACTCGGAAAAAAAATCAAAATTTTCGACTTGACTTGAGGCAAAAAAACTCGACTTGAAATTTCGTATGCTCGACATGACTCAAAAAAAAATTTAAATAAATTTTGAGTTGTAAAATGGAAATTCGGATAAATCAAAATCTTTAATAATTAGTCAATTGATTTTTAAGTTAGAGTTGAGTCTCTCGTTTTTTCCTAATATATATATACCGATATAAAAAACTTATGAGAAAATATATGTCACATATGAAAAAAATATGAAGATATATATATATATATATGTCTCTCTGTGTGTGTATCTTATATGATTAGAGAAAGTCGTTTAAATTAGAATCAAATCGCACTATAACATGATAAATAATTACAATTAAATTTGTATAGGAACTCAAAAACTCGACTCAAACTAGACTCAAATTTCATAAACTCGGCTCGAATCGAAAACATTTCAAATAAAGTTTGAGTTGTAAAATATGACGTGTCAACTCGAATAATTCAAAATTTTGACTTGACTCGATCGAACGCTCACCCCTAGCTGAAGGGGCAACCTTAAAATTCGTACATGATTTAGAATTTTTTTAGAAATTTTCTATGTATTTTATATTGAAAATCTATTTTTCGCCCCCTAAAATTTTATAAGTTCGTCCCCTAAAATTTTATATATATGATCCCTAACATAAAGTCATGCATCCGTCCCTAGTTCCAGGCAGGGTCAGCTTGTAGGGGAGCTCAATGAGTGACTGCTCAAGCCCCCAACCAGTCTAGAACCCCTAAAAATAATTATTCTTATTTTTAAAATGCATTTTTAATTTATTAAATTAATTAATTTATCTAACAATAAAAATAAATATCAATAACCAATTGATCTAATGAGATGAAACACTAGATCCTTTACGCAAGTGTAGAGGTTTGAATATTGATGTTGTGAATGGAACAAATTGGGTTGAAAGGATCACCCTATAATGGGTTTTTGCAGTACTCGATCCGAATTAGTCAGTCAATGGGTTGGATACCAATGGTTAAACAAAAAACAATTAAAAAATATCCTCTTTCACAACATTTAATTTAATTTCTCAAATCTCAATTTTTTTTTCAAATTTAATTATTTCTCTATTCTTCTCCAATATAACGATAAAAAAATAATACGATATTTTTTAATTTTTTTGTATTTATTGTTCAAAATCAAGATTCTTATCGCACACAATTATCTATATCTATAATTCAATTCCTTCAAAAATTTCTTAACAAAATAATGAAAATAATAAATTTGACAAAGTTTAATTATTTTTATAATTTATTAATAAAATATTAAATAAATTATTCAAAGTAATGTTATATATTTTCGTTTTATAGGAGCTCGTTTTAAATTATTGCACAGAGCCAAAAAAATATTTGAGACGGAGATGGTTCCAAGATGGGTGTTGGAAAATGGATGTTTTAATTTCTAATCTTATTACAACATAAACTTCATTACTTTTGTCACTTGTACGTCCATAAAGGTTAAAACCCATATTTATGATGCGTTTGGTTTCTCAATCCTGATTGTTATTTTGATATTAACGTTATTAAACAATAATAGATTTTGATGGGATAATTTGAAGGTTTAATCAAACAATTTTGGCTTAATGCACAAGATGCCCCTAAAGTTTATCACTTTACCCAATTTAATATCTAACGTATCAATTGGGACATTGTGTTCCAAACATTTCACTTTTACCCATTTTATCTCGAACCATTACTTTTGTCGTTAAAAGAAAGTTTTAGCCGTTAAAAATTTCCAACCAATAAAATCACACCACATCAGCTCTTCCTTAATAAAGTAACCCGCCTGATTGTCATGTCTAATTTGAAATGTATTTTCGATCATAATTTTTTATTCAACAATAAAAAACAGAGTACCAAAGTAAAGGAAAAACAAAAACTATACCTCCATGGCTATTATCACCATGGCCGTTTAAATAAGAATCTGGTAAAAACCCATTTCACATTAGGCAGAGCTGCAACCAAATCTTCATTAATTTACAATCTTGAAAAAAAGAAAGAATTTGGAAATCAAAACAGAAAAAAGAAGCTTACATTTAATCTTAAAAGCCAAATCTTCTGGAACATTGTAACCAAATGCACAAAATATTTCGCCGTCCGTCTATTCACAGCACCGCCATCTTTGAGTTCCTTGAGCCGAGGCGAGCCAAACTCATTCCAGCTACCATCGCTTCGTTCACTGTGAGACAGCCAGAATAATCGTTAGGTGAACAGAAGGGATGGGGAAGAAGATGAGGGGTAGGGTTTAAGGAAAGATGCTGGGGTATTTTGGTAAAATAAAACCAACTTAATGAATATTTTAATATATTAAATAAAAAATTAAGAAAATAAAATAATTAGATGACGTGGTGTATTTTGATTGGTCATGGCGAGTTTTTTTTAACGGTTGGAGCAATATGGGTAACGTCGCAAAATATTAGTGGGCAAAAGTTGTCAAAATGAATTTTAGGGGGTAAGTTGAGAAAACATGTATAGTTTAAGGAGAAAAGTGTATTAAGCCTTAATTATTTTATGTTAAATCCATATGATAATAATTTATTAAAGGAGAATGAAGCACTATGTCTGACATTATTTGTAATGCTAAAGTATTAGTTATGAAAAAAATGTAAATACAAAAATTAGGGTTGATTCTATAAAACATTTTCTGTTTTAGTTTTCTATCTTCATTTCAAGAAAAATGGTTTTTATTTTCTGTTTTCTAAAAATTAGAAAACACATTTGGTTAATAGAAATAGAAACTTGTTTAAAAAATAAAAATAGTACAAATGTGTTTGATATCTATTTTTTCAAAATAAAAAGGCTTAAAGCTCAAATTAGCTCTCAACGAAAAATTAAAAAATCAATTAAGCCCTTATGAAATTTTACACCCAATTTAGCCCTCATAATTTAAATTACAATCAACCAGACCCTCATAATGTTGTGGAATACGTGGAATACGGTCATCGGATAGAGCAAAACGCAACTGATAATTTGAGAAAATAATAATGAAGATAAAAGAGACACAAATTTTACATAGAAAACCCCTAAACAATATAGAGTAAAAACAACAGAAAAAGGTAGAAGAATTTCACTATAAGAAAATAAGAATTACAACATCTCTCTATCTAACAAGGAGAAAACAATGACAATTCTCTCTTGATAAAAAGGAGAAAACAACTCTATAAAAACTTTCTAATTTCTCTAGTATTGGGAGGATGCTATAATGATTTGGGATGTTGATAAATGGCAAATGGCTAGACTATTTATAGTTAAACTTAAGGGACCAACTTATCAATAACCTAAAATTTAAGGACTAACACAAGTGATTAGACCATCCCATTTTTCAACCAATGTTGGTTGCATCCTGTAGCCTTTGAATTTTGTTTCATGTGCACCGAATTGTGCATTAATGCACCGAACGGTGCTTTGACTTTTAACAATCTCACACTTGAATATTTGATTGGAACAATCATATCTTCACACCATTCTTTCTACCTTGTACCATCTGTGTTGCTTACGTCTCTAACAAGCCACAAGAGGATCAACACCAAGCAAACTTATCATTATTAATTGCCTTTGTCATGAAGTCTACTATGTTGTCGTTGGTATGAATCTTCTGCATATCTATTGTCCATTCTTCCACTTTCTCACGAATGGATTGGTATTGGACCCGAATGCGTTTTGTTATTAAGTGAAATGCATGATTTCTTACAAGATGCAAGGTGCTCTAACTGTCACAAAACAAAGAGACATTCTTTTGTTTGTGCCCGAGCTCATCCAACAGCATTTTCAACCATATTGCTTATTTACTAGCTTTTGTAGCTGCTACATATTTTACCTCCGTTGCTGACGTATCCACAACCGACTGTAGTTTTGAAACCCAGCTTACAGCTCCACCAGCAACTGTAAACACATACCCTGTTATAGATTTGCTTTTATCCAAATCTCATGCATAGTTAGAATCGACATACTCGCTGATAAGAAAGTCTAATCCTCCGTAACATAATGCAACATTTAAGGTCCCTTTGATGTATCTTAGGATCCTTTTCACAACATTCCACTGCTCTCTGCCTAGATTTGCCATGTATCGACTAACCACTCCCACTACTTTTGTAATGTCTGGTCTTCTACAAATCATAGCGAACATTAAGCTTCCCACCGCTGATGCATATGGTACTCAAGACATCTCCATCATCTCTTCTTTACTGTTAGGACTCATACTAGAGGGTAATTTGAAGTTAATAGGAAGAGAGGTAGAAATTGGCTTACAATCTTGTATGTTAAATCATGATAAGATCTTTTTCAAGTAATTCTTTTGTGAAAGCCAAATCTTTATATTACTTCTATCTCGGTGAATTTGCATCCCTAGAATCTTGTTTGTTGGTCCTAAGTCCTTCATTTTAAATTCCCTAGCCAATCGTGCCTTTAATTCTTCAATATGATCTTTATTGAGGCCTGCAACCAACATGTCATTTGCATACAACAACAATATAACAAAATCGTTTTCACCAAACCTCTTGAAGTAAGCACAAAGGTCTGCATTAAATCTGTTATATCCAAGGCTCATGATGAAGGAGTCAAATCTTTTGTACCAACACCTCGACGTCTGCTTTAGACCGTACAAAGATTTGTTCAACCTGTAAACCAAATTCTTCTTTTCTTTATCTTCAAATCCTTCAGGCTGGAGCATGTAAATTTCTTCTTCAGGATCTCCATGAAGAAAAGCCATTTTAACATCTAGATGTTCTAGATGTAAATTCAATGTAGCACACATTGCCAAGACTACTCGAACAGTTGTTAGTCGAACCACAAGAGAAAAAAATTCATTGAAATCAATATCTTCTTTCTAAGCATATCCTTTGACCACCAGTTTTGCATGATACCTCTCCACTTGATCATCACCATTTCTCTTGATTTTGAAGACCCATTTGTTACCAATTAGATTCTTTCCTAGTAGTAGTGACACAAGGTTCCGTGTATTATTTTTATGAAGGGCTTTAATTTCTTCTTGCATTATCGCCATCCATTGTGAAGCATCTATGTTGTTCATTACCTCATGGAATGTTGATGGCTCACCGTCCCCTGTTAAAAGGTAGTATGCAATATTACCTTCTATAACATAGTCTGAGTGCCAATTGGGACGTCTTCTCACACGATTTGATTGACGAGTTGTTGGAGCTTCAGAATTCTCTGGTTCTGGTTCCTCATGCTCTGGTTCCGCTTTAGAACAATCTCTCTGTTCAGACTCATTTTCAACATGAAACTGTGTAGTCTTTGGCTTTTCTTTTTCAGTGTTATCATCTTCTTCTTTTCTTTATAACTTATCTTTTACAAATATAACATCCCTGCTGATAATCACTTTGCGGGCAATGGGATCCCACAAGTAATACCCCTTTACTCCATCAGCATGCCCCAAGAATTTACATTTTCTGGATTTTAGATCTAATTTTGAAATTTATTGGGCATTGCACATCATGTACACAATACTTCCAAATATATGGAGGTTTGAATAATCAACTGGTTTACTAGTCCATATCTCCATCAGTGTCTTCAACTCAATCATAGTTGATGGAGCTCGATTCACCAAATAACATGTGGTATTGACTGCTTTTACCCAAAAAGCTTTCTCTAGTCTTGCAACTCTCAACATTACTCATGTTCTTTCTAACAAAGTTCTGTTCATCTGCTCTACCACTCTATTTTGTTGATGAGTGTATAATGTTGTGAACTGTCTTTTGATGCCTTCTTTTTTGCAGGAGTCATCAAATTCATCACTTGTATATTCACCTTCATTATTTGATCTGAAACACTTGATCTTATTTCCAGAATCAAGTTCCACCCGCACTATGAAAACTTTAAAGGTTGAAAACACATTTGCCTTCCTCTTGATAGGATACCCCCAACATCTCATAAACTAGTCATCAATGAATGAGACAATACTTTGCTCCGCCAAGGGATATAACTAGTGTTTGCCATACATCAAAACCAATTCTAGAACAACATTGCCTCTAGAATTTGATGTATTGAATTTTAATCGATGCTGCTTACTTGTAATACGATGTTCACAGAAAGAAATTAATACATTTGCTAACCCCGGAAGTAGCTTTTGCTCCACAAGGACTTTCATTCCTTGTTCAGACATGTGTCCAAGTTTCTGATGCCAAAACATTGTAGAATCTGAACTACATGAGGCAACAAAAGCTTTTGCTTCTAGCAAAGTCTCTTCTTTCAGCATGTACAAATTTGCTGCTATCTTTTCACCTTTCATCACCACAAGTGCTCCATGGAACACCTTCATGATTCATTTCTATGTTTCAATCTTTCTTTCTTTATTATCCAACAATTAGTAGGATAATAAGTTTTTCTTCAAGCTTTTCACGTGCCACACATCTCGAACAACTTTGATTGTTCCGTCATACATCTTCAATTTGATGGTTCCAACGCCAACAATCTCCAAGGCATGATCATTGCAACTGTACACAGATCCTCCTGAGATAGGTTCATAATTATAGAACCATTCTCTTCTTGAGGTCATATGATATGTGGCTCTCGAGTCAATAAGCCATATATCTACAAATCTTTTTCTACCTTCCATGCTATTGATGCTTCACAACAGAGAGCATCTCCATCATTTGAAGTGTTTACCATATTTTCTTGAGGATGAGAGTTTTTAGGTAAACTCTAACAATCATTCTTCAAGTGACCCTTCTTTCCACACTTGTAGCACTTTAAATTTTTCTTACTTCTTGACTTTGATCTACCATGATTGTGACTACTACTTTGGCCACGTTCTGTTGATATTCCTCTCATCACCGTTAAGGCCTCTACTTGTTGCAGATTTCCTTGTTTGCCTTCATTGTTCTTGCGCCAATTTTCTTATTCTAGAACAGCAACTGCAACATCATCAAAAACTAGATCACTAGTAAGGTTGTTATTTGTCAAGTTGATGATGAATTGATCATATGAATCAGGTAGACTTTAAAGTAGAAGTTCATCGCATTCTTGTGACTCTATTTTATAGCTTAGAGACGTAAGCTGAGAAAATAGAGTATTCAACGTGTTTAAGTGCGCTATCTATTAGGATATTTGTTTTGATATAATAATTGAAAAATAGTTTTGGACTAAATTGAAAATATTTCAAAAATGATTTTAAGTCCAAACAACTTGAAAATATGTTTGATGGATTTTATAAGGTTTTGGAATGATTTAAAATGTCATTAAAGTAGCCAAACCTGAGTTTTCAAGTAACCGTACCGGTACGATATTCCCCATATCGATACGCCTTAGGGTTTTAGTTACAGTCTATTAGAAACTGCCAAAACTCGTACCGATACAGGGTTTGTACGTATCGATATGGAAAGGGGTTATTCTGATATGCCTCTTAGCGTTTCAATACACCTATGTGGCAAAAACCCCAACGACCAAAACCCCTCAACGGTCAATTTTCCAACAGTCTTTTAAATTGTAGACTCTACCGATACGCTCCTATGCGTATCGATACGGACAACTCCCCAGAACTGTATTTATTGCGTGAAATAAAGGCCCCAACGGCTCCAATTCAATCCCAACGGTCTCCAACGACTAAAAACTCAATTGGGAGTATAAAAGACCTCAAGAAGCATTTGAAGCAACTAATGATCCACAAGTCAACAATCATATGATCAAAAATATGTCTTAGTGCTTAAATTTATATTCCTTGTATAGACAAACACTTGTGAGCTCAAATTGTCAATGTATGCTCAAGTGTACTAGGATTTGGGTGAGTGCTTAAGAGTGCAAACATCAACCTTTAGAGAGGGATTTCGTTTGCTAAGTTTTTCTCTTGTTTAAGAGTGTTCCCAGAGCTCGGTTTGTGAGCTTTGGATGCTAGACTTGGGTTGTAAGTCTAGGTTGTAAAATGTTGCCTCCTAAGCCTTGAAAATGGGAAGAATTCTTAGTGAATTGGTGAAATCCTTAGTATGAAGCTAAGGTAGTGGATGTAGGCTTTGGTTAGAAAGCCGAACTACTCTAAATCTTTGTCCATATTTTCCTATACTTTTGCTTCCACTTCCATCACCCAAATTACATTTTCTCCACAACTTGGTAAGCACAAACGGTTGAGGGAATCGAGTCCAACACTATCACTGAAGTATATTCTGACATCCGAAGAGTGTACAATTTTCTTTTAAGGAAAATGTTATTGTGCAGTGATTTGGTCTCATACAATTTTGTGAGGTGATCCTAAATCTCCTTGGTTGTCTTCTTCTCCTCAATGCTCGACAATACTTTATCTGCTAATGCTAAATGAAGGTCTGCAATAGCATTCTCGTTCCATTTCTTGTTATCTGTAAAATCTGCAGGCCTTTCACTGATAGTCGCTAGACATCCGTTTTTCCTTAGGATAGCCTTTATCTTCAATTTCCACAGTGAGAAATTTCTCATGTTGAACTTTTCAACATCAAATTTTGTTGCCCTAGCTTCTATTTCAGATAACTCCCACTGTTTTACTATTTGACGTGAATAGTGTCCACCACCTTCAATGAATGAGTAATATCTAACTTACTTTCTTATGATGAAGGATCCACTTTTTAGTGGCAACCAATAGAGAATACGGTAAGTAGATATACATACCTAAATTAGGCTCTAATACTAATTGTTATGGAACGCGATCGTTAGATAGAGCAAAAACGCAACTGATAATTTGAGAAAATAATAATGAAGATAAATGAGACGCATATTTTACGTGGAAAATCCTTAAATAATATAAGGTAAAAACCACAAACAAAGATAGAAGAATTTCACTATGAGAAAATAGGAATTACAACTTCTCTCTATATAACAAGGAAAAAACAATGACAATTCTCTCTTGATAAAAAGGAGAAAACAACTCTATGAAAACTCTCTAATTTTTCTAGTATTGGGAGGATGTTAGAATGATTTGGGATGTTGAGAAATGACAAATGGCTAGGCTATTTATAGTTAAGCTTAAGGGACCAACTTATAAATAACCTAAACTTTAGGGACTAACACAAGTGATTAGACCATCCCATTTTTCAACCAATGTTGGTAGCATTATGCAACCTTTTAATTTTGTTTCATGTGCACCGAATTGTGCATTAATGTGCCGAATAGTGCTTTGACTTTTAGCACATAATTCAAATTGCGATCAATTTAGCCCTCCTATAATGTTGACCGTTATAGTTGATTGTTAACACGCAAACAATCATTGAGATAGTGACACGTGGTACACCTAAAATATTAAAAAATCTAACAAAATATATTTAAAATTAACCCATCCACAACTACTAACCTTAAAATAGTTTGTTAATTAGTTAATGGTCAAAATTTGGTCAACCATTACGGAAGGACTATATTGAGTGTGTTTCAGCTAATGGGAGCTAACTTGGGTGCAAAAACTCAATAATGGATTAATTGGTTTTTTTTATTTTTCGTTGAAGACTAATTTGATCTTTAAGCCAAATAAAAATAAATAAATAATTACTCATTAAATAATTAAATTGAAGTATAATTATTAAAAATATTATAATAAAAATAAAATATGATTAAATAAACCAAAGTTCTAAAATTGACATTAGAAGGATTCGAATCCGGATTAAATAGAGTTAAAATGTAAAAACCATTGTTTTCATTTTTCTACTTTTCTAAAAATTATTTTTAAATTTTGCAATCAAATATGTTTTCTTCAACATTTTCTATTTTCCAAGAAAATGAAAATGACTTATATTTTTGAAACCAAACTTACCCTATTTTTTTTAACGAAAACAAATTAAATTATAGTATCAACCGAAATTTAAATTATATAAAGAAAAAAAAGAAATTTAAATTATATAATATGATTTCTCCGTGGCATTTATTAAAAGTTGGTCCGTTATTCAAAAGATATGATGATTTTGAAAGTAAGTGTTGTACACAGTTACACACCAATATTAGATACAGTTAGCGTGTATAGATATATTATTGAGTAAAATTAAATGAATATTCTCAGAAATTTTTTAGAAAAACAACTCTAATTAAGATTATATAGAAAAATACTCATTTTCGCCCATATAAGATAAAATTCGCGTTTAGTCAAAAATAAATTTTGTACTCGATTTTAACTAAATGTGAGTTATGTGTTGAGTGGATAGGTAAGAAATAAAAATAATAATTTACTAAGTTTTTTTACACGGAACTCGTATTTAGCTAAGCTCAAATTTAAAACTCGCTTTTGGTTAAACGCAAATTTACCTTGTGTGGGCTGAAAGAGAGTATTTTCCTACATAATCTTTGATGGGGTTGTTTTTTCTAGATAATTCACGGAAAATGAATATTCATTTAGTTTTGTCTTATCAATGATTAGATCAGTAAGAATAAATTTGAAAAAAAATAATTTTAAATTTTTATGGAGATGGAACATTATCTTGTTTACAAAAAAAAAATTATTCTGAACATATACGATAAGAGGGACCACATGTCTTCAAAAAAAGCTCAAAATTAGTTAAGTTAAATAAAGAAGCACAATATTAGTTTTGAGCCAGTGATAAAGCACATAAGGAAATTAAAATGATGTTGTAGTTCATGAAATTTGAGTCATTTTTTATTTAAAAGTTAATTTACTAAGTACACAATAAATCAATAAATATTTATTTTTTATTAAATTGAGGGGTTTATTTTAATAAATTGCACAATACCAATTAAATCTTTGAATCATATTTACTGACGGGGCATAAAATTATGTACCATTAATGCATCAAATACTAATCCTAGTTTTACATCGGTATAAATGAATCTCTTTCCACATATATAAATTATTGAGTTGAAAAGTGGTTTTAGCAAACTTTAAAAAATAGAAAAGATATTTTTTAAAATTTTAAACCAGACACCATTATTAATAAAATAAAAGTAAAATAAAACATAAATTAAAGTTTTCAAACATTCAAAATCTGAAAAATAAAAAAATAAAACGACATATCTAAAAAAATTAAAGGGTTACTCCGGTTAGAACAAATATTTCTTCTTTGTACTACAGCAAATCTCTGAAGTCTGTTGTAGTAAAAGTCACTAGGAGTTGTCAAAACATGAACTAGATGAAATTCCTACTAAAAAATTACAAATACCTTTCACGTTGGTTTTATATGCCACAATTCGCTATACAATTATGATTACATCAACAAAAAATCACAAAAATGATCAAACTATCCATGACCATCGACGAACCCAAATCAGAAACAAACATCGTGAGGATCTCTACATGAGCGTCAGCGGCTGCAAAGGTATCTAAAAAACATATCATAAGACAGAGACAACATAAAGACGGAAAAAAAGTGTATTATAAAGACAGAGAAAAACAAGCGTAACAAAAAATATAAAAAAATAAAAATCAAAGCGAAATAAAAAAAAAATATAAAAAAAATAAATCATCAACAGTGACAACATCATTAAAACTTATGAGGTGTCGGCTAAAACAAAATTACAAGAATAACAAGCTGCTGAATAGGAACCTAGCGGCTAGGATTTTAGCGCAAGCCTTTTAAGTTTTTTAAAAATAGAAAAGAATTAGTTATACTTCAGATTATTTGGTGTATATATAAGGTCTAATGCATTATTGTCCCTCGAAGCTAAAATAGCTATTTCGGTCCTGAATTTTTTTATTTTTTTAACCCTTGAATTTTTTTATTTTTGTTAAATTGAACCAACTGATAAAAATAGGTTTGTGAAGCTCACATCAACCATTTTTATATTTTTGCCAAATTCGATGTTAGTTATTTTGTTCTGTGTAAAAAAATAAAAAAGTATTAAAAATACTTAAAATGGTACCCTTGGGCGACCGAGATCGAATATTGGCAGGGGCTAAAATATTGAATTTAAAATACAAGGGCTTATTACGTATTTAAACTCAAAATTCATGGGGCAATGCCTAATTTGTCTAATATTTAAAGTTATAAAGACCTAAATTATTATTAGACCAAAAAATTTGAGGATACATGCTCATTCTTCTTTAGTTCAACCTAGAAGTGTAAATGAACAGAGCGTTCAACAAATTATTAGTGAATCCTTCGTATATTAAGCTAAATGAACGAGTATGAACAAATTTTTATGTCTGTTGAATAAACGTACAAACACGAACAAAGGTGTATTCTTTTTATTTATGTTCACGAACAAGCTCGTTTATAAGCTCATTTACTTGGTTTCCCTTTTACTTATTTTTACATTTTAAATATTGGTGAGTGTATGGACTAAATTGAACACGTGGTGAACTTTTGAGGTCAAACTGTGAAGCCTAATGAGCTTAAAGACTAGTGGTGTAATTCCACCATTTTGACGAACATATAAATGAACATGTTAGCGGTCATAAAAATGAACATGTTCGTGAATATTACATGAATATGTTCACGAACGTTAAACGAACATATTTGTGAACATTAAACAAACAAACACAAACATCGTCAAAAATAAATAAACAAACACAAACATGATAATAAAAATTTAAACGAGCCGAGCATGAACACCTTCAAATATAAATAAATGAACACGAACAAAACTAGTTCAAGATCGGTTCATTTACACCCATAGTTCAACCCCTACTTGATTATATATTTAATAAACTTTTATATTTTTTAAATTTAAATAATTATTTTTACAGGGGTAAATTGTTATTAAACTCAAAGAATCGAACAATTAAGCTTATAACAGGGGCCGAGGCCCCTTGGGCCCCAAGAGAGCTCCGCCCTTGATGGTACCTTATTTAAAAATAAGAAAATACTTTGATACACAAGCTTGTGTAAATTTTAGAATGTGTTTAAATTGTAAGTTGTAGAGTGTAGAATTTAATGATTATGATTAGAATTAAGAGTTTAAGGTTTAAATTTTTAAGGTGCTAGGGCTAGGAGAAATTAAATAAAAGATATGTAATCTTTTCACTCCCAAATTAATAGCGCACTCTTTTCCCTTATTGTATCGAATCTTCGATACATAGGGTTTTTAAATGAGTCGCCTTTCCTTAAAAAAAAAGTTTTGGTGTTAGTGTTTTCAACGTGAATTTTGAGATCAAACTCGATCAATTGGAAGTTTTAAAGATAAGCTTTTCTTTAACAAATGAATTTCTTAATATTCGAATTTATATTCTTATTTCTATGGAAGTTAAAAGTCGGATACCATGGTTCCCTGTTTATGTCAATATGTAGGAAGCTTAATTGTGTACACTGACGATATCTAAAATCTTCATTTTATAAGATTTTATATTTTTTAATAGTTCTTACCTAGAGAAATGATATGAAAATTTGTTCATAATATGTATTGTACCTATAACCTAAGAGAGAATAGATGATGTCAACCGAAAACTTTACAAGATTTTAAATAAAATGGGACATGTCCCTTTTTTTTACATTTTGTACTCTTGAGGTTTGTATTTTCTGACGGTTTTGATTTTGTCAGAAGTCGTTCGACTTATATATCTTTCTTTTTTGTATTAAGTTGAACTCTTTCTCTCTCATTTTGATGTTGTTTTTCTTTTTCATTCTTAGTTTATTCGATGGCAACTTTTTTTTACAGTTCTAAATTTTTCTTTCATGACGTTTTTTGATGGCTGAATAAGACATCTTTTTTCGACAAAAGCGACGTTAATAGAAATGACAAAAACTTTCGATTTTCTTTTTTGATGAAAATGACGAAAGCTCTCAGTTTTCGCTAACGAAAGATTGATGGCTTAGCTCTCCGACTTTGTTTCTTCCTCTTATGCCCATCAATCACTAACGATTCTTGTTTTATTGACGTTGTGATGGTGATGGCTTTTTTTTATTTCTCTAAATGTTTATACTCCTCTCTGGACCCAAAAGCAACATGCAGTTGAAGTTCTTGAATTTGCTAACTTGTTCTTATCTCGATTTTTCTCGTTGATCGTGGTGGTTTGATGAGTCTTTCTCATTTTAAGTTTTTTTGTTTTTGTTTTTGTGTTTCTTGCTTTGGTTGTTGTTCTCGATCTTTATTTATCTTGTTTATGTTTTCTCTAGTTTCGTATGTGACCCTTCTTTTTGTCTGTCCTTGGATCTCTATGTGCTCTCTTTGTTCTTTTTTTGTGTTTCTCTATATCTTATTATTTTTAATGAATGTCAACTTATCAATTCAAAAAAAAATGGATACCATGTCAACTAACAATAACTTGATTACTTTTTGGTTTAGAATGAGAAAACAATCTTTCGATTAATTTGATTCTGTTATAGATAATTTGATTGGTTTTTAGTTATTGAGTTAGGTTTGTTGGTTACATCGATAGTAAGAAATTATATTACTAGCACTCCTTATCGTATCAGATGTGATCTTATCTAATATAAACTACACACTTAATCATTTTTTCATGTCATCTATCCACTCAAATGATAATTTTTAAAAAATTATTTTTAAAATCTGATGTGAAAAAAATGATTGAAGATTCACTCAATAAAAAAAATTGTATGACAAAGAAAAAGAAGAAATAGATGATTTTTTTATTGGTCAAGATCATAATTAATGTAGTGAAGAGAGTTAATAACATGATTTTCCCAATTTAGGTCACTATAAAATCAAGGCACAAAGTCAAAAATTTCCCTAACGTTTGACTAAATAGTCACTTTGGCCCATATTTTTTGGAGCAATTCAACCATCAACGTTTCATTTTGTGTCAAAATGACCCCTCTACGGATGAAAATTGTTAGAAAACTGAGAATTTTCATCCGTAGAATGGCTATTTTGACTCAAAATGAAACGTTGGGTTGAATTGCTCCAAAAAAATAGGGCCCAAAGTAACTATTTAATTAAACGTTAGAGATATTTTTTGACTTTATGCCTAAAATCAATCGGATTGATTTTTGTTAATTATAGTAGATTAAGTTAATTCAGTTGAAAAAACCAATCCACCGACCCTAATTTCATATTTAGCTTTTTTTCACATCTCTATCGATTGAACTCCTAACCCAATAAACCATTTAATAAAAAAAACCTGCAAGAAAATGAATCCAAAATTTTGGGTACACATTAGATGTGATATGAATAACATTTATTGGTAGCCATATAACAAAGTGGGATGAACTAGGGAAGCTGCATGTTCCCACTTGCATTCAATTTTCCATATTAGTATAATTGATGGGTTGTTGAACGTATTAACTGTTCCTCACCGACGAACATTAAAATTCAATACAATTGCAAAAGTACCCACAATTGTCCCACCCCCATCTACACCCCATAAATACCCCCTCTTTCCCTTCCCTGTTTACCCATCTCCCCCTCCTCTCTTCCCTTGTCTTTGCAAGAACAGATACAAAATCTTTCCTCCTTTGTAAAACTAAAGAAAATGGTTGGTCTCATCTCGTTGGTAACCGGTCGGCCCGGACCGAGCGGCTTCGGTTCAGCCTCGATTGCGGAAGAGGTCACTCAAGGAATTGATGGTTCCAATCTTACCGCTATAATAACCGGTCCGGCTATGACGTTTTTCTCTCTTTTTCTCTCTCTAACTTTGTTCTTACGTATGTATGGTGTAGAATTTTATGGCAAAGGGTCAGAATTGTTAGAAAAATATTAAAATTTTAGGAGTGTTAACTTAGATTATTGATGAAAAATATATAAATTATATGTGAATTTAAAATTTTTAAAGGTACCATTGTCTCAAATAGCATTCTTGGTCCATCCTGAGTTTTAGGGTTTTAGTTTTTGTACTATTGTATTGTACAAGTTACATCGCGGCTTCACCCTGGTTTTGAAACGTCGCTTTAACCAATTAATTCCCTATGATAGGACCGGGACACATGTATAATAACGTTTCGAGTTCCAACGTAACCATGTTGCTCGTTTTTGTCTTTTTTGCATGATCCTGCATCGTCTTGAACTGTTGGTTATTTGCAGGTGGAGCAGGTGGGATTGGGTTGGAGACTTCACGAGTACTGGCTCTTCGGGGCGTTCATGTTATCATCGGCGCAAGGAACCTGAAGGCTGCAAATGAAGCCAAAAGGATCATCCTTGCAGACATTGACACCGCCCGTGTCGATGTCTTGGAACTCGACCTTTGCTCGATCAAGTCCATCAGAGCATTTGCTGACAACTTCATCGCTCTTAACCTTCCTCTCAACATCTTGATGTAATTTCAAACGCCCTTGACGTCCATATTTTTTTCGATTTCGATTCTGTCACGATACCTTATCGGTCGAGACTCGAGAGATCGTGATAGATTTATTCATCCGTCAATAATAACATAGATTCTTACAACGTTGTCTGTCTCAGAAACAATGCCGGGATCATGTTCTGTCCCTTTCATCTTTCTCAAGATGGAATAGAGGCCCAGTTTGCAACAAATCATATTGGTATGCTCCAAGAAATTAGTAGAAAATTAAGTTTTATTTAAACCCAGACTGGTGATTCTTGTTTTTTCTCAGGGCATTTTCTCTTAACTGAGCTTCTTTTAGACAAAATGAAGAGCACAGTGACAACCAGTGGTGTTCAAGGAAGGATTGTTAACTTATCATCAATAGCCCACACCCATTGTTATAAAAATGGGATCGGATTTGACAAGCTCAATGCTAAAGAAGGGTAATTCTGCTTAATATTATAGTTTTATTTTGTGATTTTTTGCTGACATTTTGTTACATCAATCGACTAATGTAATGAAAATTCTACTTTGTCTTTTCTTTTCAGTTACAATGACAAAAGAGCATATGGGCAGTCCAAGTTAGCGAATATATTGCATGCCAATGAACTGTCTCGTCGGTTGCAGGTAAAACTTGAAAGTTGGCGAAACCTTGTTTCTTGTATAATGGGAGGAACCCACGATTTTTTTTGAGAGTGAGCTGTTTGAGAGTTATATTTGAAATTTAGAGAGTACAAATTTTGAGAGATGTAGACTTAGGTATTTGATAAAAAATAAAAAAAAATATATAAATTGTATGAGAATTTAAAATTTTTAAGGTGTAGCACTAGAAGCCTAATTCAATTCGGAATAACAAAAGTTGAAATCCCAATAGAAGAAAATATTGGCCAGCCACCTTGAGTCGGAATAAACTCTCGACCGATTGGAGGCGGTTTGCCTTAGCTTGTGGGGAAAGTAATCTTTGCCTTAAGTGGCTGGCTAATCACTTTACCTAACCTAAATTTTGATCATATAATTTCCGTGTTTTGAGTTATTATTAGGAGTTGAGTTCTATTCTCAACTTTTTTTTTTTTTTGAGAAATCTATTGACAACTTCGAATAGCTAAAAGAGGGGGAATCTTGTGTTGGAAATGGATATCATGATTTTTTTTATTGGGTAGAATACACAAGTAGTCATTAAACTATAAAAAATGGTCGCTTTGGTCATTGACTTTTTAAAAGTTATAAAATGATTATTGAATTTATCAAATTGTTATATAAAGGTTATCAAAGACAGAATAAAATTAGGGATCAGGGGACAAAACATAATTTTTGAAAAGTGGGAGTGACAAATTTATAATTAATCCACTTATTTAAATTTTTTATATAAATTAAAGGTAAAAAACTTTGGTGAGGGGGAAGAGCCCCTCCCAATATAAGCATAGTTCTGTCACTGATGGTCATTGAATTTGATCATATTGTTACAACATGGTTATTAAATTAATTAAACCGTGGCACTATTCTATAACATGCATCGACCATTTTATAACAATTTGATAATATTAATGACCATTCTGTAACATTTTGAAAGGCAAGTAACTAAAATGATATTTTTTATAGTTTAGTTACTACTGGTATATTCTTAACTTTTTTTTTTTTTTATTTTGTACTTTTTAACCAACGGGAAAAAGCTTGACGGTGATGGATCAATTACTGTGTGTAGTATAAATGTACCATAAATTTGGCTACAAAAGTAGTTGTAACATTTTGTTTGCTTTTAAATGGTATGTAGGAGGAAGGTGTGAACATCACAGTAAATTCGGTTCATCCGGGATTGATAATGACTCCTCTGTTTAAGCACACCGCCGTTCTTATGAGTAATTTTTTTTACATTCCAAATCCCATTCTAAACCTTTTTCTTTTCACCACTTATTTACAATAATCTCCATGGATTTTGTTGCAGAGTTTTTGAAGTTCTTCAGTTTCTTCCTATGGAAGAACGTTCCACAGGTAAAACCCAGATTCTAAAACTTAGAAAAACATATCTTTAAGTCCAAAGTTAATCTTTTAAAACCGTGTTTAGGGGGCGGCAACGACATGCTATGTGGCACTCCACCCGCGGCTGAAGGGAGTCACCGGGAAATACTTTGTGGACTGCAATGAGATGACACCGAGTTCATATGCTAGAGATGAGGCTTTGGCAAGGAAACTTAGGGATTTCAGCAACAAATTGATTAACTCGGTTTCTAAATGAAAGTTATTACCAATTATATAGAAGGCAGAAGCTTATGGTCGTGTTCTTTGGCTACTCACTAAAAAGATGAAACAGTTGCATGCATTGTTACTGAGTTCAGTCACCCGTTTCAATGCAGAAAAGATTATTATCACCACAGGAAGTTGATGCATGATTTAGATTTTGAATTGTTTTCGTGTTCTTTGGCTACTCATTAAATATTGATGTTATTGTCATAAATAGGGTAGATATCAGTCTCTTTTCTAGTATTTATTTACATGCATTACATCCAATATTGGACCAATTTAATTTGCACCTACAAGATATAGTTATAAACTGCAATGCTGGTGCCATCGCACCACATTAAGTGTTATCGATATCAAAACATCGATCTTGGAATTAATAGATGATATTACTTCTCTACGTTTGTAGAAAAAGGTTAACCAACTACAAATAGATGTTCGACAAATGAAGCCGGAGTTCAGCAAATACAAACATTTGTATATATCGTCGCGGGTCCTCAGTGTTGCGGTTCTTATATATAGATATGAAATTTTTTTCTAACCTTGAAAAAGCTTTGATTATAACTTAGCTGGCTGAAATGTCACAAGTTATGGGGGTCTTAGAGAATGCCTTCTCTACCTTTAGAATAAGGTACATAAATGGGGCCAAGGAAACAAAGATTGCAACAAGCATAATCATCGCCATTGCCTGCAACGTAACGGCCGGGTTTAAAAAGAAGACGGTTGCAATGGCTGAACTCTGCCACACCTTGAGCTGTGAAAATGCTCCTTCCTGTTCTCATAAGAAATATTCATGCGTGATTACGGATTTAGAAGTTCATAACTGCACTTCTGGCCTAACCGGTGGGTTTCACCAGAGATAACAGATCAATGCAATGAAAATTTTAGACCGAGCATGTACAATGTCTTGTATGAACAGATATAAGTTTGTACCATGTCATTCTTAAAAAGTAGAGCGAGCAAAGCACTGAGCTGCGTATTCAATACCCCATCACCGATTCCCAGTAAAGCTGCCATGAGAAGTGGGTACACTATGCAGAGTACCCCACCAGTCGCACTATGTCATAACATATAACCAGCAATAAGTAGGATAAAGAGTGAAAATAGCTGGAAGTTAAATGTAGAAAGCTCTATATGACTGCATTGTTTTACCTGTAATTTAGTGAAAGCCAGATGAATATCACTGCCTGAAAAAAGGCTCCGCACAAACTATGAATGTTATTGATCTCAGGCCAGATGTGAGTCGACCAGCCACTAGTGAACACTAAATATTAAGTTTTACCAACAAGATCAGACCGGATGATTAATCATCCAATTGCATCTAGTCCATAAAGAGCAAATGTCGAGTAAAACTCATTGATGATAACCGCTAATCATTTCTGAACTTTAATTACTTACAATTGCATCAAAAGCCCCATAAACTGCCATCGCACCACCCACACCAGCCTCTCAACATCCTTCGTGTACTCAGCCCTGAAATTGCAAACATATCACTAGTCAAGAAGATATGTGGATTTTTTTTCCCTTTATAGAAGGCAAAGATCGAAAGAAGTTGTTGCTGCAACAGACTCGATAAGCAATACCATACAAAAGCTTGCTGTAATCCTGAATAAGAAAAAAGGGGAATGATCAAAAGCATCCTAAAGTAGAGCAAAGGAGTGATAACTGACGTCAATTGAGGTGTCAATTGAGGTATCACAGCAGAACAAAAACTGGCAGAAGAATCCTCCGATACCTTCTCTTCTTTGTCATCGATTTTATGCAAGAAACACATAAGAATGGTACCTAATGTCATACTACAAAGAAACACAATGAACAGCAAAGTTTTGTTGCTGGTACTTCCATCCTACAGTGTAAGAATAGCTTATCAGCAGCTGTTAAACATTTTAAAAGGGAAGAAAAACTAAACCCCAAGCCAAAAGACCAATGGCATCAATTATAATCATGTACTGGAATCGGTTCTTGAAAGAGAAGTTTGGAGCTAAGTATAGATTCGAGCATATCTGGAAACATGCATTCAATGCCCAAAGGCTTTTTCCTACCCATATGTTACACATAACACCATCTTACTGACCACAAAAGATACTATAAGATGTTTGGGTACATAGAATGGAAGAGGAACAATAGAAGCAACACACACCGCTCCACTTTCCAAAACTGCAAGCGTGATAAGGTTTCCAACAAACTGCATTTGAAGAAAAAATAAATTTGGGTAAAGATTAATATTTACAACCTTGTAGTAGCCTAAAAATATATTCAAAGAAAATAGCTATCCCAACTAATGGCCACCTGGTGAAGAGCAAACATTGCCCAAAATTCTCCATTGATGTTACCGATCACGGTTCCTTCAGATAATTTGGAATCTCTAGCATGACTACGTGCTAAAGAAGTAAGATATGTCCCCTGATAAATCAAAGTTGTTAAGGAAATGAAAATCAATCAACAACCATCATTAACCGAGAAAGATACATGGACTTGATAAGCCTAAATCATACACATACCTCCCCAACCCATATTATCGAAGCTGCAAAACCAAGGAACAAGGAAACTGGAATCATAGTATACCTACAACAATAAGATTAAAAGATGTTCAATCTCAAAGTTTCATCACAACAAGATCAATATATAGTACGGAAACAAGCCAGAAATTTATCCAATATTGCATTGCATGTACTAAAACCAAAACTAAAATGCACAAAATGCCAGTTGTTCATCTCTACATTACCATTCGTAACCTGAAAAAAGAAAGGTTTCCTTCGGTTTCGGCTTACTTTTAAGATCCACCCAATGATTAAATGAGCAGTGCTTACCATGTAGGCTTCAAATTTGCAGCTATGAACAACCAATAACCAGTAGTTCCCAGAACCAGAGCATTCTTAGACCCCATTACTCGAACCACCAATGATGCAAACAACGAGAAAACAGCAAAAGATACATATAGAATCCCAAGCGTCACCGTTCCCAAGTTCTCTCGCTGAAACCCAAAGAAAAGAACAAAACTTTTCGTTCAATGATTCTACATAACTATAAAATCTTTACAAATTTTTCCTAGTAACCAAACAATTGGAAGAAAATTCAATGGAATGAATAAGAATGAAAAGCAGTAGAAGAAACTCACAGCATTAACGGTAGTCTCCAAATTCTGAGCAGCTCCATAAGCGAGGAAGACCAACAAGAAGGCACAGCTCAAAATATGAACATCCCTTGTTCGGTTTTTAGGAGCTTCACTTTCCGAAGCATCAGCAACAACAAGCGGCGCTTCCTCTTCTTGATTACCCATCAATTCGATTTCCATTTTGACTTGTAGTATTCTCGATTCGATTTAAAATCATAAGAATTCGATTGCACATATGGGAATTGTTTAATTAAAGAACTGGGCGAGATTGTCGTAACAAGATTCAAATAAGCTTTAATGAAGGGGGGTGGGTCTTTGATCCTTTGTTTATATATTTCAGAGCTCTACTTTCTTGAAGGAAGAATGATCGATTTCTGGGAACAGGATGATGATAAGAACATTCAACACTTACTAAATTCAATTCGTGGTTTATGTATTGGGTTTTTAGTTTCCGCCGTTTTTGGCAAAACAAGGCTTTGGTCTACCTGCAGGCTTTTTTTTTTTAATTGGGGGGGTAAACTTCAATTATGGTCGCTAGGGAATTAAAAAACTGACTTTCACTTAAAAATTCGACCGAAATATTCTCGAATCAGAACTTAACTTTAATCTGAGGATGTAATGACTCGAAATCAATATGTAATCGACTGTTATTGATCCGAACTCGAGTTGGACATGTTTCTGTAATAACCGTACCCGACCTGCATCAGACCAAGATGACCCGAACCCGAATTGAACCTGTTCTTGGACCCGAAATTTGACCGGCACCCGACTGAAATGAACTCGAACCCGAGACTAACCTGGCAGATAACCGATATTACCCGACTGAATCGATCCGAGATCCGATTTTATCCGTGTAGCGACCTTTTTTTCTTTCTTTTATGTCGACTACGGGGTATCCCCATATTTTTTAAGATAAAGAAGACTTGGAATCGCCATTGGTCACTTGGATATGGTAGACCGGACACCACAAAACCAAAATTCACTTTAAAAAGGGGTCGATAGTTGGTTACATTGGGGAAGGATTAGCACCCCACAACGCCCAAAATAGGTACCAAATCAAATGTTGCTTTTGACCGATGAAAATTGTTGAAATTTAAATTAACTTTAATTAAATGCCCTTACTTGAATATAAACCTTAATAAGTGGGTTTTAAAATTTAGTGGACTTGAATTAATTTGATATTTAATTAATAAGGGTGACGATACAACATACCATAAATTAAACCGACATCGAATAAGCTCGATTGCCGTATTAATTTAGGGTTCAAACTTCGTACTATCACCTTTTATGCATGATGCAAGCATTTAAACATGATGTTGTGATTTGTCAAGTTTTAGTTAATGTTTACTTTCGGACGGTAATAATTAATTCAAATATTCGGTTAACATCTATTGAGCCAAGACTGTTACGACACAATTATCGGAATTAATGAATACCTCCTTTTTATAATTAAAGATTAATTAATTATCAAGATAAATATGGAATTAAAATGTTAAATGAATGACAAATAAAATGTATGTCACAAAAATAAAGAAATTAAACAAAAACATGATAAAAATAAACAACATAAAAATCTAGAAAAAGGACTAGATCGAACAAAAGAAACGCGTAAAATAAATGCGGGAAATTAAAGGCAGAAATTTAAAAGTTAGATGTTAAGTGTTAGTCGACTACACTAAACGGACCATAAATAATACGGATCATACCCCGTTGCGGGTCACCGTAAAGCCGATTCGAACAATAAAACAAAGTAAACATAAATATAAATCATGACCGAATAAAACTATATAATATACATCTATATATACACACACGTAACATAGTATAACATATAAAATATATAATATTATAACATATATGAACATATATATATATATTATACTGTAAGTGACATATAATATAACGTATAGCATTTACATAGCATACGTACAATAAGATATATATAGCATACGTACAATAAGATATATATATATAGCATACGTACAATAAGATATATATATAATATAACATATAATATAACATACGTACAATAAGATATATAGCATACGTACAATAAGATACATATAATATAACATATAATATATATATATATAGCATACGTACAATAAGATATATATATATATATATAATCATAATATATACACTATAAATAAGATGTAACAATGGAGCAGGGACTAAAATGAAAAACGAAGTAAAAGTGGGGGAAGTGCGGAAAGCATTTACAAAGGATGGAGGTCTTTAAAAATGTAATTAAACCAAATTCTGGACCTAGTATAAAAGCAAGGAAATAAACAAAAAAATCATTTTGGTCTGAGTTTTTAAAAAAGTCGAGAGATTTCTCTCCCTCACCCCTTCGTTTCCCAGAAACCGGTGGAGTGGCCACCGTCGGCCGCTGCACGCCAGCGGCCGACGAACCAAAAGCCGCCGCCAGATAACTCATCTTTTCCTTTCGAACCCAGATCCGAACTCCGATTTTAAAGAAAACTCCCTTCTCTCAAAGCTATAAAAACCGAATCAACAACACCTTTGAAAAACTTTTTTTTGCTAAAAGATTTTAGATCCCCAACTGGCGAGGACGAAACGACCAAAGCAAAAGGGGCAACGACTACTCTGATTTCCAGACGGTAAACTCTAACCTCCTCTTCTTCCCCCTTTTTTATATTCTAAATGAAAAAAGATAGTAGAAAGAATGATGCTGAAAAAATACCTCTATTGAATTTTTTTGTATTGTATTGATAGTCTCCCTCTTCTACACGATTTTTCAATCGGGCTTTATAGCTATTTTAATCACATTTTAAAAAATAAAAAAACAACAACAGAAATCCTCTATTGGTTGTTGTATTTTCATTCTCTGTTGACCTGTTTTGTTTGCATGTGAGTCGGTTGTTGAAGGACCACTTTTGGCCAGATTCATGTGGGTGTGGCAGAGCAGAGATGGCAAAGACTCGAACGTCGTCGTGCTAGTTGAACGGTTGCTGGTGGACGTGGCCAACATCAAGTGGTCTCCGGTGACATGGCCAGTCAACTGTCAAAGCAGCTGATGTGGCAAACAGATCGGTGAGAGCTGAAGGAGCATAGTGAGCGGCGGCTAGGGTTGGTGTAACCCTTGGCATTCATCCCAAAGTTGGATAAGGTTATAGGTTCATCGGGCTTAGGGTTTAGTTGGGTAAATGGGTTGGTTTGAATGTAATTGGACATTTAATTTTTATGACTACTTAATTTTTGGATCATTTTTTATTTAATAATTTGGGTCTAATGCCCGGACAGAAAATGGGTATTACAGTTGCCCCTCTTTACTCATTGTTGTGAAACGGAATAGAGCAAAGACTAGAAGATAGCCATTTTCATTCGGGCGGACTGGAACACCCTTCTTGACACGGCTCTTCCTTTAACTCTAAATGAACCATCTTCCAACTTCTAGAGGAATAGAACTCATCTGTTAATCCGCTACACCACCGATGGGGAGTCAAATCATCTATTTCATCCCATTTTCCTGAAAGATAGAACCTGCGAGAGTGAAGACAATTGTTTCAGACTGAGTATCCATTTATTTCATTTAAAACTATAAGATTAAAAGATACGAGGTAAATAGATGTTTAAATATGGGTGATCTGCTATGCCACCGATGACGAGACTAGATTGGGAGATTGGATTGGATCAAGATACGACTCCAACGAAGAGGCATGATCCGATGATTAGAGAGCGATCAAGCTACAACTCTAACGAAGGGGCATGATCTGAGGAGCTTGTGTTGATCAAGCTACAACTCTGACGAAGAGGCATAACCTGAAGAGTTTGTCATGATCAAGCTACAACACTAAAGGAGAGGCATGATTGGAAGGGAGATTTTGATCCGTTACACCACCGGCGATGAGTCAGGATCTAAAGATGGATTTGATCAAGCTAAAACTCTAATGAAGAGGCATGATCTGAAGAATTGGTTGATTTGCTACCACTGACGATGAGCCAAGATTTTGGAATTTTGAGTTTAGTCTTGGCTTTCTTTGCTTTGAGGGTTCACCATTTCATGTTTGGTGTCATTATCTTCCATCTTTGAGGTTTCAACTTTTTTGTTGATCTGGCTCTCTTTTGTGGTTGAGAGCTTGCCAATTTGTCATTGTCTTTCATGATTGAGGCTTGAACATGTTTGTTTCATGTATGAATGAAACAGATACACTTAGTATGGATGCATCTAACTTGATGTATGACATAGGTATTTAACGTGTATGCATGATGAGTGTAATGATGTTGATATGAATGGTATGCAATGCAATTGGCCATGATGTTGACTTTAAAGGGGATGCCCCATGACTTTCTGGCCCTATTGGTGGCTTGGTCTTGTTCTTGTTCCAATTTTGTCTTGCAGGCTAGATGGGCTATTTTCATCGATGCCCCAATCTATTGTGGGTTTGACTGTAACCCCCTTAACTCAGTCTAGTCGCAAGACCGAGTCGAGCGGGTCACACAGGGAAAATCAGAGCGAAACCGCAAATACTCACTTCAATTAATGACCCATTTTTTTCTTTTTATCTTTCTAGATGCAACATTATTAACCTAAGTGTACATGCTGACAATGGATAAAATTACAACTCGATCGGACATCGATTTGACATTCAATCGTCCCATTTAGTGTTTAGGGACAATTTTGTAAAACTAGTTAAATTCATGGACCAATTATGAAATTAAGGTTATCGATAGTCAATTAGTCAGGTTTTATGCTTTCGTATCAAATTTCAGCTCATTTGATTACCCAAACTCATTTAATTGAACATTCATATAACTAGTGACTTAAACGTAAGAAAACAGAACTTCAGAAAGCTTCAATTAACTAACTTAACGGTCAAGTGTATCGATACACTTGTGCCCATACCGATACGCCAATATCTCATCAAAATCTCAGATTTCCAGTAGCAAAAAAAGGTATCGATACGGTCCCGTGTACCGATACGGTTCTCTAAATTGCCCTGAGACCGTATCAATACAGTCTTCCCTGTACCGATACAATATGCCTGGTTTGGCTTTACTGTACCGATACGGTAGCCCGCATATCGATACACGTGGGTCTGTAATGTCACAAATTGCTAATTTTTCAAGCTTAAACTCATCCGAAAACACTCCAACATGTTACTAAGAAATAAACATCCACTTAGAGCATAAGACCATAGGCATTTAAACACCAAAGCATGCTTTCAACATCAACACAATATGATTATCAATCTATAGGCATGCTTCCTATTCAAATTAACCATTCAATCACCAAAATGCAAACCAAACCAAATACCAGCAATTAAAGGCCATTTACAAGTCCAAACCATTATAGAAACTTGCAGCAAATCAAGGGAGTTCAAAAACATCCTCTCCCAAAACACTTGGCTAACCCCATTTCCATTATTAGCTATGTTTTAAACTATCAAACCATGATTGAGCTTGCAATCACAACTTAGATCGAATCTTTGCTTCCTTGTTGCCGCCAACACTCTAATGATCTGCATTGTTGTAAAAGAAAGCGTAAGCAAAAATGCCTAGTGAGGGTCACTCAAAACAAAACACAACAACAATGCATTTGAAACCATTTTAGTCCATAAATCTCCAATATCACACTCAAATCAAATCTCATGCTTGAAACCACTTTTCAAATCAAACCACATTTCATTTCTCAACATGTATCATTAGTCTCATGCATCTCAATGCAAAATCTCAAGTCTTACATGCTTAGCCAACAAGCAATGCTTCCATTTAAAATCACAAGCGTAATCTCACCTTATGCAAAGTCTCATGTATAAAACCACATTATACAAATCATCATTTAAAAACATGATACATATTTAGCACATACATTGGCAAAACAAGTGATCCGAATAGAACTACCCCTATTCTTTGGATGGCACTACCCCCACCCTTTCATATTCGGATATGCGGACACCTTGATGGCACTACCTACATCAAGTCACATGGTGAAACTACCATCACCATAATATCACTTCGGCCGGGTTGCCACTACCCGCATTGCCCGTTGGTGATAGCACTACCCCTATCACTCGCACCACAATAGCACTACCCGTATTGTGGAACCGAAGAATTTAGCACACGCGCGAATTTTATAGATATTATAGTGCACTCACATCCTATTGGTCGACCAATTATATCCAACATAGTTTATAAGCATCGTCACTTGCCAATATACAATTTAAAACCATGTTAACCTATTGTTTTTACCAATGCATCATTGAAAACATTTCCATATCCCAAATCTCATTCATTAAACCATGCAAAGCTTTTCAAAAGTATAATATATCTCATTGTCATAACAATTCTATCTCATGGGATAAATCTCATCATATTTCACATATGAAAACATGCATTAAACAGTAGGTAACAAAACCATAATCAAAATATGAGCATGATATCTTGAAAACCATGAGAAACCGAAATCCGAGAACAAATGTCACCATACTTACTTTCGAGCCCAGATTGAAATTTCAAGCTCAATCTAAACTCCCATAAATCACTTTCAAACCTTTTAAGGTCGTAAACCACGTTTCCACTCACCAACTTCACTTTGTTTGCAAGCCGAAGTGTCAATCAAGCATCCAATGCAATCATAGCACCTCCAAACAACTCCGGTTTGATCTCCCCTATTTTTACCCAACCAAAACAGAGAATTAAAGCTCACTTCAACATCTAAACTCGCAGCCCATAGCCTCCTCAACATTCTAGCACAATTAACAATACAACACCAACCAAAACTATCAAAACAAAGGCGAAACCATCCTAAATGATCTTCAGCCCTTACCTAGCGAAAACGACACTTAATCAACATCAATATACATCAATTAAACACTTCCCAACATCTTTTAACTTCTAGCAACCATTAAACTCATTTATCAAGCCACAAACCAAAGATAACAACCTAGATCCATAGCAATCTAACTAGTTTTGGGTTTACATTGATCAAAAACACTTATCAATATTCTTTAACACCAACTTAATGATTAAAATCATTACAATACTTAACATTTTTAGATCCATATGAATTTAAACCAATCTCTTCATTTATTACTCAAAGACCTCAATTGAACCAATTTTCCTTAATCATCATTACAAAACTCATTAGAAAATATTGATAAAGGATTAAGAACTTCTGAATTTTAGTAAATAACCTTTTATTAGAGGAGAAGAATGAAAACTTACCTCTAATGGTTGTTTTCCCTTAATTGGTTGATTTACATGAGAAAACAAAGTTTAAACAATAAGAAATCATTAGGAAATCATTTAGAATCAAAAGTCAATTAAGATAAGAGTTTACCTTAAGATTTTGAAGTGAAGAATGGTGTTTGGCTGGAGAGAATAAAAGTTACGTCAAATTTGTTTTAGAGGAAATAACTCCCAATTAACTCTTCCTAACCAATTTTAGTTAATTAAGACACTTTAAAATAAGCCAATTAAGGGATAAAGTTTGATATTAGACTTTAGGGTTATTAGCTCCTTACAGATTCTAAGTTCCCAACCTTTTACAAAATAGTCACTAAAACAGTTTTGATTTCTTTACAAAACAGTCACTATTTTCAAAATGTCACCCTTACTCAATTTATTTTGCCAAATTGAGTTCACCATTATTTTCAAAACATACTTAAATATTTTAGATAATTTTTCCATATTTTATTTCAGCTAAAATCTATTTCTTTTTAATTAAATCCCGAAACTAGTCTAGACCTCTACATCGGTTCACCGGAACTATCCGAACTAATCGGATAACTTCTAGGCCCAAAATAGGGGCATTACAACTCTCCCCCACTTATGAAATTTCGTCCTCAAAATTTACCTAGTGGAAAAAGATAGGGAAACTGATCCAGCATCTCATCCTTCTTTTCCCAAGTGGCCTCCTCAGCACCTCGATGTCGCCACAACACTTTGACCAACTCTATGGTCTTACCACGCAAAACCTTACTATCCAAATCTAGGATTTCAACTGGTTTCTCATCATAGGTTAAATCCGAATTCAACTCAATCTCCTCAACAAGCATAACATGCGAAGGATCCGATCTATGCCTCTGTAACATAGATACATGGAAAACATCATGTATCTTCTCCAACTCAGGTGGCAACTTCAACCTATAAGCAACAGGACCAACATGTTCTAGCACCTCATATGGTCCAATAAACCTCGGACTCAACTTGTCCTTCCGACCAAATCTCAAACCTTCTTTCAAGGCGAAACCTTAAAAAACACATTTTCACCAACCGCATACTCGATCTCCCTAAGCTTCAAATCAACGTAGGATTTCTATCTATCTGTAGCTATCTTAAGCCAATCTCTAATAAGTTTTAGCTTCTCGTTAGTGCCCTTAAGCACGTTCGGCGGAGAAACAAGCTTTTCTCCCGCTTTCGCCCAACAAATAGGCGTTCTACACTTCCGACCATCAAAGCCTCATATGGAGCCATCGGATACTCGCCTGATAACTGTTATTATAAGAAAACTCCACCAAAGGCAACTATTTCTCCCAAGAACCCTAGAACTCGATAACACAACAACACAACATATCCTCCAACACCTGGATAACAACCTCAGACTACCCATCCGTCTGTGGACGATAAGATATACTAAAACTTAATCGCGATCCCAAAGCTCGATGCAATGAATCCCAAAACCTCAAGGTAAAACGCGAATCCTTGTATGAAACAATGGACTTAGGCATACCGTGCAAATGCACAATCTCAACGATATACAAATCCACCAACCTATCCAAGGTATATGTCGTATGCACCGGTACAAAATGTGCACACTTCGTCAAGCGATCTACAATCACCCAAATAGAGTTTTTCTTTGACTGTGTCAAAGGCAAACCGACACAAAATCCATGGTGATTCTCTCCCATTTCTACTCCGGTATCCTCAATGGTTGCAACAACCCGGATGGAAACTGATGCTCAGCTTTTACCCTTTGACAAACCATACACTTACTCACAAACTCCGCAATATCCCTTTTTAGCCCAACCCAATAGTACTCATCTTTCAACCCATAATACATCTTGGTACTACCGGGTGCATAACAAAAGGACTACTATGCGCTTCCGTAAAAATAGTGTGCCTCAACTCAACGTCTTTTGGCCCAACTATTCGACCCTTAAATCATTAAACATCATCATCATTAAAACAAAACCCTATTGGATTACCTTCCGCAATGTCCGTAACATATGGTACCAACGAATCATCTAGCAACTGCTTTTTTTGATCAAATGAATCAATGAAAATTTCATTTGTAACTCCGCTATCAAACCACCATCCTGAAACAAACTCAACCGAGAAAACATCGCCCGTAACTCCACAGTTACTTTTCTGCTCAAAGCGTTGGCTACCACATTAGCCTTACCCGGATGATACTCTATCATCAAATCATAATCCTTAAGCAACTCCAGCCATCTTCGCTACCTAAGATTCAACACTTTTTGCGACATCAAATACTTGGACTCTTATGATCGATAAAAACTACACATTTCTCACCATAAAGGTAATGCTTCCAAATCTTCAAAGCAAACACAACTACAGCCAACTCGATATCATGCGTCGGATAGTTGCGCTTGTGCACCTTTAACTGCCTAGATGCATAAGCCACAACCTTACCTTCCTACATCAACACACACCCCAAACCAACATAGAATGCATCACTATAGATCACAAACTCATTTCCCGATTCAGGTTGAATCAAGATCGGAGATTGCATCAAAACATCCTTCAACTTCTTAAAAGCTTGTTGCCTTGTTTTGGTCCACTCAAAACAAACATCCTTCTATAACAAATTCGTCAAAGGAGCAGCAATCTTAGAGAAACCATCCACAAAATGACGATAATACCCAGCTAAGCCCAAGAAACTACGGACCTCCATTACCGATTTAGGTTGTTTCCAATTCACAACCATTTCTACCTTTTGCGGATCCACATGGATGCCTTCCGCTGATACAACATGGCTAAGAAACACCACCTCTCTAATCCAAAACTCACATTTGCTTAACTTAGCATACAACCGGTTATCTAACAAGGTCTGCAAAATAATCCGCATATGCCTATCGTTATTCTCCTCGGTACGCGAATACCCAAGGATATCATCGATAAACACAACCACAAACTAATCTAAGAACTCATGGAACACCTAATTCATCATATCCATAAAAGCATCTAGAGCAATCGTCAACCCGAATGGCATCACCAAGAACTCATAATGCCCGTACCAAGTGCGAAAAATTGTCTTTGGCACATCATTGTCCTTCACCTTCAACTAATAATATCCTGATCTCAAGTCAATCTTAGAAAACACCGTCGCACCACGAAATTGATCAAAAAGTCATCAATTCGTGATAGGGAATACTTATTCTTTATCGTCAACTTATTCAGCTGTCGATAATCAATGCATATCCTCATCGTGCCATCCTTCTTCTTAACAAACAACACTGAGCTTCCCAAGGTGAAACACTAGGGCGAATGAACCCTCGATCAAGCAACTCCTGCAACTACACCTTCAACTCTTTCAACTCCTTAGGTGCCATCCAGTACGGTGCAATGATCACCGGTGTCGTATCTGTATATGTCTCTATGTAAAACTCAACATCTCTATCCGGTGGCAAGCCAGGTAACTCCTCCGAAAACACTCTAGGATAATCACAAACAGTCTGAATATCTTGCGGACGTGCCTTCTTCATATTCAAATTCATGACATACGCTAAGTATGACTGACATCCACACCCCAACAACTTCTGCACTTCCATCGCTGAAACAACATTGGATAAGAACTTAACATTCTCGTCCACCACCACAACCTTTGCACCATCAGAACATCGCAACGTAACCCGCTTCGTCTCAAAATCTACCATAGCCTTATGCTTAGCCAACCAATCCATACCCAAGATAACATTAAAACCATAGAAAGGCAACTCTATCATATCCATAGAAAAACATGACCTTGAAGTATCAAAGGACACCTCCTATACATCTTTCAAACAACGACAGTCTCTCCAAAAGAACTTATCACATGCATACCCACATCTAACAACTCAACAGGTATATCAAGCAAAATGGCATGCTAACGCAAAATATACGAATATATAGATCCAAAATCAATCAAGGAAAGTAATGACAAAGATTGCAAAGTAAAGGTACCTACAACCACATCAATGTCATTCCCCCCATCTCGGTGCGCATACACCCTAGCTTGACCTCCTCCCACAGGTCGAACAACCACAACATGAGCCACATTCCTCTGCCCCTCATCTATGCGCTGAAAATTACCACAACCGCGCCCACAGCCTCTCTATGGCTCAACAGCTCTATTGTCTATCTCTAAACAACTACGGACAATCTCTTTTCACCGCTACGTGCCTCGAACACTCACCATTATGCCACCTCTCATAATGGTTACACTCCCGCTATCCACATACCTTACTCGACCCTCCTGATCTATCCATTACCTACGCACCCATACCACCTATCACACTACCTCTTATGATGATCCTTCTTAGCATTAAACTCACTAGCCCTCTTTTCGGAGCTAAAATTCCCTATGCGAGAGGATAAACCCAAATTCTGCTCAATGTCCTTTGCCCGCTTAACCAGGATATCAAAATCCATATAATCAAAAGCTAACATATATGTCTTTACTTTCTTTACCTAGCCATATCGAAAATGGTCACATCTAGCTCTCTTATTATGAACCAACTTAGGAGCATATTGGCTTAAACGAACAAACTAGATCTCATAATCCGCAACAGACATGCTACCCTAAACCAAAGGCATAAACTCCCTCTTCTTCTTATCATGATACCTCGTACCAAGATACTTACGCATGAAGGTAGTACCAAAGAAATTCTAGGTCACCTTTGCAGGTTTCCATCCTCGCAATTGTGGTCGTCCACCACGTATAAGCATCACCATGCAACAGAGAAACAAAGCAACCAAGCTTATGCACATCTGTGCATCCCAACTGTCCCAAAATCCTCTGGGTATTCTCAAACCATGCCTCGGAGTCCTTCAAAAATAACCCTCAAAACTTGGTACCACCTAGACTATGTAAACGCTCCAAATGTAAACCATGATTAACAATTGATGGTGGTGTAGCCGCACGCATACCCGCTACTGCGGCCTAAACCAAATACATCATATCACCCACCGTCCACCCCTGAACTACCCGGGGTCCATCACCTCCTGTCCCAGTACCACCACCTAGTAGAGGCGGAGGGGCAACAAATCCTCATTACGCACAACGCGTTTCTCCTCAACTCCACGAGTATCAATTCTCAACTCTCGTCTCGGTCCCATTATGTAAATAGTATGTATCTATCATTAAAAATAGCAAATCAAAATAGTCAGGCCAGTGCGAAAGAAAGATTACAAGTTGCTCAAGTTTTAAAACATTATCTCTTTTCCATAGTAATATGGTAATGGGTTACCCAATTCTCTACCCCAACAACAAGCATTAACCACACAGCATGCTATCAATCACCGTGCATAGCAATCAATCATTAAACAATCCCAACATGCTCGAAACATAACCTAATCACCTTTTAGAACACAGATATTCAAACACCCACTAAAATTACCTTAACTTACCTCCTAATTTTTTGTAAACCTGGCTCAAATACCAAGAAATGTAGCCCCCTTAACCCGGTTTAGTTGCAAGATTGAGTCGAGCGGTCACACGGGAAAACCCAAGCGAATCCGCGAAGACTCACTTTGATTAACGACCCATTTTTTCTTTTTATCGTTCTAGATGCAACATTATTAACCTAAGTGTATATGCTGACAACGGATAAAATTACAACTCAATTGGACATCGATTTGATATCCAATTGTCTCGTTTAGTGTTTAGAGACCATTTTGAAAAACTAGTTCAATTCAGGGACCAATTATGAAATTAAGGTTACCGATAGTCAATTAGTCAGGTTTTATACTTTCGTATCAAATTTTAGCTTATTTCGATTACCCAAACTCATTTAATTGAACATTCATATAATTAGTGACTTAAACGTAAGAAAACAGAACTTTAGAAAGCTTCAATTAACTAACTTAACGGTCAAGTCTATCGATACACTTGTGCCCGTACCAATACGCCAATATCTCATCAAAATCTTAGATTTCCAGTAGCACAAAAGGGTATCGATATGGTCCCATGTATCTATACGGTTCTCCAAATTACCCTTTGTCCGTATCAATACGGTCTACCCTGTACCGATATTGTATGCCTATTTTGGCTTTACTGTACCGATATGGTAGCCCGCTTATAGATACATCTGGCTAGTGAGGATGTCTTTGGTACTAACTTAGGAGCATGCTAATTTTTCAAGCTTAAACTCAAAAGCTAACATATATGTCTTTACTTTCTTTACCTATTTTGGCTTTACTGTACCGATATGGTACCAAGATACTTACGCATGAAGGAACCAACTTAGATACATCTGACATGTCACAAATTGCTAATTTTTCAAGCTTAAACTCATCCGAAAACACTCTAACATGTCACTAAAACATAAACATCCATTTAGAGCATAAGATCATAGGCATTTAAACACCAAAGCATGCTTTCAACATCAACACATTATGATTATCAATATATAGTCATGCTTCCTATGCAAATTAACCATTCAATCACCAAAATGCAAACCAAACCAAATACCAGCAATTAAAGGACATTTACAAGTCCAAACCATTATAGAAACTTGCAGTAAATCAAGGGAGTTCAAAAACATCCTCTCCCAAAACACTTGGCTAACCCCATTATCATTATTAGCTATGTTTTAAACTATCAAACAATATTTGAGCTTACAATCGCAACTTGGATCGAATCTTTGCTTCCTTGTTGCTGCCAACACTCTAATGATCTACATTGTTGTAAAAGATAGCGTAAACATAAATGCCTAGTGAGGGTCGCTCAAAACAAAATACAATAACAATGTATTTGAAACCATTTTAGTCCATAAATCTACAATATCATGCTCAAATCAAATCTCATGCTTGAAACCACTTTTCAAAGCAAAACACATTTCATTTCTCAACATGTATCATTAGTCTCATGCATCTCAATGCAAAATCTCAAGTCTTAGATGCTTAGCCAACAAGCAATGCTTCATTTAAAATCACAAGCGTAATCTCACCTTATGCAAAGTCTGATGTATAAACCATATTATACAAATCATCATTTAAAAACATGATACATGTTTAGCACATACATTGGCAATACAAGTGATCCTAATATAACTACCCATATCATTTGGATGGCACTACCCCCATCCTTTCATGTTCAGATATGCGGACACCTTGATGACACTACCAACATCAAGTCACATGGTGAAACTACCATCACCATAATCGCATTTCGGCCGGGTTGCCACTACCACATTGCCCGTTGGCGATAGCACTACCCCTATCACTCGCACCACAATAGCACTACCTCTATTGCGAAATCAAGAATTTAGCACATGTGCAAATTTTGTATATATTATAGTGCACTCACATCCTATTAATCGACCAATTATATCCGACATAGTTTATAAGCATCATCACTTGCCAATATACAATTTAAAACCATGTTAACCTATTGTTTTTACCAATGCATCACTGAAAACATTTCTATATCCCAAATCTCATGCATTAAACCATGCAAAGCTTTTCAAAAGCATAATATATCTCATTGTCATAACAATTTTATCTCATGGGATAAATCTCATCATATTTCACATATGAAAACATGTATTAAATAGTAGGTAACAAAACCATAATCAAAACATGAGCATGATATCTTGAAAACCATGGGAAACCAAAATCCGAGAGCAAATGTCACCATACTTACTTTCGAGCCTAGATTGGCATTTCAAGCTCAATCTAAACTCCCATAAATCACTTTCAAACCTTTTTAAGGCCTTAAACCACGTTTCCACTCACCAACTTCGCTTTGTTTGCAAGCCGAAGCATCAATCAAGCATCCAATGCAATCGTAGCACCTCCAAACAACTCCGGATTGATCTCCCCTGTTTTTACCCAACCAAAACAAAGAATTAAAGCTCACTTCAACATTTAAACTCGCAGCCCACAACCTCCTCAACATTCTAGCACAATTAACAACACAACACCAACCGAAAACTATCAAAACAAAGGCAAAACCATCCTAAATAATCTCCAGCCCTTACCCAGCGAAAATGACACTTAATCAACATCAATTAAATCAATTAAACACTTCACAACATCCTTTAACTTCCAGCAACCATTAAACTCATTTATCAAGCTACAAACCAAAGATAACAACCTAGATCCATAGCAATCTAACTAGTTTCGGGTTTACATTGATAAAAAACAGTTATCCACATTCTTTAACACCAACTTAATGATTAAAATCATCATAATACTCAGCATTTTCAGATCCATATGAATTTAAACCAATCTCTTCATTTATTACTCAAAGACCTCAATTAAACCAATTTTCCTTAATCATCATTAAAAAACTCATTAGAAAACATTGATAAAGGATTAAGAACTTCTGAATTTCAGTAAATAACCTTTTATTAAAGGAGAAGAATGAAAACTTACCTCTAATGGTTGCTTTCCCCTTAATTGGTTTATTTACATGAGAAAACAAAGTTTAAACAATAAGATTTTGGTAGGAAATCATTTAGAATCAAAAGTCAATTAAGATAAGAGTTTACCTTAAGATTTTGAAGAGAAAAATGGTGTTTGGCTGGAGAGAAAGTTGAGAGAATTTTTGAGATAAGAAAAGTTACGACAAATTTGTTTTAGAGGAAATAACTCTCAATTAACTATCCTAACCAATTTTAGTTAATTAAAACACTTTAAAATAAGCCAATTAAGGGATAAAGCCTGATATTAGACTTTAGGGTTATTATCTCCTTAAGGATTCTAAGTTCCCAAGCTTTTACAAAACGGTCATTAAAACAATTTTGATTTCTTTACAAAACAGTCACCATTTTCAAAATGTCACCTTTACTCAATTTATTTTTCCAAATTGAGTTCACTATTATTTTCAAAACATTCTTAAATATTTTAGATAATTTTTCCATACTTTATTTCGGCCAAAATCTATTTCTTTTTAATTAAATCTCAAAACTAGTCTAGACCGCTACACCGGTTCACTGGAACCGTCTGAACTAATCGAATAACTTCTAGGCCAAAATCGAGGCGTTACATTGACCATATTCTTTTAAAATGTTACCTTTCTAAGCGAATGTCAACTTGTGAATTCTTTCTTTAGCGGAAACAGCGATATAAGGGCCCATTTGTTGTAGGTCCTTATACTTTTGAACTCCTTTGTGAGTAATGCAGAGAAAACTTTTTTATTTCCAATCTAGGGCTACATGTTCTGATTTCAATGTGAGATGCTTAAAAATTAGGTTTTCCTTTTCATATTGTGAATATATCAAGCTAGATTGAATGCCCCGAACATCAAGTGCACGAGCAACACCGAAAATGGCTTACCGGGATTGCCCTAAGAAAATCCTGTGTCTAGGAGACCTCGAAAGCTAAATTGATGTTTGAGGATGTGAAGTGCATTTTTAAGCTCCTTCGATGCTTGACTACATTGCCTTTGGCATGTTCATTTCTGTCTCTTTTTGTTTAGGGAATTCAATTCATCACATTCCTTTGGCTCTAAATAAATGTTGGAGCAAACAACAAATTCCCGAGCTACTCGGCATTGTCATGATTTTGGAAATATTACCATCACTCATGAAGTGAAGAGTTTTGTCTTACCGAGGAGTGCCCTAAAAGTTCCGCACTCTTATCCGAACATACTTATTACCAGGTTTCGAACATTAGAGTGCTTTTTGATTAATTTTTGAAAGAGAATTCCTATTACCAGGCTTTGAAGTGCTTTTTGAAAAATGCCTATTACCAGGCTTTAAAAGTTAAATCAATTCCTTTTGTCTTGAAAATGCCTATTACCAGGCTTCAAACCTTAAATTGCACCGATTTATTGTTATTTGATGTGAATTGCGAGTCATACCTTCATAATCTCCACAAATTAGGATTTCAATTAGACATAGTTCAATCGGACTCAAACTTCGTGGTCATAGTCAATGTTCCTTGTGCAATTGATATACGGGGACTCAATAGACAGATATATTTATAGAATGAATGACGACTTTCTAACAGATGTTCTTCGGTATCCTCTTCCGGTGGCATCAAGTTAATGCCTAAATTCCCCATAGATTCTTCGATCATCAGCCTTTTGGCATAATTCTCATCTTCCTTCTTGACATCATTCCCAAATAATATCTCAAACTTCCAGATTGGATAGATAAACCCTCATAATAAGAAGGTCTCGTCTAGAAGAGGAAAAGCCATTGGTCCCAACTTCTCTTGGCTCTTATTTGCCTCTCCATCCTTAGGCTTGTAGCCTAAACCGAAGCAGTCATCCTTGACAACCATGTTTTCCCCAAATTCAGACATTAACGACTTTTCCTTTGACACACTCGTCTCCTTCGGGAGGTACAAATTCCAAAGATTCAGAAGTCACTAGAGTAGAAGCATGCACAAACCCTGGGGTAGTTCCTTCAACAGTTTCCTTGTTGGATTCTTTGACTTCCTCAAAGAACTCAATCTCTTTGTTGTCCATTAGAACCTTAACTGTAGTCTTGAACTCACAGCAGTCTTGGATAGCATGCCCGCCTTCAGCATGGAACTCACAATATAGACCGATATGCCCCTCGGGTATCTTCACTCCTTGGCTTATCAAACCCGTGTCAAATAGCTTCTTTCAAACCCAACTGAGGGGTGACTTGACTTTTGATACATCGGTCTTAACTATCTGGTCATTCTCGTCGGAGATTGCATTTACCCTACTTGTGTGATTTGAAAGAGGGTTTGTGGTAGTAGTTGGCTCAACTGGGTTATCAAAACCTACAATCCCGAGCTTGATAAGCTTTTCCACAGCCTTTTTAAAGCCTATGCAGTTCTCGATTGAGTGACCCACTTGTTTACCATGGTACACACATCTTGCATTGGCATCATACCATTTTGGGAAAGTAGGCTGCAACGAAACTTGATAGAAGGGTGCCACCACATGGATATCGAATAATTGCTTGTACAGTTCACCGTATGAGATTGGTAGTGGTGTAAAATCTATCTTCTCGGTGTTCTTTCTTTGACCGAAGCCTTGGTTTGAAGGACCTTAGGCACTTGGTGTAGCCTTCGGTTGTATAACTGTGATAGGCTTCGAATAACTGGTATTGTAAACTTTGAAGAAGTTCACTTCATGGTCTATCCTTCCATATGATGACTTCTTATGGGATGCACTTGAAATTCCTCCACTGTCAATTTTTCTAGTCTTGACGACATTCTCAATGGGATCATCGGATAGCACTAGATCGGCGAAGTTGGTAGTCACATGGCCTATAAGAAGATCCAAAATTGGGCCCTCCAAAGTTTGGATAAATATGACCACCGTCTCTTTCCCACCAAACGGGGGTTGAACTTGTACCGCCACGTCTCTCCAGCGTTGTGCATATTGCCTAAAGCTTTCATTAGACTTTTGCTTCATGTGTTATAGGGTCTAACGGTCCGACACCATATCACTAACGTTATGGTATTGGGCTAGAAAAGCCTTGGCCAAGTCTTTCCATAACTTTATCTGATGTTGGCTCAATTGATTATACCATCTAGTGGCAGATCCTTATAGACTATCCTGGAAATAGTAGATCAACAACTTGTCATCTTTATCGTATCTCGTCATCATTTGGCAAAACATGGTAGGATGAGCATGAGGGCAACTTGTCTCATCATATTTCTCAAATTCTGGGGACTTAAACTTAGGGGGAGCACCAAATTCGGGACTAAACTAAGTTCATTAGCATCAAATCCAATGAAAGTGTCCACTACCTCTATAGCTTCCATTTTCTCTTCGAGTCGCTTGCAACGATCATCAATCTCTTTTGAGGTCTCAATCTTGGGTTTCTCAAACTCGATTAATTGGTCCATCTCTAAGACAAAGTTTTCAGCTTCATTGCCCTCGGGCTTGACTTCTGATGCGGAGGGTAAATTAATAGGGAAAGAGGCGTCGGCCGGATGAAGAGTTGTTTTTCCTCGAGAAAGTGTTACTTGAGGATTCGATTGACCTTTAGCATGATGAGGAGTAAAACCCAGTGGGTATAAAGGAATTTTGGACCTTGCCGTAAGATTGTCAACAAAAACTTCACCTTGCTCGGGAAGCATAAATCCGAACATTTGGGCTATTTGTCCTAAGGCCTCTTGTTGAGATTTCTTGAACTGTTCCATCATGTCTTGTCGGGCCTTGGCTAACTGTTCCTCCATTTTTCGGACCAAATCTGCTTGCATGTCCTTTTGGGTTCGCTCAATCCGGTCTAACCTTTCTTCGTTCACCATCTTAATTTCACGTCGGGTTTTGTAGGGGTGCTAAATCGATTGAACTTTAATTTGATCCAGAATCACTCTATTATGGGACATCCTAAAAATTAGTCTCGACATCTCCAAAATGAATGCATGTAAATACAAAGCAAATGCTCTAAATGCAATTTAATGCAAAGATGTTGATGCGATTGAATAAACGAGAATGCATTATTGAAGATTTGTAAGAAAAGTCATGAAATGAAAAACTGATAATGCTACCATGAAAGGATGAATGTAGATGAGTGTTGACCGACGAAAATCCTCATTAAATAACGTTCCATAATGAAGATCAAGTCTCATTACAACCATAAAAAGGAAAAAAAACTACTACATAGGGCATAACTAAAAAATCTGAGTTAGCCCTTTTCTCATCTTCTTGATCAATCTTGAATCTCGGGATTCTTCAACTCATTATTATGGACTATTTCTCTTATTATGAAAGCTTTCAGCTTTGGACTATTCTCGGATCAACACTTCATTAAGAAAATGTCATGAATATGCAGAAAAAAGTCGAATAAGACAAGAGAAAGCACATGAGTTAGTAACAGAATATATAGATATATCAATAATGAATAAATATAAAAAAAGACTGAGCAAATGAGGTAAATAATTACCACACCGAAGCGAATTAACAACAAAAAAGGCCTAACAGCATGAATACTAGTTCAATATGGTTATCCACATGGCTCTAATGGGGTGGGCTTCTTAGATTCTCACACACGTGGGTTTGGTTCTAAACAAGGGTACTCGAACCTATCTCATCACCTACTAAGGTAACAAGAACCCCAATTCTGGCCCATTACAAGCTTCCGAATTAGATTCGATTCGAGGGAAAGCACGACCTAGTGACTTGGAGGGTTGCTCATGTGTCAAAGGCGTGGATTCCGGAAGTGACCTAGTGACTTGGAGGGCTACTCACGTGGCTATGTGGCGTTTCACTCCCACTTAAGGGATAGAGCTCGGGTAGAAAGCTCGATGATTATGATGCATCACATGTCGGTAATTCCTTACAAATTAAATGAGAAACTAATGCAAAACCACCAATTGTAATGACCCACTTAATGAAAGCGTTATCCTCGAAGAACAAATTAATTGCGGTCGATTTAAATTTTAAAATTTTCATTGATAAAAGCAACATTTTATTTTTGGCTTAACCCTCTTTTTGTTTTGTAAAAACAAAATTTTTCCCCAGCGGAGTCGCTATGTTGTAACGACCTTTTTTCTTTTTTTTAGGTCGACTACGGGGTATCCCACATTTTTTAATATAAAGAATACTTGGAGTCGCCACCAGTCACTTGGATAAGGTAGACCAGACACCACAAAACTAGAGACTCACTTTGAAAAGGGGTCGGGAGTTGGTTACGTGTGGGGAAGGATTGGCCCCCCACAACGCCCTAAATCGGTACCAAATCAAATGTTGCTTTTGACCGATAAAAATTGTTGAAATTTAAATTAACTTTAATTAAATGCCCTTACTTGAATATAAACCTTAATAAGCGGGTTTTAAAATTTGTTGGGCTTGAATTAATTTGACATTTAATTAATAAGGGTGACGATACAATGGACCATAAATTAAACTAACATCGACTAAGCCCGATTGCCGTGTTAATTTAGGGTTCAAACTTCGTACTATCACCTTTATACATGATGCAAGAATTTAAACATGATATTGTGATTTGTCAACTTTTAGTTAATGTTTAGCTTCGGACGATAAGAATTAATTCAAATATTCGGTCAACATCCATTGAGCCATGACTGTTACAACACAAATATCGAAATTAATGAATTCATCCTTTTATAATTAAAGATTAATTAATTATCAAGATAAACATGAAACTAAAAGGTTAAATGAATGACAAATAAAATGTATGTCACAAAAATAAAGAAATTAAACAAAAACATAGCAAAAAGAAACAACATAAAAATCTAGAAAAAGGACCAGATCGAACAAAAGAAACGCGTAAAATAAATGCGGGAAATTAAAGGTGGAAATTTAAAAGTTAGATGTTAGGTGTTAGTCAGCTACACTAAACGGGCCATAAATAATACGGATCATACCTCGTTGCGGGTCACGTAAGGCCGATTCGAACAATAAAACAAAGTAAACAAAAATATAAATCATGACCGAATAAAACTATATAATATACATCTATATATACACACACGTAACATAGTATAACATATAAACTATATAATATTATAACATATATGAACATATATATACTATACTGTAAGTAACATTGATATAGATATAGCATACGTACTATAAGATATATATATATATATAATCATAATATATACACTATACATAAGATGTATCAATGGAGCAGTGACTAAATGAAAAACGAAGTAAAAGTGGGGGAGTGCGAAACGTATTTACAGAGGACGGAGGTCCTTAAAAATATAATTAAACTAAATTTTGTACCGGGTATAAAAGCAAGGAAATAAGCAAAAAATCATTTTGGTCTGAGTTTTTAAAAAAGCCGAGAGATTTTTTTCTCTCACCCCTTCGTTTCCTAGAAACTGGTGGAATGTCCACCGTCTGTCGCCATGTTGGCCACCGCTCGTCAGTGGCTGGCAAACCAAAAGTCACCGCCAAATAACTCCTCTTTTTCCTCCGAACCCAGATCCAAACTTCGATTTTAAAGAAAACCCCCTTCTCTCAAAGCTATAAAAACCGAGTCAACAACACCTTTGAAAAACCTCTTTTTGCTAAAAGATTTTAGATCCCCAACCGGGGAGGATAGAACGACCGAAGTAAAAGGGATATCGACTACTCCGATTTCTAGACGGTAAATCCTAACCTCCTTTTCTTCCCCTTTATTTATATTCGAAATAAAAAATAGTAAGAAATAAGGATGCTGAAAAAATACCTCTGTTGAAAATTTTTTGTATTGTATTGATAGTCTCCCTCTTCTACACGGTTTTTTAATCGGGCTTTATATCCGTTTTAATTACATTTAAAAAAAAACAACAACAGAAATCCTCTATTTGTTGTTGTATTTTCATTCTCTGTTGGCCTATTTTTGCTAAGAAAATCCCCTTCTCTCAAAGCTATAAAAACCGAGTTAACAACACCCTTGAAAAATCTCTTTTTGCTAAAAGATTTTAGATCCCCAATCGGGGAGGGCGGAACGACCGAAGTAAAAGGGGTAGCGACTACTCCGATTTCTAGACGGTAAATCCTAGCCTCCTTTTCTTCCCTTTTTTTATATTCGAAATAAAAAATAGTAAGAAAGAAAGATGCTGAAAAAATACCTCAGTTGATTTTTTTTGTATTGTATTGATAGTCTCCCTCTTCTATATGTATTTTCAATCGGGCTTTATAGCCGTTTTAATTACATTTAAAAAAAACAACAACAGAAATCCTCTATTTGTTGTTGTATTTTCATTCTCTGTTGGCCTGTCTTGTTTGCACATGAGTCGGTTGTTGAGGGACCACTTTTGGCCAGATTCATGTAGGTGTGGCAGAGAAGAGATGGCAAAGACTCGGACGTGGTCGTGCTGACTGGACGTTGCTGGTGGACGTGGCCAACATCGAGTGGTCTCCAGTGACATGGCCAATCAACTGTCAAAGCAGCTGATGTGGCAAACAGACCGGTAGGAGCTGAAGGAGCATAGTGAGCAGCGACTAGGGTTGGTGTAACCCTTGGCATTCATCCCAAAGTTGGCTAAGGTTATGGGCTCATCATGCTTAGGGTTTAGTTGGGTAAATGGGTTAGTTTGGGTTGGTTTGAATGTAATTTGGACATTTAATTTTTGGGACTGTTTAATTTTTGGATCATTTTTTATTTAATAATTTGGGTCTAATGCCCGGATAGAAAATATGTATTACAACCCGACCTGTTTTGAACTCGACTTATTTTGAACCCGACCTGAACTAATATAGATCTGTCTTGATTTACTTGACATGTAATTGAGGAAACCTATGATTTGATGAATTTAAAGTGTTGATAAATGTAAATTATTAAGTATTGATAAATATAAAATATTAATTTTTTAAATCAATTTAAAGTGTTAAATAATCTTTTTGTTATATATATATAATCAATTAAAAATATCAAAAAAAAAGATTGAATTTAGATATTCATTTGACACTACTAAGTTTGAAATTTTGTTAAATAATTCAATGCTAAGTAATAATTCAATATGCTTAGTAATTCATTCCATATAAATTATTTGTCAAGTTTGAACTACTAAGTTTGAACTAAATTAAAGTTTTAACTTTCATGTTGATGTTATCATGTGTACAATTACATGTTTACATCCATATTAAAATTTTGTGTATAATTATATTTAATCAACATTTATTATATGTTATAATAATAATAATAATAATATCCGAATTAAATTAACTTATCAAACTTAGGATCTAATTGAGCTAAACTAAAATCTAGAAGCATAAATTATAGACATAATTAAAAGATTTCTAAAACTAAATGTGGAATTTCAATTAAAATAATCTAAGTTGAGACTCAATTGAATTAAACTAAAACAATTGGTAGAAAAATAAAAAGACAATTGGTAAAAAAGAGGGAAAAAGAAAAAAAAATTGGAGGAAAATAAGCCACCCATTTTTTTAGGTTTGAGATTAATTTACTTTTAGTCTAAAATTTTTGGAAGGATAAAAGTCATCCAAAATTTTGGAGGGAATTATTGGAACTTTTATTTTTAGTAATTCAGTCTAATAATATTTTTATTTATTCTAGTCCCTACAATTTTATTTTTAGTCAAGATTGCCTCATATTTATTTATATTTTTGACAATTTAGTCCAATTATTATAGTCCCTAAAATTTAATTTTTACTCCAAATTGACCCCTATTCATTTTTTGTATTTTATTCTAATCCCTAAAAAGTAAAAATATGCTCGCCTATTTTTCAAGTTGATCTGCGCACGCCCATATTTAAAAAACAATTGTCAATTGCTGTAACAAATGGAGGAAATCTTTCCCGCCTATTTTTAAGGGGTTATTAGTGGATTAGGCCATTATTAGTTTAGGAGTTTTACACTTAAGTCCTTTTTATTCTTTAGTTTTAGTTTGATTCATTTTAATCCCAATTTTAGTTTAGTTTCCTTATACATTTAGGTTTAGTTTTTTTAATTAGATCCTCCTCCATAAAATTGTTTAATAATTAAAACGTTTGATGGGCTTTTGGAGGCCCAATTTATTTCGGCAAAGATGAAAACGACGTCAATGTATTAAATTATAATTATTAGTGTTTGAGGTTATGGGATTAGTTTAGGAATTAGGGGATTAGTTTTGCACTTTAATTATTAGTGATTGCAAGATTTAGGGGTTGAGGTTTGGGGTTTAGGTGTAAATGTGTTAAGTTGGGTGTTTGGGGTTAATGGATTAGTTTAGGGATTAGGGAACTATGCTTGCACTTTAATTATTAGTGATCGTAAGATTTAGGTGTTGAGGTTCGAGATTTAAGGGTAAATGTGTCAAGTTGAGTGTTTGGGGTTATGAGATTAGTTTAAGGATTAAGGGATTATGCTTGTACTTTAATTATTAGTGATTGTAAGATTTAGGGGTTGATGTTTGGGGTTTATGGGTATAATATATGTTTCAAGTTGAGTGTATTGGGTTATAGGATTAGTTTAGGGATTAGGGGATTCGAGGATTAGGCTTGCACTTTAATTATTAGTGATTGGAAGATTTAGGGGTTTGAGGTTTAGGGGTAAATGTGTCAAGTTGAGTGTTTGGTAAGAGTTATGAGATTAGTTTAGGGATTTGGTTTGCACTTTAATTATTAGTGATTGTAAGATTTAGGGGTTGAGGTTTAGGGTTTAGAGATTTGAATTGACCCCTATTTATTTTAAAATTTTCTAATATAGTATAATATTTTTAATATGATGATATTTTTGTTCATTATAATCCCTAAAACTTTATTTTTAGCCAAAATTGACCCAATATATATTTCTATTTTTGGTAATTTAATCGAATAATATTTTTTTTATTTTAATCCCTACAATTTAATTTTTAGTCAAAATTGCCTCATATTTATTTATATTTTTAGCAATTTAGTCCAATAATATTTTTGTTTATTCTAGTAGCTAAAATTTAATTTTTACTCCAAATTGACCCTTATTCATTTTTTATTTAGTCTAATATTTTTAATATGATGATATTTTTGTTCATTATAGTCCCTAAAACTTTATTTTTATTCCAAATCGACCCTTATTCATTTTTTTTGTAATTTAGTCCAATGTTTTTAATATGATGATATTTTATTCATGTTAGTCCCTACAATTTTATTTTTCACCGAAATCGACCCTTATTAATTTTAAAATTTTGTAATTTACTCCTATATTTTAAATACAATGATATTTTGTTCATACAAATCCTCAAAATCATTTGAATTTTTATGTAAAAGATTTATAGATGGAGTTAATAATTTGGATAATATATCCAAATGCATTCCTTCTTGATTATAGTGCCTAATATTTATTTTTAATGTGATTCGTGTTCGTGAAAGGCGTTAAATAATTCACTCGAAATGACCCTTCCCAAAGTCTATCGATTATTTGTACCAAACTCAAACTTAATACGAATTCGAAACCCGAATTAACCCGACCTGAAATGAACCTGACTTTAAATGAACTCGACCTGAAATGAACCCGACCTGAACTAAACCCGAGCCCGAATTAACCCGTCAATTAACTGATTCAGACCCGAACCATTTTAACCTGACCCGAAATGAAGCCAACCCGAAATGAACCCGACCTGAAACTAACCCGCACCCGACCCGAATAGAGTCAAAACATTAAATCCCGATCGACCTAACCTAACAGGACCCAACCTGAAACCCATTCAATTACATGTTTTTACACCCATAATGGTCACTAATATTTGCCTAAGTTTCTTTTTGTTGCCCTCCTGAGTTTTTTAACAAAGATTTTCTATTAACATAAAATTTTAAATTCGATATTTGTCTAAATAATACTAAATTACTTACCGTTTGAAACAATCCCAGTTAGTTGCCTAATTTTTTTCCCCAAAATTTATATTATTTTTAAACTAACCATTAAAAATTATCATTCATCACAAAATATCATTCTGTCGTTATTTATCGTTAAATTGATAATTTTTAATTTTATTACTAAAATGAAAGCCCCAATAACAACACTATCATTGGCTCTGAACATTTTAATATAGGTTGTGGGCTATAAATGTTAAATACTTGTAATGTGCTCAGTACCCCAATGAGATCCATTTTTGAATAAAAGTCAGATATTCATTTTTTCTCTATAACTTTGTTATTTCTCTAAACACTACCCGCTCATCACCGTCCTTCCACACTCTTCACCACCGTTAATCATCTCCGGCCACCATGGCCCTGTTCTCACATTACGTAATTGATCTCGCACACATACAGCCTTATATGCCAAACCTCTTTAGCCACATCAATCCATAAATTCAGTATACCAGTTACATATCACCTCCATTAGATAATATTACACAAACGCACTCAACATATAGATTCTATTGATAACAAATCACATAAACCTGAAACTGAAAAGCACAGGTTTTATCATTGGACTTGGCATGCCATCGTAATCATCCAACTTCATCCATTCCACAACCTATAAAAACTTAATCACTCGGGCAAAGGTAACTGGAAGCCCCCAGGGTCTAAAAGACATGCCATATTCAGCTAGCTCGGCTTTTGATGACGTCGAGACCCATCTCAGTTGGATCTGTTGCTTGCAGTTCCACCTGAATTCCATCCAGCTCTCTCTTGAATCTATCTTTGGAGCTAGCATATATCATCTTACTCCTGACCCCCGATGTATCAGGAGACCTTCAAACGACAATAATAGTTGTAGTAGCAAGTACAAAAGGAAACAACAAAGCAGCAAGCAGTGAAGATAATTGGGACAAACAAGAAACTTGCCATGCGATGAAGAAAATTCTGCTCTTTTGGACGTTCTCTGGCGTTAGAAAATCGAAATCATACACGGCATACCGACATTCATCAGCAGGAAGACTTTTAATGAAATCCTCATAGGTCTCAGTTGGTTAACCAACCTTCTCCACAGTAACTTGCTTCTGCTTCTCCTAGACTTTGAAAATGATGAAGCGGTAGGTTCTTTTGGCCTTAAGCTCCAAAAACTTCAACTTGCACTCATCGTGCACAGCCATTCCTGATGCTGCATTGACCTGAGGATAAAACAAACCAAACATCTAAGTCCGATACTACATTATACCAATAGGATGCACCTGCAACATCAAAATTTTGTAAGTGGATAAAAGAAGAAAGATCAAAATGAAGTGATAACAAAACAGAATAAATTTTTTAGACACACACTTGCAGACAAAGATGCTCGAACCCGGATCTCCTGAAATGAACAACATTCTCTTTTTCACTAGGATCACCGATTGAGTTCAACGCCAAAGTTTATTGTTTATGATCCTAGTCTTATCTTTGGGAAAATGAAAAAAGAATACAGACAGAATTAAGAACAAACAAAAATATAATGATCCAAAATAAAAGGCATAGACAGATTGGATCAACACAATATTAAATAAGTAATAATCAGTGTCCAAGAAAGATAAATGAAGATCGACTAACCATATCATAGATACCGAAACGTATTAGAGTTAACAGCAAATCACGCAGAATCAATCAGCTAAAGAAACTAGAAAATAAGATCTGGATCAGTGGCAAATCATCTAATTCCATAGAAATAAAATAAAGTCACTACAATCCACATCATAAAAGCAGAAATTATAGATTTCAAATTTGAAAAACCTAAAAAAAAGGGTAAAATCAAAAGATGCAAACACACACACACAAACATTGTGTAGCGCCGAGCTTCAATGAAGAAATCAATCCACCGATCAAACACCATATTCAATAAAGAAAAAATCAACTGAAAGTTAAGGTCCACTAGGATTACTACTAGACAAACATAATAAACTCATATTTTAATTTAAGGAAGCTAAAAATAGAGGAGCTGAAACGTTACCATCTTTTAACGAGGAAAGGAATCTCGATCCACGGAGGAGGAAATGAAGGAGAAAATTTAGAGAAACAAGCTCCTCCGATGACGGAGGTGGAAAAGGGAGGCAAAGCTAAAATGATCCTTTTATTTCTCAAATGAGAGAATGAATGGAATTGGATGATGGATACAAATGAGAGTGGGAGGCTCTCTATTTATAGGTTACCCTGCCCTCCAGTGAAGATTTCAAATGTCCTGGTTTTAGCTCCCACTGGTTGATCAGGATTAGCCCAAATTACAAGAATTGTACGTTAAGTTATCGTACGAATCAATCACTTCTCTTTTTTTGACCAAAGAATCAATCACTTCTCTAATGGGGTGCTGCCACGTGGTCTTCATTAGTAAAAGGATTTTTTTCTGTATTGTGAATATCATTAAACGCTGCGTATTAACATGGGCCAAGGAGATTTTTGGCTTAATTCATAATTTGGCCCTTAAAGTATATTTTTGTTTATATCCCTTTGACCTTAAATTTCTTTTGTCCCATTTTGATCCTTAAAAGTATTTGTGTTATAGTTTTTATCCCCGGGATGAAAATGCGTCATGTGACAATTCTATCATGAAAAGTTGAAACAAAAACAAAATCCAGATTTCAACCATTGAAGGAAGGCTCCAAAATTCGTATCTTGTCGTGATCCTAGCCTCTAACATCTTTCTTATCCAAATTTTACACCAAAATTGTTTGTAATTCCTTCGACCCAAATTGGTCATTGGGGACGAAGGGGCATGAGGCTCGAGAGGGGCCCATCCCCCAACTCAAAAAATTATTTTTACTTTTATGTAGGGATGTAAACAAATGAACCCCTCCATGGACCTAAAAACTCGATCAAATCTTTCTGAAAAGATTCAAACGTCTGAGTAAAAACGTAATCTCTTTGTCTTACCTCGTTCAATGTCTTCCATTTCGATGCCATCTCGGTCACTTCTTTGCCACGAACTAGCTTGAACTAGCTCGAGCGCGTTTTGACTCGAGATTTGATGATCCCACTTGTCACGATCCGTCACCCTTAGATATGTAACGCTATCGGTTTCCCGTTGACCCCTCGATTTGGACCTATTGGCTACTCTTGGCCACTAGAAATAGAACCAAAGACAATTGAAAGAACAAGAGGAGAGAACTAGAGTAAATGCCTCGTCTTATTACTCTTCTCAAATGAGAGAATGAATGGAATGGATACAAATGAGAGTGGGAGGCTCTCTCTATTTATAGTTGAACTCTCACTCAATCAATGGTCCGGATCGATTTACATGGATGGCGAGGATTAGCCCAAATCCTTACAAGGGAAAGAATATCAAATCCTACATAATTACATCATTTAGTAGGTTTCCCTCGATCACACCCGATATGGCAAGATTCCTCGTTTGACTTCTTGTCTCTTGCCATTTCCGAAGAAACATTCTCCAACCAGGCAAGTCCGATGATCGGCTTTGAACCCCTTAGGTGTCATTTGCGAATCTCGGAGTAGATAAAAGCATAAATGATCCTTTTATTTCGGTTTTACCCCCAATGAAGATTTCAATGTTTCAATGTCCTTGATGTTAAGTTATCGCATCGAATCAATAACTTCTCTCTTTTTGACCAAAGAATCAATCACTTCTCTAATGGGGTCTGCCACGTGGTCTTCATTAGTAAAAGATCCAATTTTACCCATGGGCCAAGGAGATTTTTGGCTTAATTCATAATTTGGCCCTTAAAGTATATTTTTGTTTTATCCTTTGACCTTAAATTTCTTTTGTCCCATTTTGATCCTTAAAAGTATTTGTGTTATAGTTTTTATCCCCGGGATGAAAAATGCGTCATGTGACAATTCTATCATGAGAAGTTGAAACAAAAACAAAATCCAGTTTTCAACCATTGAAGGAAGGCTCTTGTTTTGAACCCGAACATCTTTCTTATCCAAATTTTACACCAAAATTGTTGACGTGAAAAAAATTTATTTTACTTTTATGTGTAGGGATATAAAAAGCTGACCCGATATTGACTGACTTGATTTGATTTACCTCACATGTAATTGAGGAAGTCTATAATTTAATGAATTTAAAGTGTTGATAAATGTAAAGGGATTTGAAGTTTATTTTTGTTCATATTAGTCCCTAATATTTAATTGAATTGACCCCTATTTATTTCAAAATTTTCTAATCTAGTTCAATATTTTTAATATGATGATAGTTTTGGCAATTTAGTACTTATAGTCCCTAAAATTTATTTTTTAATTTAAATTAACCTCAATGTTTTAGTAATTCTAATTTAGCCCAAAATTAAAAAAATTAACCACCTATTTTTTTAGGGATTTGTGCGGCCCATATCCCAAGCTGTCAAAGGAAACCGGCTAATCCATTCTCATTCCCATTTCCCATCCATTCCCGCCCATTTTATTAGGGAGGGAAAAATAATTGATAAAACAAATGGAGGGAAAAGTCTCACCCATTTTATTAGGGTTAATTGCATTTTAGTGTCATTGTTAGTTTAGGAGTTTTACACTTAGGTTTTTTTAACTTTTTAGTTTTATTTTGATTCAATTTAGTCCCAATTTTAGTTTAATTTCCTTAAATCTTAGACCTTTAGTTTAATTTTATATTTACCTGACATATATATATATATATACATATACATACTAAAACTTACATATATACAATTATACATATATATACATACTAAAACTTATATATATATATATATACATATATATGTATATGTATAGATATATATACATATATATATACACATATAAATACATATACATATTTATTTTTAATGTGATTCCTATTCGTGAAAGACGTTAAATAATTAACTCGAAATGAATGACCAACCCAAAGTGTATCGACTATTTGTATCAAACTCAAACTTAGTACGCAATTGAACCAACGAAATGAAACCAACACGAAAATGGACCCGAAATGAACGATGAAATGGACCCGTCAATTAACTGCTTCGGACCCGAACCGTTTTGACTATACCTGAAATGAATCCGACCCGAAATGAACCAAACCTGAAATGAACTCGACCTGAAACTGACCCGCACCCGACCCGAATCAAGTTAAAACATCAACATAAAATGACCTGTATTCGATTTGACCTGACCTAACAGGATCTGACCTGAAACCCATATGATTAGCTATTTTTACATCCCTACTTTTATTATGTAAAATATTTTTTAAAGATGAATTGTTTGTACATTTACCTTTTCAATTTTAAATATTTAAATTTGTCTCCAACCTCAATTCATGGCTCTGTCTTTATTGACCATCATATTTTCAAACAAAGAATTCAAATATTACAAAACTAAATTTAATTTAAAATATCTAAACTTTAAATCTCTAAATTAAATGTCAAATTAGACTAGAATCTTGACGATGATTTATCAAAACCCTTTAACGTCTTTCTTCTATTCAGATCTATCAAAACATGACCCAAAGTCCTTTAATCAACTTGTTGAAAGAGAAGAATAAAAATGAAAATGGCGTGTGATATTATTTAATCAGTCCAAACTTTTTTTAAAAGCTTGTTAAGTCGGAATATATAACATAATAATACTTTAGGTCCAAAACGAGGTAAAAAGAATTTAAGCTATAAAGTGAAGGAATAGATATACTTGAAGTGTGAAATAGTGGATTAAACATTTTTCCTAAGGAGTGTTTCACTTGTATTTTAAAAACTAGCTAATAAACCGGATACTGGGATTCAACAAGACTATTGGAGTTACTGATATCTTACAAACTGAACTCTGGGCGATTTATACCGGTTTTCATCTTGCTTGGACCTAAGGGTTTGAGATTCTTGAGGTTCAATCCGATTGCAAACAAGTTGTTGATCTTGCTAATGGTACTGCTGCCGACTCCTCTCCTTTTCCCCTGGCTCGTGCGATTGTTAAGCTTCGAGGGCGAACTTGGATGACCGACATTTCCAAGATTCCCCGCGAATAAATTATTACCAAATGGATAAAGTGAGAGGGATAGGGGACATTCACGGTTGGATTGGACAGATAAATGCCAACATTTAAATCATACAAATTACAAATCAATCAAAGCAAAAGCCAATTTTAATTCTGTGTTAAGCCTTTGCGGGTCCCACGCTGCAACTACTCGTTCTGTTTTCTCCGCGTTAATCTAACGCTACCTGGAGTATAATTATATGTTTTTATTTATTTATGTATTATTATTAAAAATTAAAGTTTATAGTATAATTTTAAATTTATTATTTAAATTATTTTAAAAATATTTTTTAATATTGAACAAAAAAACATATGTTTTTTTCCGCTGTCCGCCTCTTTTCCTCAACAATTTCTTTCATTTGAAATGTTCATAATTGGTCTTTAATGGGTTAAAAAAATATTCATAATTGGCAACCTACATTCATCTCTTTTACATTTTTTCTTTCTTTTATTCTCCCTCTTTCTAAAAGGTTGCGAGTATATATTTACAAAGATAATATATTCGAACCATTATAAAAAAATGAATCATTACAAAACATAATTATAATCTTATTATAGAATCGATCAATAGTATTGCGAAAGCTCATGAGGGTATCTATATTTGGCGGAGTAAGTGAACGGATTGATGAAGTAAATGATCTTTACATGGAAATAAAAGAGTATATAATCATATATAATAAGATTTAAGTTAAAAATAAATTTAGATAGACTTACAAATGATCTATAAACAATAAAACCACAAATATAAGATCTCAAAATAGCAGACCTACATCATTGTTTCCAAATTACAAAAGTCATGCTTCGTTTCACCTAAATTGATTTTCATCCACCAACTTATAATCACAAATCAATCCTTCTACCAAACTGTTTTTTGATTAAATTTATAAGTTCCATCCGTATTCAGAATACATGTTCCTGATCTTGTGACAAAACTTAAATAATGAACTAATTTAGATTAAAAAAACATAAGTATCAATTTAAACTTTAAAGTCAAATTAAGATGGCAAATAGTACATTTCTCTTTTTGGTTTCATAAATGCTTCCAACTTTCACTATTTAATCAAACAAGGGTCATTAAATCTTTTCAGTTTAATAATTTTAATTATCCAAATAATATTTTATCTTTTATTTCTTTTCAATCATATTCATTTTGTTACCTTCGTACAAACGTAACCTAAAAAATACTAGAACATATGTTATAGAAATACAATTCAAAAGTGTTCCCAAATTCCTTTATTTTGGAAATTATATCATAGTTCATTCACGCGACGAATTTGGTTGAATATTTCCTTTTGGGAAAAAATTTGAAAAAATACTCCCCTTTTGAAATCATTTAGAAAAACACCCCATATTCAGTCCACGCAAGGACGAGTTCAGAACCCGTGTTCCCCCAGACGCGAGTTCTATCTGTGGCGTGTCTTATCCGTTGGTGTCTTTTAAATATTCAATAAAAAGAACTCGTGCCCTACGAGATATTCAGACGAACGACACGGATTTATCACTCGATCTAAACGGAAGTCGCGTTTGGTGCAACACGAGTTTGGTATAATCCTATTGTTAAAACAAGCTTCGATATGCATGTTGTATGTGAAATTACATGGTTTTGGGGATAGTATTTCGTTTTTTTTTTGAACTTTCACGTCATTGTATTGAATCATCTATTGAAAATGGTGTAAAGATCGGCGCGTATAAGGCATCCTAATGTGTGTATAAATCGCATTAAAAACGCTATCTACCCATGTGTTTTTTTTTGCATGAAGAACAAGCAAACATAGGTTGATAGGCATGTTTAAATGGATTTTTTGGAATGTTAGGGGATTTTTTATTGTTGTTTAACTTTCACGTCGTAATACTGAAACATATGTTTACAATGGTGCTAAAATTGGGGAGTATATGACATTCTAAAGGGTGTAGAAATCGCGTTAAAAATGCTATATAGCCATGTTTTTTTCCCATGAAGAACAAGCAAACATGGGTTGATATGCATGTTTAAGTTGATTTTGTGGTATATTGGGGGATATTTGTTGTTGTTGTTGTTTAAGTTTCATGTCATAGTAGTGAAAGAATATGTTTACAATGGTGCTAAAATTGGCACGTATATGGCATCCTAAAGGGTGTAGAAATCGCGTTAAAAATGGTACATAAAATAGAAAACGAAGCTTCAAAGATCGTTAAAAATTGTGGTAAAATATTACATAGAGAAGTACAGTTAGTTGATTTGAGGGCCGGTCTTAAGAGGACATTTTCTCCTGTTGTGTTTAGTGTTCCTACATCTAGTGTACCATTTAGGTTGTCCGGTCCGTTCTCGAGGAATCATATCCTCGGTATAGTAATCCTAGTTGAACGTGTTTTTCTTACGGCGCGGGGAATGATCTAGGCATATCTTAGGTTCATCGTTAATGATATCACGATCACGTTTATTCCCGATTGGAGGAATCTCGTATCGGTATACCTTGAATATGTTTTCAAGTCAGCATGCTTGATTAACGAGTGTCATGGTGTCAAAATGAATGGACGCACATGCAGTGAAGACATCCATACACAGGTACTTGAATGTCTGGAAGACTCCGCAATCGCACGTTCTTCAGCATAGATCAACCACGTAATTGTTTTACATTATTCCTTCAAGCAGCCGCAAATATTCTAAAACCTGAAAGTGATGTTGGCGACGAGAAAGTATATCGCACCTATTGCGTTTGCGTACGTAGTGTATGTTTAAAATTTTGCTGGAGTTCTGGATAGAACTTGTGTCCACCTGCCTCCAGTCCATTGCTTATTTTTTGAGGGTTGCAAAAGGGTAGCCAGTCGGTAATATGTCGCATTGACAACGGACGTGATGGTAAATGACGCATTCCCTTTAGAGATTAATTGATCGCCTCAGCCAAGTTCGTTGTCATGTGACCATATCGATGACCCTCATCACAACATCCCAGCCATTTCTCCCTAGGGATATCAACAAGATAGTAATATCCATTTAAAGTTTTTACGCTTAACTCTTCCAGCAGTTCCTCAACATTGTCTACCCGGTGTGCGTTGCCTATTCAAAAAAGATGGAATAGTTAACGAAAATAATAATAAAAGTCGCTTCTGGATAAATAAAATGAAATGAGAGTGGAATGCGTACCCATGAGAAGAACCATTATATGTTCATCATCATTCTTATATCTCTAGTAGTAGTTTGCTGCAATATATCACAAACAGTACTGGTGATGTATATATAGGGGTTGACAAGACGCGCCCATACGCGAGATTGCTCCCTATATCGATGTGCCTCTGTTTGAAATAGTACATATCCCCTATTTTCTTTCTCGTAGAACCCAACGTAGGACATATGTGCGCAGATTGGTGAGAAAAAAATTCCCAACAAGAGATATCTTTCTATTCAACGATTGCGAAAGCTACTAGAATGCATTTTCAATTGCCATATTGTGCAACTGCCAGCAGTAAGATCTATGTGTATCTACCATACAAGAATGTGCCATTGATTTGGAGCATCGACTTGTAGTGGCGGAAAGCCTTAACGTATTACGGAAATGTCAAGGCAAAAAAATTGTCACTCCCTAGGTATAATACGATCATTGAAGTATCTCTTTATAGTTTTTAGTTGCACAACTGTCCCTAGATTGTATTTATGTATCACCTTCAGCCAAGTTCACAACTCGTTGTACGATTCCTCCCACTGCCCATACAGTTGTTAGATGGTACGATATCTTGCAAACCATGATTTATCATATTTAACCGTGTAAGTGTATATGGATTTAATGGCAATTATACATACCGGCATAGTTACACGTGGATTTGCTTTCACGAGTGGAAGAATGGCATCACAAAGCACGTACACATCCAAGTTAGGATGATCTTGTCTTAGGCTTCTTATGGAACATGTATAAGGTCTATTGCATCTTGTTATTTTCCAAAGGTTGTTCAACCTCTTCAATTGTGATATGCGAACCCTCCAATTACATTCCATGGTACTTGTGTGGACATTCTACAATATATTTGTCTGCATCAGTTTTCCTCACGGTGGATATAACTGAACGAGGTATGTTGCAATGCTTAATTATAGCATCCACGAGTTTTTTAGTCCTGAAGACCATTCCACATTGCAGTTTACCTTTTATTTCGTTCGTTGTACTGCTCTAACTGTGGGAATTTTGGAAATTTAGTAGCGTTAAAGCCTTCCATATCTACTGTTGTGAAGTGGGATAGTGGGTCGTAATACGTTGAGCAACTGTCTGCTCTAGCAAAGTTAGGCAGGGTAACATCTTTCTCTTCATCTTCCTCCGTATCATCCTCGAAAGCATCATCCGCATCAATGTCGTGTCATCCTCTGTATCGACGGACTCATCAAGATCTACTGGTTCTTTAAGAAATAAACCCATCTCATCACCATCGGGCTTGACCTCCCCACATGGTTCTTCATTAGAATTATCCCCTTCAAATCGGAATAGTTCTGCTTCATCAACAACCTGTACATTAATATGTTTTGCATTTGTAACTGTAACAACGTTTTTGAAAACTAAAAACTCTACTAAAGTATCTCACTTTTTGGAGAAGGTTTGCTTGAAGGGGAATTTCTTTTGAAAAAGCATAATCCTTTGAAAAATGATTGAAAACTTGATTTTCATTTAAAATAAGATTTGGAGTCGCCACCGCCCGCTCGGATAAGGTGGGCTGGACACCACAAAACCAGATATTCAATTTGAAAGGGCTCGGGAGTTGGTTACTGTAATCACTCATTTTCACTTGTAAATACATATTAATATTGCATGTATATTTATTATATTATATGAATGTTACTAATATATATAAGGTGTGGTGTGTGCATGTATATTATAAATTATGTATGTATACGTATTAATGATGTATGTGTGTCGTGTATGTATCTAGAGTACGAGCGTATTTGTTTAGTGTATAGAGATGTTATGTTAATTATGTGTAGGATTATATATACGTATGCCAATATGTTATACTTGTATAAGTATATGTTTGTATCATGTATGGGTATTGTTGTTATAATTATATTATTATTAATATTAATGGGCTGATATAAAATGAAATCAAAAAAGTATTAATTATATTAAACCCAAATCAAAATGAAGTCCAAGTCCAATTACAAACAAGTTACAAGGCCCGGGTGGCCCAAAACCCAATCCTTATCTAAATTACAATTATGGTGTGCAGGTAAATGTGGGCCGTTGGATCAAGATCTGATCCAACGGCCACGATACAACCAAGAAGTCAAAAATATCTCCCAGCCGCGTATTCCACAGGTATGGACCGTTCGAGTGCCACGCGCGCGTGTGGTCCACGCGCGGACGCTTTAATATCCCACGCGCGCGTAAGATCCACGCGTTCTGACTCCTCGACTGCGGAGCTCCACGTGTCAAGATCTGGAGCCGTCTCATCAAATCGAGGCTTCATCCAAGCCGTTCATCCTTCAAGCCATCTCGACCGTCAGATCAGATCTGATCTAACGGCCGAGAACACGTCTGGCCGCTGGCAGAACACCCATACCGCCACCATGCCGATATTCAACCCCCGTTCAGAACATGCCCAATACAACAAGCAACAAGTTGTCAGTTCATATCTGAAAAAGCTAGATGCAACTTGCACCAAAACAAAGACAATGATATATATGAAACGGGGACTTTTGTAACAGGAGAGAGATAACAGAGGGGTAACAAAAAAAAAGAGTGGTAACAGAGATCTTGTAATACAAAAAACTGAAAGTTGTAAACATTCAAGTGAATCGAAAGAAAAGTTCAGTGGTAAATACTCGTTTCTCTTTTTTATTTTTGCATGCATATACGAAAGAAGAAAACAGAAACAAAAAAAAAGAGTCGTCTTACCATCGCTGTTTGTGGGTCTTCCCTTCCTCAGTGATAAGCCTTTCGGCTTCTCCAAGCCTGATATGGTGAACTAAAGGGAGGGGAAGACCCATTGTAGTTTCGTTTTGGTTTAAAAAATATTTTTTTCGCTTCGTATTTTCTAGATCTAGGGCAAATAAGGATGTATCCTCTGAATCCAACCACGGATTCATGTTGAGGAAGAAAATAGGGTTATTTTGGTATGTTTTGGAGGCTTACCGGCGCCGGTTAGCGGCGGAGAACACGGCGGCCGGCCGTCGGATTCTGGGTTTCATAAGATCAGTTGAGAGAAAATAAGAATGGGGCTGAGTTATGAAAATCAAAAAATGAAACGAAGTGGGGAAAATTTGGTTTCGGTCTAAAAATAGCCTTTATATAGGTATTATTATTTTGCTAAATGGGTAAATTACACACTTAATCCCACCGCGTTTTCAATATTTTCGTTTTTGTCTTGCCGCATGGTATAATTACAATCCCAGTCCCCCTGATATTTCAAAATCTTATAATTCAGTCCCTAAATTACACCGAATCAGTTTTCAAATGGTAAAATTACGCCTTTAGCCATCCCGCGTTTTTGAACTTTTCATTTTGGGTCTGCCCCTTGGTTTAATTACAGTTTTGATCCTTTTAGGTTTTGTTTGTTTCGCATTTTCGTCCCTAAATTACATGTTATTGTTCTTTAATTTCTGCCACTAACTTTTATTTTTCTTTCATTTCAGTCCTATTTCTTTGTAAATACTCATGTTCGTATTATAATCGTATATGTTGATATTCTATTATTTTATTTTATGTCCCTCGTATATGCCTCGTATTTTATGTTTATATGTATATGTGTGTTAAGCTTATAATAGTCATGTATTTTTTTTATCTAGTTATTCGTATTAAAGCATATTATGTTCTATTTGACTCGTAAAATAACATGTTCTTGTATTTTTGTACGTATTGTATGTTTTCTTGGCTTTTAGGTTACGTGTTAGTGTGTCTTCTTTTATGTATAATATATTGTTCCATATATGTTGAAATATGTTTTATTACTAGCATGTATGTCTTTTTGAAATATTTGTTAGTCTTTATACGACATAATTATTCATGCATTGTTATTCTAATTTGTTAAAGTTGTTTTTATCTATTATTTAGAATAATATGTATATATGCATGTTTTAGTCTAGTATATCATTTATGTTAGATTAGTATTCTGTTATGTCAATATTTATTGCATTTAAATATTTTGCCATGTTTTATATTTTTACCAATAAGATTGCATATGATTTATAACTTGTTAATGCGGTGTCCTTTTATCCGAGCGTAAACGGGGCCAGTATCAAGCGTAGTGATAGTGGTTGGGCGTTTATTATCGGATAACGGGGCCCTTAAAATTTATTCGCAATTATGACCGAATTTTAAAATAATCGTCACTTTAATCCGGAAAATCCAATATTAATAAAGCAGTAATTATTAAAGTACCAATTTTGGGCGATGTGGGGGTGCTAATCCTTCCCCATCCGTAACCGACTCCTGAACCCAATCTTTTTGAATCTCTGGTTTTATGGTGTCCGGCCTACCTAAGTGGCCGGTGGCGACTCCATTTTTTTAAAAAAATGTGGTTTTTTAAAAACCCCACGGAATAAACATTTTATATCCAAAAGAATCACAAACACCTCTCAACACCTTTGAAACATATTTTTTTAGCGAGAAAAAAAGGGACATCGCTACAGATGGCGACTCCGCTGGGGATCTATTTTTGTTTTTTTTTAAAAAAAAACAACAAATGAGAGTCAAGCTTTTAAAATAATTACCGCTTTATTAATATTGGATGTTCCGGATTAAAGTAACTATTAAATTAACATTCGGTCATAATTGCGCGTTTATTTTAACGCATTTAAAATATGGCATATAAACCCGTCTTTTTAAGTGGGGGAAAACGCTAATGCTTTCGTGGAGATATCATTCTCCCGTATGGGCCTAGCAAGTACCTTCGGGGCTCGAGTACCTTATGCTTTCGTAAGGATATCGTTCCTTCAATGCGGGCATAAGCGAATGGGTCCCCACGAATTGAACTTCGGTTGAAAGGAGCCTATAATGGGTGATGATCGCGGGCCTTGCTACTCTTAGTAGAGGACAGCAAGGACAATTCGGGTACCTCCTAGCACCAACACTGCATGTAGAGAACATAAAAACCCACCCTGTTAGAGCCATGCGAATAACCTTAGGTATTTTAGACGGGATAAATAGGGTTGTTTTGTGTGTTTATTCTGTTTAATTTTGTCCTTTTATTTATATATTTATCAATTTTATCCGAGATCTTGACTTGTTTTCTTTTCGCTTTTGTTTTTTCTCATACATCATTGCATTTGCATCACATAAAGGTCTTGGATCAAGTGGTTTGCCTGATCGTAAAGTCTTTCACCATGGAAAAAATGTGTCTTAGGAAAGAAGAGCTTAATTTGTCGATCGGACATTGGTCGAGGTCAACCAGAAAATCCAAGGGGACAGTTTGCCGAACGAACGCGTAATAGCAGGATACACCTATGTGAGTCTCCAACAGAACGACTTATGGGATCTTCAAAACATTTGGGAAAGATGGGACCGAAGACTACAAGACTTGTTCTGCAATAGTTATGGCGACATCGCACAAATTGTTATATGTTCGGATTAACCAGCCCTTACTCCGAGCTATAGTCCGATTACGAATCGGCTTTTTGTCGCTTCACCTTCAATGGGCAGGACATGATGCCTACGGTAGAAGAATACAATGCTTTACTTAACCAGAAAAATATTCAGAAGATTGGATCTACGCCAAGCCTCCAAGGAATCGTAATTACAACTGCGAAACTTAAAACCTTTGCGGGAATGAGTGACGATTGGGTTAGTGGCCTCCTTCAAATCCGAGGAGATAATACAGTCTTTGCATGGGAAAGTATTCGGGACATCATACCGACACACATCCGCATTTGAGGCAAAGAAAATGGACTTGTTCGCTTTAGGAATATATGGCTTGGTGATCTTTCCAAGAGCACTCGGGAACATTGACATAGCCATTTTGGATTTGTTTGAGCGGGTGAAACGGGAAGCAAACCCAAGACCAGCAATCTTGGTCGAGACTTTTATTTCCTTAAATGCTAGCCGGAAACATGAAGAAGGACGTTTTTGAGGATGCGCATACAAACCGTACAAGTATGGATTCAGAGTCACATGTGGAAGTCACCGACGAGTCCCGCCGGGATATCCTTCCAAGGTTTTTCGCCTTTACGAGTACTTAGCAAATGAATGGCGAGAGGATTTGAAAACAAAAATGTGGACCAGTTTCTTCAGAACATTCAAGATGAAGACATAGCATGGAGGGTCCCAAGGCTCGGTAAAGTTAATTATTTTCTATACTGATTGTGGTGACTTCAACCGGCTGATGATGTTGGGATTGCATGGAGGGATCGCCAGTGCTCCGCTTTTAGTGTCTCGGCAGTTCGGATCACGGCAGTTCATTCCCAATACCGCGGATTAAGTCAAACTCAATTTCTTTTCAAAGGGGAGTTCAAAGGAAAAATTCGCACCATCATGAGGGCACGGATCATTGTTACCGGATCGGGGTGGAAGGAGATACCGAGCACATGACTACCCCGATTATGATCTTTGGAGACGTTTGAGGGTTAATAATGTGATTCCCGAATCGATCAAGGACCAGCAAAGTGTCACTCGAAGAGCTTACAAGGGTGGTACCGTCTGGCGAAACCGACATCTTAAGGAGTAAACTCAAGAAGTTAAAAGGAAAATGGACATCCAACAGACCCAACATGCGAGCGAGCTCTATAAAGCAAGCTTAGAAGTTGACGAGCGGAACGGGATCATTAGGCAATTGAAGAAATTAAATGCAGATTAAAGCGACAAGAACACTCTTTATCAAAAAGATGCCCTTCTATTACAAGCAAAAATACGAAGGCGTAGCGAGTCGGTTCATAGTCAGGAAAGAGAAAGAATGAACGACATCTATTTGGTGGAAGAAGAACGAGAAATCAACAAAAGAGCGATCGAGAAAGAGATAGAAAGCTGCCGTTTGGCTATGGAGGAAGAAAAACGGTCCGCCAAGAAGGTCATTGATCAAGAGAAAGAAAGATCCAGGCAAGAAATCAGCAAGGGAAAACAAGCTGTCCATCATGAGAGAGAAAGCATCGCCGTATGGAAAAGAAAGTCCATGAGTAGCCGAAATAGATTGTTAGAGATGCAAAAACTGTACGATGACACTATTCAAAGGCTGGAGCAAAGCCAAAGTCAAAATGGCGAATTAAAAGGAAAGGTGGCGGAAGTCGAACACTTACTTGAATGTATCGCCCTTGAGAATAACCTCATTGAGCTGCAAGAAAGAGAACGCCTGAAGTGGGTGTGTTACAAGCACGAATTGGGTCCTCAAGCAATCGTGGAGGATTACAAGGAAAGAATTAATGTGTTCGAGGAGAGGCTGCAGCGGAGGGGACACCTATTGGCGTAAGAGACTACGCGGCGCTTTGCTCGAATGGTACAGACAGAGACCAAGACTACGCAAACCCTAATGGTGGACATACAAATGAGTCGCCAGCATGTAAATGATTTAGCTGTCGAGGCTGAGACACTCCGACCTTTCATAGCCCCGAGAATGGAAGAAGCTCCTAGGTTCCTCAAGCTGCTCAGGGCAATTGGAAAATTATGAGATAGAGCTAGAACCTATCTATAGGACTCTGTGTTGTAATTAGATCTTTTGTACTAGGGATCTTTACTTTGTAACACGAATTTTGTTGTAATCAAGACCCTTTAATTCCCGTGGAAGTAGTTCAAAAGGGTGATTACCAGCGGAATCAGTACCTTATCTGCATACATTCTTGCATTTGCATCATAACATTCGCATCATTGTACATGCATTTATTTTTTGCAACCATATTAACAATATGAATATTGTGGCGTTGTGTGTAGTTAACCCGCAATCATTCATCACCCATACTTTACCCGGCTACAAAGAAAGCTCATGGAAGAAAGAATAATCAGTCTAGAAAGAGGGCAAAGAGAGCTAGAGACAAGGCTTGAAGAGGCCTGCAGAAGCCTTAGTGATCGGTTAAGCAATCGCAAACATCTATAGTATCGACATAACCGCATTGCTGGCAAAGAGTCTTGGAAAAAGAGTGGAAGGAGAAAACATTCAAGAGCCAGAAGGTACCCCGGCTCACTACAAGGTTCAACCAACTGCACCAAACCAGGCTAGGAAGATGTATATTGACCTGCAGGAATGTCTTCTAGCTTTCAAGTAGGGGCACCTGAGACTCAACCCCTCGATACTGAAGCACTTTATGAAGAAGAAGTGCCGGACCTGAACATGGTCGAAAGAATCGGGAATGAGGTAGAAAAAAAGTGGGAGGAAAGATTTACCTCATGGAGGAAAAATTTAAAAGCGTTACAATCAAATGAAGAATCGAAAATGACTCTAGCGACTTAAGTCCGGTGTCCGATCTTGTCCTACCGCCAAAATTTAAAACGCTGAGTTCGATAAATACGATGGAACCACATGTCCTTCGCACACACATAACAATGTATCAGAAAAAATGGCGGCTACCATAAGGACGAAAAGCTACTGATCCATTGTTTCCAGGATAGTCTAACTGGAGCGGCGTTACGTTGGTACACTCAGTTGAGCAAGGCAAATGTTAAGACATGGAAAGATCTGTCTAAAGCATTTATTGGGCAATACAAACATGTAATGACATGACCCCTAGCATGCGGTAATACGCCCAAAGATGGAGAGAAGTGGCCGCCAAATCCAGCCACCCATCCCGGAGCATGAAATCACGCCATTATTTGTCAATACTCAAAAAGGGCACTCTTTGATCGCCTCATTAATAACACAACACGTTGCTTTGCCGACTTAATCGGGGATCGGGAGTCCTCGAACGCAATTAAGAGCGGCGAATTGATGGTGGGGAAGGGTCTCGAAAGTATAATAAGAGAAATGAAGTAAACACCACCAAAGACCTATACCGCCAAGAACTTCACAGCCTCACAGCCACAAGCACTGTGGGAAAAACACAAAATTCGAATCAAAGAGATGAGAGAGTCACCAGAAAAAGAGAAAGAGATGAGAACTTTCACTCCTCTACCTGCTTCGCACTCGAACTTTATTCCCGGTTGTATGAAGCGCACTGGTCCGCCATACATCGTTACTCTGTCAATCCGCCCTTCCCGCCTTTGGTATAATCCAAGCGCACATTGCGACTATCACGGCGGTACCCTGGACATCCCACCGAGAACCGCCTTACCTTCAAAAAAGCTTGCGCGAACTTAATCGATTATGGGATATTGAAGTTTGAAGAGCCGAGTGTAGCCAACAACCCGCTGCCTAATCATGGGAGCAGAGGGGTAAATGTCATCGAAGAATGCTTTACCAGAAGGATAAAGGATGACGTGTCGAAATCAAGTCTCCTTTACGGTGGGTATTTCAACAGATTATGCATGGCTCGTGTGATCGACAAAGGCATGATAACAAGGCGTATGAATGTGGAAAGTATTGTGAATTCCACCGGCATCAAGGGCATGATATCCAAGAATGTGACGAGTTCAAGAAATTGGTGCAGAAAATTGATGAATGAAAAACAAATAGAATTCTTTGAGGAGCCCATGGGGAAGAAGGGGTCGACGTACACATGACGGATAGCCCCAAAACTAAATACGGAAGGATAGACCTTTTATCATCTCTCCCAAAGCGAGGGAATGCGGTGTCTCCCAAGGAGAAACCAAAGAAAATAAGTCCCAAGATCATCATTTCAGCACCATCTCCATTCCCATTCAAAGATATGCGAAAAATTCCCTGAATTATGCTCAAAATGTGACCATGCCGAAAAACCAGAACACGATCAGGTAAAAGAGCCTACGCTGAAAAACCAACAAAGCGAACGATGTGAACGTTGGTGAGGCAGGCCATTTCACAAGGAGCAGCCGATGTTATTCCTCCGAGGCTTTGAAAGCGGCTGAAAAGATAAGGGGGAAGAGTACAAAGATTAGCCCTACGCAGATATTTGGAGAAGAACCTCCCCAAATATAAATGAGCGAATCGCGAGGCCCGTGCCAAAGAATTTCTAAAGTTCTTGAGACATAGCGAGTACAAACGTAGTGGAACAACTACGAAAAGCAACCGCCAGATCACAAAGTGTTGGAATTACTCTTGAGTTCGAGAGAAGCATCGGAGACGCTATTAAAAGTGCTGAATCAAACTTTTGTGCCCCAAGACATTTCAGAACAAACTTGGACATGATAGTGGGGCATATTATCGCTTATAATCATATCACGTTCAAAGATGATGAGATACCCGAGGAGGAATGGGGTCTACCAAAGCCCTTAACATCACTACCCACCGCAAAGGGTATGTATTACCAGTGTGTCTTGATCGACAACGGGACAGCATTGAATGTCTTGCCTATGGTAACCCCGCAAAATTGCCAATAGATGGTTCGCACCTAAAGCCCCGCCACAACTCGGTAAGAGCCTTTGATGGTACGCAAAAAAGGAACAATGGGGAAAATTGAGGTGCCCCTATTGATCGTACCAACCGAATATGTGATTGATTTTGTGGTGATGGACATAAAACCATCTTACAGATTGCTTGTTGGGAAGACCGTGGATCCACTTCGCAGAGTTGTCCCCTCATCATTGCATCGAAATTAAAATTTGTAGTTGAAGGCAAATTGGTCACGAGAGAGGCGAGCATGAATTTGTTGCTTCATGACATCGGACACCCCCTACATTCAAAATGATGAAGATCTTTGCGGAATGCTGCCCGAGCATTGGAACTAGTAAATGCCACATTCGTTTTCGAGGGGAAGTCGGATCCCCTACCCCAGGTTATCTAATTGTACTAAGATGACCGTCGCAGAAACTCGGGCCGAGGAGCCAAAATAGGAAAGGGGGTGGGAAGAAATTACAAGAAAACCCGAGACCCAAGAATATGATAACCAAGAAGGATCGTTTTGGTGGGTTACCAACCAAGTGTCCAACAGAAGAAAGAGGAATATAAGAGGAAGGAGGAGCAAAGAAAAGCCAGATCTAAAGGAGAAGACATTCCGTAGAGGCCGATGTCTTTTCCTAGTTTGAAAGCCACTTTTGTCTCCGGAGGGTTCTACCAGCCAGGTCAAGATATTGGAGAGGCAATGAAGAAAAATGATGAACTTAACCAGGAGGAAGTACTCAGTGAATCATTTGAAGGGATGTACATCAACATGATAGCTGAAAATGACCGAGACAACAAAATGTTGACCAACATCCGCCCTTGCCGTCCCGGGGAAACACTCGATAACTGGAGCTGCATTGATCTACTTGTAGTTTTTAGGAATAGATCAGAGTAATGCTCCGAATCAGCCTTTTGTTTTTGCCCATAAACAATGGGGATCTCTTGTATGAGGCACCTATGTTAACTTTTTGATTGAAATGAAAATATCCCCACTTCCTTAAAAATGACCAAAGTCTCATTTATTTCATTCATGCATTCTTCATATTCATTCCCTTCATATAAAGCCGTCTCTTTCCCAATACAATTCATTCTCATTTAATGCAGGTCGCTCATGATTGATGATATGAATGATACCGGATCCAATCCTGGAGTAAATTTCGAATGCCCTGAGGTCTCAGAGGGAATTGAGGAAGGATATGATGAAATAGAAATTGAGGTCCCGGAAGAGTTAAAGAGAATGGTGGACAACGAAGAAAGGCAGATCATGCCCCACCAAGAAGAAACAAAATTGTCAACTTGGGGATCAAGAAGAGAGAAAAAGAAATAAAAGTAGGAACGACGATTTCCTCAAAAAACCAAGCATGAACTGATAGCCCTACTTCAGGAATTCAAGGATGTCTTCGCCTGGACTTATCAAGATATGCCAGGGTTGAATACCGACATAGTGGTGCACAAATTGCCAACAAAATCGGAGTGCAAACCAGTACAACAAAAACTTCGAGAATGAGACCAGATATGTTGTTAAAGATCCGAGAAGAAGTGAAAAAGCAATTTGATGCTGGATTCTTGGAGTAGCCAAATACCCCGAATGGGTTGCAAACATTGTACCAAGATTACCAAAGAAAGACGGGAAAGTTCGTATGTGTGTAGATTATAGGGATCTGAACCGAGCCAGCCCTAAAGACAACTTCCCTTTACCACATATTGACACGCTGGTTGACAACACCGCAGGACATTCATGGTTTTCCTTCATGGACGGCTTCTCAGGGTACAACCAGATAAAGATGGACCCTAACGACATGGAGAAGACCACATTCATAACCATGTGTGGCACTTTTTGTTATCGAGTGATGCCGTTTGAGCTAAAGAATGTAGGGGCAACATACCAAAGAGCAATGGTGACTCTTTTCCATGACATGATGCACAAAGAAATAGAAGTATACGTGGACGATATGATTGCCAAGTCCCGAACAGAGGAAGAGCACCTACAAAACTTGAGAAAACTATTCCAAAGACTACGGAAGTACCAACTGAGGCTCAATCCTGCCAAGTGTACCTTCGCCGTTACTTCTGGAAAACTCCTAGGATTCGTGGTAAGCAGAAGAGGGATTGAGATTGATCCGGATAAAGTGAAAGCCATCCAGGACCTTTCACCACCCCGCACGCAGAAGGAAGTCCGCGGTTTTCTGGGGAGGCTGAATTATATCTCTCGTTTCATTTCCCAATTAACCAACCAATACGACCCGGTCTTCAGACTTCTTAGAAAGAATAATCCTGGCGTGTGGGATGTCAAAGAGCCCTAGAAAAGATCAAAAGGTACCTGACAAATGCTCCAATTTTAGTCGCACCAGTACCTGGTAGACCACTAATTCTCTACTTAACAGTCTTTGAGAATTCAATGGGATGCGTACTGGGGCAACACGATGAGTCAAGAAAAAAGGAGCAAGCCATCTATTACCTAGGCAGGAAATTCAATGATTGCGAAAACACGGTACCGGCCAAAGGTCGAAGCGTGTTGTGCCCTAGTTTGGGCTACCAAGCGGCTTAGACAGTACATGCTGTACCATACTACCTGGTTGATATCCAAGCTAGACCCATTGAAGTTCCTAATGGAAGCGCCAGCACTAACGGGAAGGATGGCCCGATGGTAGATGCTCTTATCCAAATTCGATATCGTATACGTTAATCAGAAAGCCGTAAAGGGGAGTGTCGTAGCAGATTTCCTAGCTAGTCGCTGCGCAGATGACTATGAGGCATTGAACTTTAGTTTCCCGTGACGAAGACTTGATGTGCATTACAACCGAAGAAGAGGTTTCAGATGATAAGTCATAGAAACTTTACTTCGATGGAGCCTCCAACGCCCTCGGACATGGGATAGGGGCAGTGCTAATTTCACCTGAGGACGTCTATTATCCTTTCACTAGCAGATTAGAATTCTTCTCGCACAAACAATATAGCTGAATACGGCTTGCATCATGGGACCGAACTCACCATCGAGAGAAAGGTTAAGGAACTTCGAGTGTTCGGAGATTCGCCCTTAGTCATTTACCAATTGCGTGGGGAATGGGAAACCGGGGACCCGAAGTTGGTCAAATATCACGAATTGATCCAAGAGCTCGCCAAAGAGTTCGAAAAGGTCACCTTCAATTACCTGCCCCGAGAAGAAAATCGGATGGCGCGATGCATTGGCAACCTTGGCATCCATGTTTAAAACAAACACCGGGCAGAAATGAAGCCCATTGAGATGCAGACGCTTGAAAAGCCTGCTCATTGTTGTAATGTACAGAAGAGATTGACGGAACCCATGGTACTATGACATCTTGCAATATGTCAAGCTTCAAAGTATCCGAAGGGGCAAACGACAATGACAGAAAAACGCTCAGAAAAATGGCAACAAAATATGTCCTAGATGGAGAGATCCTATATAGGAGAAGTCATGATCAAACATTGCTGAGATGTGTGGATGCCCGGGAGGCGAAATAAATCTTAGCCGAAGTACATGACGGGCTCTGTGGAACGCACGCCAACGGGTTGTCTATAGCCCGAAAAATTATGAGATATGGTTATTTCTGGCTGACCATGGAGGGAGATTGCATCGATTACGCCAGAAAATGCCACAAATGCCAAATCTATGCTGACAAGATTCACGCACCCCCATCGCCTTTACACACCATGAATTCTCCGTGGTCTTTCGCAGCGTGGGGCATAGACGTCATCGGGCAGATCCATCCGAAAGCTTCCAATGGACACCGTTTCATTTTGGTCGCCATAGACTACTTCACTAAATGGGTAGAGGCAGCGTCTTACGCCAATATCACCAGGACTACAGTTTGTAAGTTCTTAAAGAAGGAAATTATTTGTCGATCTGATTGCGAGAAAGGATCATCACCGACAACGCCTAATCTGAATAACAAAATGATGAAGGACGTGTGCACTCAATTCAAGATAACACACCATAATTCCACACCTATCGTCCTAAAATGAATGGAGCGAAGGGAAGCGGCAAACAAGAACATAAAGAAGATCATAGCGAAGACTACGGATACCTACAAGGATTGGCATGAGAAGTTGCCTTTTGCCCTTTTCGCCTATAGGACGTCCATTCGCACATCAACAGGGGCAACACCCTACTCCTTGGTGTATGGTACCGAAGCAGTACTCCCAATTGAGGTAGAGATTCTGTCTCTCCGGGCTTAAACGAAGTAAAATTGGAAGAAGCTGAATGGGTGCAGGCGGACTTCGACCCAGCTAAATCTCATTGACGAAAAAAGACTAAAGGCCATTTGTCATGGTCAGATGTACCAAAAGCGGATGGTGCAGGCATACAACAAAAAGGTGCGCCCAAGAGAATTCAAAGAATGAGATCTGGTACTCAAGAAAATCCTCTCTATCCAAAAAGATTCTCGAGGAAAATGGATGCCCAACTGGGAAGGACCGTACGTCGTAAAAAAGGCCTTCTCAGGAGGAGTCCTGATCCTAACAGAAATGGATGGGGACGAGCTAAAAAATCTTGTAAATTCTGATGCCGTCAAGAAGTACTATCTCTAAAAAAATGATGATGAAAAATAAAAAATAGAACAAAAATGGAGAGCTCAGGCGAAAAAACCCAAACCGAAACCGTCTTGAAACAAAGGAAGGACTCGAGTTGAAAACCCGCAAAGGGCGGCTTGGGTAAATTGAAAAGTTGAATATCCGAAGAGAAGGGTATCCCCATGAACATCATGAAGAGGAGGCTTGTGCAAAAAAAAATTCTACACCGGTTGATGATCATGTATCATTCATATCGAAGATAATGAGGGATCTTGTATTTTCATACTTAACTCATGTGTGTCATACCTTTCTTTTAAGATATCCCAAGCCCTTAATCATAATAAAACCGTGTTTTTGAGCATCCATTCCCGCCTTTCTTGTCAATTTCAGTCAAATAAGTTAACATAGGCTTATAATGAAACAAGAGATTTGAGAGCATTACTTTGTGATTTAACCTTGAAAATGCAGTGATCAAAGAAAACGATGTTAACTCCGTCCTCTAGTTCCCTACATAATGGCTGTCGATAGGGAAGGCGAGAAGCTTCAAACAACCAAGAAGGATGACCAATGGCACACGTCCTATCTATTCAAGTAAGGCATAAGAGATAACAAAAGAGATCTCTTGGGTGAAAACCCAGAAGGGCACCCCTAAAAAAAACTCTCTAAAGTGAAAACCCGAAAGGGCACTTTAGAATTCCAAGTCGTAATTGGAGAAAAAGAAAGGTTGAGATGGTTGAACCTGACAGTGAAGCGGGGTATCGATGCCCGTAAGAAAGGAGAAAGTGAATATCAAGATCAAATAAGGATCAAAACAAGCCCACCAAGATATTGACACTCATGCATCATGAATAGTCAGACATCACTAGGATTAGGAGCATGTCAATTCATTTGTCATAGCATTTTGTTTTCATCTCGCATGTATCTGCGCAGATCCAAAGAGACATCGATGGCCATCGTGGTGTGAATCCCAAATGAGAAGACAATGTTTTTACATAAAAAGGCACATATTTCAAGCTCAGAGAGAGGTTCTATATAGGAAGAATCCTCCTCTCTCCGAGGCTTCGAAGCTGAAAGTTCTATATAGGAATGACCGACGGCTCGGGGTGAAGACTAGTAGTTCTATATAGGAAGAACTCCCAGTCGAAGGAATTCACCCATGACACGCAAGATTATATAGGAAATCCTGCTGTGTCGAAAGCGAAGAGTTCTATATAGGAAGGGCTCCGAGCTTCAATGTCTTAGAGTGAAAGATTCTATATAGGAAGAATCTGTAATTCCAAGATTTCAAGACGCCGAAAAGTTCTATATAGGAAGGACCGACGGCTCCAAGGTGAAGACTCGCAGTTCTATATAGGAAGAACTCTCAGTCAAAGAAATTCACCTATAACACAGGGTTATATAGGAAACCTGTTGTGTCAAAAGCGAAGAGTCTTATATAGGAAAGGCTCCGAGCTTCATTGTCTTAGAGTGAAAGGTTCTATATAGGAAGAACCTGTAGCTCTGAGATTTCAGATGCCAAAAGTTCTATATAGGAAGGACTGACGGCTCTAGGGTTTGAAGACTACCAGTTCTATATAGGAGGAACTCCCAGTCGGAAGAATCCATCAACGGCGCAAAAGGTTTTATATAGGAGAAACCAGCGTTGAAAGGCGAAGAGTTCTATATAGGAAGGACTCCAAGCTTTACAGTCTCGAAGTGAAAGGAATGACTCATAACTCGGGGTTTCAGAGCGAAGGGTTCTATATAGGAAAAGCCTGTAGCTCCAAGATCAGAAAATGACGAAGCTTTATATAGGAAGAACTTTCGAGCCTGAAGATTCAGCCAAAGAAGAGCAGAGATATCCAAAAGAACACGTTTTTCCAAAGCAACAAACAGGGAAGTCTGATAAAAATGAGTGCTTATGAATCTTTGCTTTGTTTCCCATTCCATGAGAACAAGCAAAGAGAGGCAACTGTAATCACTCATTTTCACTTGTAAATACATATTAATATTGCATGTATATTTATTATATTATATGAATGTTACTAATATATATAAGGTGTGGTGTGTGCATGTATATTATAAATTATGTATGTATACGTATTAATGATGTTTGTGTGTCGTGTATGTATCTAGAGTACGAGCGTATTTGTTTAGTGTATAGAGATGTTATGTTAATTATGTGTAGGATTATATATATGTATGCCAATATGTTATACTTGTATAAGTATATGTTTGTATCATGTATGGGTATTGCTGTTATAATTATATTATTATTAATATTAATGGGCTGATATAAAATGAAATCAAAAAAAATTAATTATATTAAACCCAAATCAAAATGAAGTCCAAGTCCAATTACAAACAAGTTACAAGGCCCGGGTGGCCCAAAACCCAAACCTTATCTAAATTACAATTATGGTGTGCAGGTAAATGTGGGCCGTTGGATCAAGATCTGATCCAACGGCCACGATACAACCAAGAAGTCAAAAATATCTGCCACCGCGTGTTCCACACGTATGGACCGCTCGAGTGCCACGCCGCCAGCGTGTGGTCCACGCCACGGACGCTTTAATATCCCACGCGCGCGTAAGATCCACGCGTTCTGACTCCTCGACTGTGGAGCTCCACGTGTCAAGATCTGGAGTCGTCTCATCAAATCGAGGCTTCATCCAAGTCGTTCGTCCTTCAAGCCATCTCGACCGTCAAATCAGATCTGATCTAACGGCCGAGAACGCGTCTGGTCGTTGGCAGAACACCCATACCGCCACCATGCCGATATTCAACCCCCGTTTAGAACATGCCCAATACAACAAGCAACAAGTTGTCAGTTCAGATCTGAAAAAGCAAGATGCAACTTGCACCAAGACAAAGACAATGATATATATGAAACGGAGACTTTTGTAACAGGAGAGAGATAACAGAGGGGTAACAAAAAAAAGAGAGTGGTAACAGAGATCTTGTAATACAAAAAACTGAAAGTTGTAAACATTCAAGTGAATCGAAAGAAAAGTTCAGTGGTAAATACTGCTTTCTCTTTTATTTTTTGCATGCATATACGAAAAGAAGAAAACAGAAACAAAAAAAAGAGTCGCCTTACCATCGCTGTTTGTGGGTCTTCCTTCCTCGATAAGCCTTTCGCTTTCTCCAAGCCTGATATGGTGAACTAAAGGGAGGAAAGACCCTTGTAGTTTCGTTTTGGTTTGAAAAATATTTTTTCGCCGTATTTTCTAGATCTAGGGCAAATAAGGGTGTATCCTCCGAATCCAACCACAGTTCATGTTGAGGAAGAAAAGGGGGTTATTTTGGTGTGTTTTGAGGCTTGCCAATACCGGTTAAGGCGGCCGGGCGGCGAGAGAACACGGCCGGGCCGCCGGATTCGGGTTTCATAAGATCGACAGAAAAAATAAGAATGAGGTGAGTTATGAAAATAAAAAAATGAAACGAAGTGGGGAAAATTTGGTTTGGTCTAAAATAGCCTTTATATAGGTATTATTATTTTGCTAAATGGGTAAATTACATTTAATCCCACCGCGTTTTCAATATTTTCGTTTTTGTCTTGCCGCATGGTATAATTACAATCCAAATCCCCCCGATTTCAAAATCTTATAATCCAAATCCCTAAATTACACCGAATCGGTTTTCAAATGGTAAAATTACGCCTTTAGCCATCCCGCGTTTTTGAACTTTTCATTTTGTGTCTGCCCCTTGGTTTAATTACAGTTTTGATCCTTTTAGGTTTTGTTTGTTTCGCATTTTCGTCCCTAAATTACATGTTATTGTTCTTTAATTTCTGCCACTAACTTTTATTTTTCTTTCATTTCAGTCCTATTTCTTTGTAAATACTCATGTTCGTATTATAATCGTATATGTTGATATTCTATTATTTTATTTTATGTCCCTCGTATATGCCTCGTATTTTATGTTTATATGTATATGTGTGTTAAGCTTATAATAGTCATGTATTTTTTTATCTAGTTATTCGTATTAAAGAATGTTATGTTCTATTTGACTCGTAAAACAGCATGTTCTTGTATTTTTGTACGTATTGTATGTTTTCTTGGCTTTTAGGTTACGTGTTATTGTGTCTTCTTTTATGTATAATATATTGTTCCATATATGTTGAAATATGTTTTATTACTAGCATGTATGTCTTTTTGAAATATTTGTTAGTCTATATACGGCATAATTATTCCTGCATTGTTATTCTAATTTGTTAAAGTTGTTTTTATCTATTATTTAGAATAATATGTATATATGCATGTTTTAGTCTAGTATATCATTTATGTTAGATTAGTATTCTGTTATGTCAATATTTACTGCATTTAAATATTTTGCCATGTTTTATATTTTTACCAATAAGATTGCATATGATTTATAACTTGTTAATGCGGTGTCCTTTTATCCGAGCGTAAACGGGGCCCGTATCAAGCGTAGTGATAGTGGTTGGGCGTTTATTCTCGGATAACGGGGCCCTTAAAATTTATTCGCAATTATGACCGAATTTTAAAATAATCGTCACTTTAATCCGGAAAATCCAATATTAATAAAGCGGTAATTATTAAAGTACCAATTTTGGGCGGTGTGGGGGTGCTAATCCTTCCCCATCCGTAACCGACTCCCGAACCCAATCTTTTTGAATCTCTGGTTTTATGGTGTCCGGCCTACCAAAGTGGCCGGTGGCGACTCCATTTTTTTAAAAAAAATGCGGTTTTTTAAAAACCCCACGGAATAAACATTTTATATCCAAAAGAATCACAAACACCTCTCAACACCTTCGAAACATACTTTTTTTTAGCGAGAAAAAAGGGACATCGCTACAGTTACGTGTGGGGAATGATTAGCACCCCTATCACGCCCGGAAATCAGTACCAAAATATTTGTTGCTCTTAATCGAAGGAAATTGTCGAAATTTGAAAAGAATTTAATTTGGTGACCTTAATTGAAATTTGACCTTAATTGAACGAGCTTTATCAAATTAGTGGGTCCAAATTAATTGAACATTTAATTAATAAGGTTGACGATACATCGGACCATAGATTAAACCGACATCGAGTAAGCCCGATTGCCGTGTTAATTTATGGTTCGAATCTCGCACGTTACCTTTATGCATGGTGCAAACAGTTAAGAATGATGTAATGATTTTATCAACTTTTTAACTTTACTTTGGGACGGTAAAAATTAATTCAGATATTTGGTCAACATCCTTTAAGCTCAGGCTGTTACGACACAAATACCAGAATTAATAAATATATCCCTTTTATGATTTAGATTAATTAATGCAAAGTTAATGGGTCGTATGAATGACAATTGAGGAATGGCAAACAAATGCACAAAAAATAAACACAAAAGGCCCAACCCAAGACCTAACCTATGAATGCCCAAATTACGAAAAGCCCAAACGATGATCTAATTATTAACTAGGTGATTCTAGTGTTTAATCCTAAATTACTTAGCCCTAAACAACTAAGACCCTAACACATTATCATATTTAATATGAGATTTGACGTTAATCTAAGTTTGAAATTAATTTTATCATAAAAACCATTAAGAAAAGTTCAATTAATTTAATGAATTTAACATTTACTCTAATGAGCCAATAACAAATTAAAATTTATTGAATTAATTCAAACCTTAATCTAACTAAGACTCTAAAGAATATAAACCTATAATTAACTTAATTAATTTAAGGATAACGCCCCTATGAGACGAGCATGCGATCTAAATTAATTGAATTAATCTATTTAATCTCATCTAAACCCCAAAAATTATAAGCTAAGCCCAAAAAACGAAAGCCCAAGACTATTACAACTAAGCCCAAAACCAAGAGCCCAACTATTTAAAACTAAGCCCAAAACCTAGGGCCCTAAACTACTAACACTAGGCCTAAAACATAAATACAAATGTATTTAGTATATATTCTATAACAAAAACATATTATCTGTATTTAACACTATATTATATATATATTATAACAACTATGTATTATATACTTTATAAAAAAACCTTATATGATATGTATTATATGAAAAAAGAACTTATACGATATATATAAAAAAACTATGTATTATATATTTTTTAAAACTATATGTTATATGCACCATATATATATTTCATAAAAATTAATGTATATTACATATCATACCAATAACAGTATGTATGTGTCGAATATACATGTATATATAAAAAAGCATAATAAAACATAACATAACAAATATATATTTACAAGATGAAATAAGGAAAATATACCCAAAGTCCAAAACATTGGACTTAAGCACCTAATCTGGGCCGGCAAGTTGGGTCCTCCTTTGCTGGACCGGGTCAGCATGGGATCCGGGTTCGGTGCGCCCAACCCGTACAGGTCAGATGATAAGGGAAGGCTTCCCCTTTGGTTTTATTTGCTTCTTCTTCTTTGCAGGCGAGGGCCTTATTCTCCAACGGAACCCTAGCCAGCCGCCGAGGCTTAAGCCCGCCACTCATCTCTGCTCCGGTGGTCATTCCGTCCAACCAACACCACCACGACAAAGCAAACGTCTCCCTCTTTCCTTCTATCGGATTAGATATCGCCCAAAACTATCGCACGCGCTGTGAATCGAGATCGAACCCGAGAGATTTTGGAAGCACGATCTGTCTCCGTTCGCCGTTGGATCGTGGCGGACCCGAGATATATGGTTCCCCACGTCAAGAGGAGCTAGCCCACCGTTGGGATTGCCAAAATGAAGCTCCGGTCGCCGGAGAATGCCGAAAGCCGAGGCGGGTGACCATCAAAACATTCCGAGTTCTTCACCGCCGATCTACCCACTCTGCTGTTGGATCATCGTGATTTCGGGATATATTGTTCCCCTCGCCTGGAGAAGCTTACCCACCGTTGGGATTCGTCGATTAATCCTTCGACCGCCGGCAGCTGCTGAAGACCGAAGGTAAAGCTTCCTTTTTCTTTCTTCCTTTTGATTCGAACCCCAAAAAAATAGAACGACTGAAGTACCTCGAAATATATTCTTTGTATGTTGATAAAAAAACTCTCTTTTGTGTTTTGCTTTGTTGATTCGGAAAAGATGAAAAACTAGCGAATAGGGAATCTGAAAATGCTGTCTTTTCTATTGGTACTTGAATCTGCTTTTCTGTTGATTGTAAAAATTGCACTTGTTTTGCTGTTTGAATCGAAAAGAAAGGAGGAAGTTCTCTGTTCTCTCTATTGATAGTTGAATAATCTTCCATTACATTATTTTGGCTCTTATAACAAAAAATTACAGTGAATTTGCATATATAAAAAATATATAAAATTAGTGATTGGTTGCCTCTATAATTTGTTTGTATTCATGCCCCTTCTGACATGGTTGTTGTTGTTTGTCTGTGTTGGTTGGTGCCTGTGAGGGTGATGGAGGAAGAGGGGACCAGCAAAGTGGTTATTACATGTGGGAGCGGGAGAGATGCGCATGTGAGGGATTCCAAAGGCTCGATCCGTGGCTGCCACGTGTTTGCCGACGTGTCCGTCCTCTGCTGATGTGGTGCAGAATGAGTGGTCAGCAGTGTGACGTGGCCTCCATGGTGGCAAGGAAGGCCACAGATATGGGCTGGTTGGGCTGCTGCAAGAGGAATAGAGGCATTAGAATTTTGATCATTTAGGGCCCTAAATGGGCTGAGTGTAATATTATGTATTGTTTTTTTGTTTTTTAAAGATTTTTGTGTAAATGGACTTTTATTATTTAATTAAAGTGGTACTGGGCTTGTATTATTATAGTTGAGCATATATATTTTACTTAGTCACTTTTTTTTTTTAATTTAATTTAGTTTGATACTAACAATATATAATAAAACAGATAATAGCAAGTAATAATAATGGTAACATATAATATACATAATAATAGTAATATATAATAATAATAAGATAATAAGATAAGACAATAATATGATAATAAATAGCATACCATGATAGCAGATATGAATGCTTAATTAAAATAGAATTAGTAACTAATTAATTTTTTTGGGTTTTTAAGTTTTAATAAAAAGGATAAAGTAAGCAAAGCCCATTACATTATTTAGAAAGTGGTAACATATATATATAATCTCGTTATTGTAAAGAACAAAAAAAAAAAACGGGTCTATCCTAAACAAAATTAGTGATTACAGTAACTCGATCACGAGACCGTGGACGAGGCCTATCTAGGTCGACAACAGCAACATTTGAATGTCTTCCCATATATGAGAAATCATCTACATTATGCTCACTAGGGATATAAGTTAAGTGTCTTCCAACTGAGAAATCATCAACGAGTTAAACTCTCCATGGTAAGACGGTCCCATAGATGATGACGCCCCTAGACCTGAACTGTATGAATTGTACGTTGAGTGTTGGGTTGGTGGCATGTTCTGGTCGAAGTCAAACCTGGCCACGCAAGAATGCCTTGGCCTCGAAGTAGAAGACGATGAAGCATGGTTATTGCTCATATTTAGTAGGTTGAAGCCATGTCGCAATCTTGATGTTGGACTATAAGCATTTGGGTCAAAGTCAAGATTTGCTCGTAGCCAATTTAGAACCTCATTATGACCTTCAAAAAATGTTGCAAAGAGCTTTAGGGGTCATCCCATTGAATATTGAGTATGGGTATCGATCATCAAATCCACAACACCATTGTCATGAACATCGAATATTGTGAAATAAAATGGTTCTAACGATGTAGGACATCGATACTTCAAATACTCTAATTCTGTCCCAGAAGCATATGGAACCTTCGTTGATATTGTGTCCTTCAACGTATTATACTAGACTTGCCTCAAAATCTTTATCTTAACAGTGTTGGGGGACTGAAATATAACATCGAGATATGCATCAGGGATCATCTAACCATCGTAGTATACCACGACCGTCACTCTTCTTGCCATTGTTGAGAATAACAGAGTAGTCAGTTTTCTTTACACGTTTTCTCTTAAAGTTTGTTAGAAAATATTGCTTGTGTTTGATCATTTCATTGAGTAATCCCTTTTAATATGAGTTGACGTGTTTGGCATGTTTGCTGAACTCATTTTTTTGCCAACAACGATTTCTACCAGCTTTTGTAGAATTCTTGACGTGTTAGTAAAACTTGCGTCCTATCAAATACGAGTTTTGTCAATAAAACTGTGGAACTTGTATTTTTCTAAACGCGAGTTTGGCCTTCTATTTCAATAATTCATGAGGCATCTTAGAAACACGCATCAATCCAATAGCAAGTTCGGTATCTAGCCTATAAATTCCACCGGAGTAAATTTTACCATAATCAAACAATTTCTACCAACATATATTTCCAACCCACAAATACAAATTATGGCATGATTTTCTGCTATTGTTTTCATTCGTGGAACATACTTCTACACTTCTTTCAACGAAAAAAATCATAAAAGATGATTTGTTGGAGTTGATTTCAACACGGGTTAGGGAGTTTGCAAGCAATTTTTTTTACCTTGCATATGAAAATACCAGTCGATGAGCTCGACCCAGAAGAATATTGCATGCTAACACTATCCAATGAGAAAGATATGTGCAAGATGTTGCAGGTATACAAACGTGCTGGGGGTACGGACATTAAGCTCACTGTAAAATTTGATGAAGGATCCAGTTCATCAACTAGTGCGTCAACAGCCCCCCATTGTCCAGACGAGGATGCTGTATGTACACAAAATTATAGGAAACGACAGGAGAAAGAGTAAATAATTGAGGAACTAAACTTAACATCTGACATAAGTACAGACTACGACAACAGCGAATCAGATTTCTCTTTCATTCATTTTAACTAGGCTTAGTAATTTAAGATTGGTGTAGTTATTTGAATGAACTATCGTGTAGTACGTTTCGTTAATATAATTTTGTGCATCTATCTAATTTAAGTTGACTAAGTTACATTATATATATTAGTTCTTATCGTAAATAACAAAAAATAAGGGTGTCTAATGTAGGAAATAACATTCTCCATCTGTTAACATTCACAAAATATGTAATTAAAAATGTACGAATCACCAAAATACATTGGAAGAACTAGCATATATGAGGTCTATCTATCTTGTTATCTGCCACATATTGTTCAGCCTTTTCCTTAGTGATACACGGATCCTCTAGTTACAGTCCTGGTTCTTTTGAACATATTATGCAATACAGTTGTCTGCATTCATTTTCAAAACTCTCCAAACAACTGATCGACGTATGTTGTAGTTCTTAATTGCACCCTCTGCGATTTTCTTTATCGTGAATATCATTCAAACTTGTAGTTTATCGTCACTATCGATAGCAACATCGCATGGCTGACTCCCAATAGAGGGGAAATTATCTACATGTCTAGCAATTATATAGTGAATTTGTATGAAAATGACTAAGAGAAATATTGAGAGTATGACATGAAAGGTGTGAGTTTTTGAAGATGTGGACGGGGATATTTATAGGGGTGTAAATGAGCCGAGGTTGAACAAAAAATACTATGTAATTTACATTTGTTCGTTTATTTTTGAAGGTGTTCGTTGATTTATTTTAGAAACTGTTCGTGTCAGTTTATTTAATGTTTACGAACATGTTCGTCTAAGTGTTCGTGAACGTGTTCGTGAATGAGCATATAAATTAGTCTATAAACACGTAAATTGTACCCCTAAACATGCTAATAAAAAAGCTTATAAAATAACATAAACGAACGATATACAAGTATTTATAGAAGACATTGTACAAACATAAAATTCCCTCAACTTGTTTTGCTCTCTTGGTCTCATTCTTAGTCAAGTTGTACAATTGTACCCCTAAACACCCAATTCTCTTCTTCAAGCCTATATTGGTATTTGAGGCTGATATTGGCACATAAGAGACATTGAGTAGCCCAACAAGTTTAAAACCTTGGGGTATGCATTTTTTGAAGTCTTTGTTAACATACCCTCGACTTACTTCCAAAGCTGAGTAGAGAATCGATGCTCTTATTCAAGCTCAGAGTTCTATTGGAGCCTAGTATTGTACCCCTAAACATGTTTTCATGAAGTGGGCAGATGAACAAGCTTCGTGGATTTTGTGTACCCACAAACACGACCAGTTCTACCCATTAATCGTGTACTACGCCAATGATAAGGGCTTTGACTCCGGTTATATGTGGGGGTCTTAACCTCGATCAAAAGGTTAAGACCCCCACATGCACTTTAAAAAGACCTCGAATTTCTAGATATTGTAATTTATCGTTCCTCGTGAAAAAAAAATCGAGCACTCATCTCACCAGAATTGATAACAAACCTGAATGATGTACTCATCATATAAATGCAATTATAGATACCAAAAAATCACAATATCCAAGAAATTTCTTTGCAAAAGGATTTTCTAGATACGTGGTTTATTGCCATTAGTAGCTACAATAGGACACAATCGAAAACCTAAAGCACTACAATACAGTCAATTTTTTTGTTCGATTATGCGCCATGATGGGATGAATGACGTATGAGTCACTAGTATTTATAGAACAAAACTCGTGTTTGGCTAAACGCGAGTAGAACTCGCGTCAGATGAACGCAAGTTCTATCTGATGTGTCAGTTCTGACATCAAAGCAAACTCGGATTAATCAGGATGCGAGTTCAATCACTAATTTCTTTTACATTACTTGTCACAATATTTTGTGTTTGTTTATCGATACAATTAAGAACAATTTTGTCAAAATAAAGGCAAAAAAGTGTAAAAAATACTCGAAGAATATTATATAAAGTAAGAGAAATATTAATATACAAAGTACAAATAAAATTATTACATACTACTAAATAAAGGAAAAAAATAAAACTAACGATGCCTATGTCTACCGGTACCACACCTCGGTGGACGACGAGGTTGATCGGGATTACGTTGACGACGGGTTGATCGAGATTACGTTGACGACGAAGGGGATCAACTAGCTGCTCATCATCATCATCATTGTCGTCCTCATTCCTGGTTCCAACTCTAGCAATACCACTCGTTCCAACTGGCCCACCTATGAAGAACATGGACTATGGCAGTGTTTACTGAACATATGTGGTCCCAAAATTGGTTGCTAGCGGTTGAAACGGATACAAAGGTACGTAGGCTGCAGGAAAACTCGATGTCCCATCATTATCGTCAAAAATGTACCATAGGGTTTAGCAACAACATGAGTGAAAAAACCTTCTGTGGGACTCGACGGCGGATAAAATGATGACTGCATCTAGTGAGTAAAAGCTTGTGGTCATATTGGTGGGGTGGCTTAAGATGGTCCCGATGCTGAGGAGGCAGAAGCAACGCCGTCATCGTTCGTGCTCCCCTCCTACATTGTGTCGGTGGGCGGTTGCGTTGCACACGCTCAATGATGACCACTCGTTCCTCCGAAGACAAAAGATTTTGCTTCTCATTCGTTAAAAATCACACAACTTAATCGTGGCTGTCCATTGTATCAAACATTACGTAGTCACGAATGAGCTACCGTCGTGAAAGATCTCTTTCTCTCCATTGAGCAATCCAATCTATGTGCTTCACCGACCAATCAACCTACCAAACAATATCAAAATTTTATTTTTTTTTTATAAATATTATCTACTTTCAAATTGATAAAACATTAAACCAATTAAAATTATTTTACCTCGAGCTTTCCTTGTTGAGTGATCCTATGTAACTTGTAAAAATTTAGAGGGTCCTTTGAGATTCTTTGGACACAACTAAACTGTCGTAAGACGCGATCGCTCGGATGCCACTCAACTGTAGCATAGAAGATGAGTGGTACCTTGGTCGTCCAAGCAATCTTCGTCCCTTCTAAAAATTCTAGCAGGCATTCGTGGATACTTGGATCCGCATATGGTGTCCACAAAAATTGTACAATATACAATTATAACTAAAATTAATAAACTTTATTTTAAATAAATACATTAAATTTATTATTAAATTCAAACTCCAAACATTTACCTGATTCCCGGATTTATTCTCAATATCTTGTCTGATAGCCTTCAAACCTTTGGCCAGACAAACATGAATTAAATTACCGCTCTACCTACATAACAACAAACATAACATGTATATTAAAAAACATATATTAAAAATATATTTACTTTTTTCTTACCTCTGGCATAGTAGAAAAATATATGGACTCGACACACTCAGTTCAAGGCGTAAAAATGATATTCTAAACCACGCCCAAGACTGAAGTAATAGAAGACAACCTCAAAGGTCGTGCTTCTCTAGATCTGTGTTCTTGCACATCTCCCTAAATAAAAATACCAGTACCGCCGATCCCCAGCTCAATTTACCAGCATCATCAAAATCCTGCAACCACAACATATGAAATTTATTACGAGATTTGTCTAGCACCAATATCCATCCGATTATTGTAAAATATGAGCGCGAGCATATGTCTACAATAGGAAAAAATATATAAACATATGGAAATTTAATTATTTCATTAATATTCATAAAATATTATTTTTACCATCTTTAAATCTTCGTTCGCTTCATTTGGTAAATGGCTAAAATTTTCCCACAACCATCTCAGAAACACACAGCCGCCATCCATCTTGTCTAGCGTAGCCCCTAGCAACTTCAAAACAGCCCACGCCAGTCATCACTCTTGTGACCGGTAATAGCCTCTCCATCAACCGGTAGATCGAGAATATGAGAAATGTCCTCCAATGTTATAGTCGCCTCACCGCATGGAAGGTGGAATGTGTGTGTCTCGGCTTCCACCTCTCTACAAGAGCAATGATCAAATCAACACCAATTTCGCACCTCCAATGATTTTGGATACGTGCAGAAATTCAGCCTTCGAGATATATTCTTCTAGACGCGGGTCTGGTTCATTCATCATTCGATTGATAAATACTTATAGACGATGTTCCATCCCGTCCTAAAAAATATTAAACAACCGCAAATTAAATTCAAACTACCATACTATTTATTTATAAAAAATATAACAAAATATAAAACAAAAATACAAATTTAAAATAAATAAATAAAACTTACATTTCTCCGCCAATAATCGAAAACGTGTTTTATTCCAACCTTATCAGACCCACAATCACTTCAAACTCGAGATATTAACAGAGATATTTTCACGAAAAATTGAATAGAAATGGAATTGAGAGAGAACTTTTTTGGTGTGAATAAAGGGGTGGGGTAGAGGTCTATTTATAACAGAACTCGCATCGTTCAAATGTGAGTATTAAATAAAACACGCGCCTTGTAGGTCGCAAGTTCTATTTAATTTCAATAGTGCCATTTAATTACCTACAGACTCGTGTTTGGTGTAGCACGAGTTTAGTGTATATTCAACACGGTCATTTATTTTTCAACCGTTCGTATTGACTGCGATAAATTTGTCGTTTCGTATTAATATCTCGTAGAGCTCACGCCTGTAAACATGGGTTCTGTTTTGTCTGAATATAAAAAGACATAAACGGATAAAATACGCCAAATAAGATTGAATTCGCGTCTGGAGTAGCACAAATTTTGAAAACGCGTCTACCAGAACGCAAGTTGTCCTTACGTGTACCAAATGAGGGGTATTTTTCCAAATGATTTCAGATATGAGTATTTTTCAATTTTTTTCCAAAAGGGAATATTCAACTAAATTTGCCCATTCTGTCATGTCATCTATGAGACCAACCAATAAAAATCACTCATCTCATTATTTTTTTCATGTCATAATTTTACCAAGTGAATCTTCACTTATATCTACTGTAAATCAATTTTAAAAATAGTTTTTTACCAAGATCTTCACTTGGTAAAAATATGACATGAAAAAAATAATGAGATGAATGATTTTTATTAGTTGGTCCCATAGATGACTTGGCGGGAATGACAAGTGATATAATTTCTCCTTATTTTGACTACCTTTGCGTTTGGTCACGTTTGTAGTAAAATTAAGTCAATATTCTCTTTTATGGAAATATTTAGAAAAACAACATCTATCAAAGATTATGAGAAAAATACATCATTTTAGCTCACGTAAGATAAATTTGCGTTTATCTAAAAGCGAGTTCTGTGTAAAAAATTAGTAAATTAATTTTTGGTACAATGCCAAAAAATGCCCCTAACGTTTGACTGAATAATTACTTTTGACTCATATTCTTTTTTGAAGCAATTTTAGCCCTTAACGTTTCATTTTGAGTCAAAATAGGCCCTCTATGAATGAAAATTGCTAATCAACTGACGATAAACAACTTGAAATGACTTGCCAGAATGACACATCAGAAGAAAAAATATTTTATATTTTATACAATTTTATAAAATTATTTTTTGATTGATGTGTCATTCTGTAAAATCAACATATTTGCCTATATGACATTGTTATCGCGGCGTACACTGTCATGTAAATTTGTCATGTCATTTCAAGTCATTTACCGTTAGTTGACTAATTGTTTTAATCCACAAATAGGTCATTTTGACCCAAAATAAAACGTTAAGTGCTAAATTGTTTCAAAAAAAGAATAGCAGCTACAATGACACATCAATCAAACTTTATGAGCATTTTTTTTTGACATTGTGCCTTAATTTTTTTATTTCTTTTCTTACCTATCCACTCAACACAGAACTCACGTTTAATTAAGCACGAGTTTAAAATTCACTTTTAACTGAACACAAATTTCATCCTACTTAAGTTGAAAGGGGTATCTTTTTACATAATTTTAGTTTAGGTTGTTTTTCTAAATATTTCTCTAAAAATGGAATATTGACTTAATTTTGCCTTTGTACACGCACTAACACTTAAGGCTCTGTTTGCTTCAGTATTATAGTATGGCAGGATACTTTAGAACAGAGCCCGAGACATGACATCAGAACAGGGCTGAATTGTGGAGTATAGTGTTTTTTAATGGTTTTAGATTGCTTCAGCACCAGACACGGAGTCGGGAGTTGCCTTTTACCAAAACAGGGGTGAGCTTAAGCACATGGCACGTGACATTCACATGGGAATGAAGACGTACCAGAAAAGGCATTGGAATTTAAAGTTTGAGGCAACCACAAAATTCCAATATTAAAGTTGACAATGCAATGAACCATACATGAAAAACTCCAAATTCTACGCATCAACCTCTCTTTATTTAACCATGCGCTCAATGACGGATATAAGATTTTATGTTAAAGAGAGTAAACTTATAAAATTTTAAAAGAAGTACTTATAAAATTTTAAAGTGCAAAAATAAATTTTTAATTTTTTTAAAAAAATCTAAATCATATATAAATTTTGAATTTGTAGTCGCCTTCCAACTCCTATGGGTCTATCCATGCCTGCATTATGCAATCAAATAAATTATTTATTGCAAACATTTGAATATAGTGGAAGTGCACGGTCATATTTTTTTAAGTTCAAAATTTTAAATAATTTAATTTTTTATATTTTTATTACAAGTTAATTAGATTAAGAAATGATAGCAGTAGAAGATGGTTATAGTTGGGCTTTTTTCATAAATAATGATATTAGTTTTTTCGTTTCATGAAATAGGGATACTTTTAAATATTTTGTGAATTAGAGATTTTTCTTAAAAAAATTGTCAAGAAGCGAACACAATTTTCAGAAGTTGCCAACAAGTACTATTGACTTTATAGATAAAGAGATGAATAAAAAAATACAGTGAAATCGTTGAGAATTGTAGACGATTTTAAAATCATCCTTACTTCACGAAATAAAAAACAAACTCACTCTCGGATTGTGAAATCTTTATTTCAATATCATTACCGGGGTAAAATATCCGTTATAGGTGCATGCGGCGAGATTATTATGTTTGTTTAATAAAATACAAAGAACAGTATTATAAAGGGAAAGACGTTGGAAATAACAGCTGGAACCGAGGAGATAAGGATCAAAGTGCTGAATTCAACCTGAATTTTATGGAAACTGATGAAACATAATCTTTCTTTTCGATGTCATCAAACCGATCGAAACATAACACAAATTAAACCAACAACTTCCAACAATTCAAATTCCAGGACGGAATTAATCCTAACACTTTTGTGGGTACTCGCCGCCTTTGGCCACCATTTCAGATGTCTCCGCCGCAGTTACAGGTGGAATCAGGGAACGAACCGGCTGAGGAGGTGGCGCGTGGTTGGATGAGGGAACTACGGGCTTATTTGCCGTAGCATTGTCGGATATGGGAGCCGAGATGTCGTCCAAAGACACAAAAACGCTTTGCGACGCCCTTCTTTGGTGGCGATTGGGTCTTTCCGACATGTTTTTTCTTTCGACAAATGATCGATCTGAAGGCTTGAAAATTGTGGAAGTTTTCAATAGGAAGAAGAAGAGAGAAAATAAAAGAAAGCTTTAGTATCCTGTGTATTAATTTCTCGATTGGTCTTATAAAGAAGAGATAATTTGATATCTTAACATAGAAAAATAATATCAGATTAAAAATCAGTTTTGAATTGAATAATACTGAATAATATAAGGTCAAAAAAATAATACTGAATAATATAAATTTAATATTCGAATTTAAAAACAATGTAATTAAATATTTAATGTGTTTTTATTCAATATTGCATAAAAATATATTTTTAAGAGAAAAACTTTGATACACAATATGTAAAATAAAATTTTGTGTGTACTTATCAAATTTAGAGCCTAGGGGTTTATTTTATGGTTTAGAGTTTAGGGGTTTAGATTGTATGGTTTAAAATTTAAGATTAAGGTTTATAGTTAAGAGTTTAAAAAATTTAGGGTGTTAGAGTTATAGTTTTAGGTTTTAAAGAAGGATTGTGTAAAAAATTTTATATGTACTATGTATCAAAATATAAAATTTTTAATTAATGTTGTATTTATTGAAATATTTTGCATCCAAGTAAAAAATAAACATTTCATATATAAAATTTATATATAAAATAGTAATGTTTAAAATAATTAAGTCTTTTTAAAAATATAATTTATATTTAAATAAAGTTAGATATTTTTAATGAAAATTGTTATTTTATATAATAAGCAATATTACTATGATGATATTTTTCTTTTCATTTTTATATAATATTGTTGACTATAAAAGTAAACAAGGGTTCAAGTCAGTCGTCCGATCATGATTTGAATGGCTATTTTTTGTCTTAGTCTCACTCTCTTAGTGTGCATGGTCTCTTATTCAGTCGAAGATGTCCTTTCTCCCTTGTTGCATGTCCTTCTTATACTACTTGAACAAATGCCATGACTAAGTTGTCGTGGCGTGCTGGTGGGACAGACTATGACTTGATGTCCTAGGTTTATATTGCCATCCGCAGTTGTGCTGTTATGTGATCGTCGGATGCTATGTTGTTTACAACAATCTTGTTCACAGTCTTGCTTGTTTGCTACGGGTTGCGAAAGGTACTAGGGAGGGGTGTCGTTCACCGGCTGTGTGGTCTTGACACGTGAGGATGGGTGTTTGCACGTACTAACAATTGCCCCAAGGTGAGGGAAGGTTATAAAGTGACATTGGCAAACCTGAGAAATGTAGGGGGCTCTTTGGGCGGGAATCTTTAAGATGAAAAAAATGAAATTTTGACAATAAATCTGCTTAATAAAGCGATCGGTTTTATTTTAAGGATAAACCGTTGTATGTGAAACGTCACATAATAAACTTATTTATTAGCAAAGTGTGTCAAGAAAAACGTGGTTCCCGATTATAAATATGTTGTTGTTTGTTGTTTTTAGGTTTTATTTTGCTTATTTCGTTGGTCGCTCTTTTTCGCTTTTGGAGAAAATAACATATTTGCTTTTATTCTTAGGGCTAGTTCGTCTATTATGGTGAGTGATGAATTTCCATGTACTACTGAGCTAGATGTGATGTTGAAGACGCTAGAGTGTCGAGGCATTATTGATGTTAACAATTTTCGCTATCGATTTAGTTTGTCGAAGGGTTCATGTCGCCTGAGCGCCTATTCCGATGAGGGGAAATCGTGGTATTTTATTCCCCTTTTTGCTTTTGAAGCTGGATTTTATTTACCACTGCATCCCTTTTTTCGTAAATTGGTTGAACTGGTTTGACGTGACGCTTGGTCAATTGAGTGGGGCGAGTTGGTGGACTTTGGTATCATATTTTTTTGGTTGCAAAATCCATGGGGATGAATCGTCTATCAACGTGTTTCGTTGCTACTGTAACGTAATGGCAGGCCATGATAAGAATGCGAAAGGTTTTGTGACCATTGGTTATTGTAAAAGGAGAGCGCTGGTGAAGAGCAATTATGTTGTGAATCTTCGTCTGAATAGAACGAAGTATATCAAAGTGGAATTTAATTTTGAAAGTTTTCTGTTTCCTGTTGTATGGCATCGACCATAGAAGGATAGGGTTGCCCCACCTAACGTATAGGAAATGTCTGCTACTAAGTTAAAACTTCTCAAAAGGTTAGAGAGTGACCCGATCTTTCATTGTGAGGAAATATGCACTCTTAGAAATATTTGGGTGCACTTTTTAGAGGGAAAATCCCCAATGGTTGGGATGAAGTAGATTTGAATATTTTTCCCAAGGGCTCTTTGGCAGGTGTACCAATTCGTGCGGAGGCTTGGCCCTTTGGGGAGGGGTCGATGAACGAGTGGCTAGGGTTCTTCTGGGTAGTGAAGATGAACTAGAGAATTTCTTTTCTGATTATGTTAGCATCCGCACTTGCCCTTGTAAGTATCGTTGTAACCTCGTTGACTCGGTCTAGACGCAAGACCGAACCGAGCAAGCTACATTGGGTTTGCCGAAACAAACTCATAAAGGTTAAACTCGAATTACATCCACTTTTTTTCTTATATCTTATCTATATGCATCATTGTAACCTATAGTGTACATATAGGCAGCAGGTGAAATCTCAACTCAATCGGGTGTCAAATCGACATCCAATTGCACGCAATTGTAATTTAGGGATTAAATTGTAAATCTGGAAAAATTACAGGGACTTATTTAAATATGAAGTTACCAATCCTCAATTAGTCAGGATTCATGCTCACTTGTCAAATTTTAGCTCGAAACGACAATCCAAACTCATTTAATTGTATGCACAACAATCAGGGACCAAAATGGAAGAATCTAAAACCTTTAATATCAACAATAACAAACATAACAACCAGGCGTACAGAACAGTCCCAAAGTGTACATATACGATAGGCGTACCTATACGGCCCCTAAGCGTATCGATACGGTCCCTAGGCGTATCGATACTTGGGTTACAAATCATTTTCCAAGAATTCCAATAGCTCAAAACCAGATCGATACACCTCTACTCGTACCAGTACACAAGCGAAAAATAAACTCACTTGTATTGATACACCTCTACTCGTACCGGTACAATTGGGCCTGAAATGTCCAATTTTGATGTTTTTTCATACAATCAAGGGTCTAAACATGTTCTATCAAACCCCAAACATATACGCAACAATTCTAAAGATCAAACCATGTTAAAACACTACATAAACATGATCAAATTATTACATCTTACTTCAAATGGAAATCTAGAGGCATGCTTCCTAGAAAACAACCAACCACCATACGAAACATAATTCCAAGGTAACAACCAAACATATAAGGCCAATTACAATCCAAAAACAACAATACAAACTTGCTTAAATAGGGAGTTTAGCAAAACCCTCCTAAAACATCATTGAACCCTATTGCCTTTATTACGACAAGTCTAGTTTGAAAATCATACTTTCGCATTAACCAATCCTTGGATTTTCCCTCGCTTGCTCCCAGCCTCCAACCTTTAATTCTCTGCATTGATGGACAAAGAGAGCGTAAGCACACTAGGCTTAGTGAGGAGTGGTCAAACGACACACCATCAATGCATTTTAAAACCATTTTCCAAAACCACATTGAAAACACCATTTCAATTATCTTACAAAACATCATGCCTTGAAAACCATGTACTTACACTTTCAAAAACCAGCATATTAAACCATATACAACATGTATCATGGATCAACAATAAATCCCATTTGCTAACGCTCAATTTAAGCCTTCTCATGCATAACAATCCATATGCAAAGCTTAAAGATTAAACATGTATAAACCAACATTATACATCAAAGTCCATCAACATGATACATTAACAATTATATTGGCTTTTACGTGATTATAAACCAAGTTCCAATTTACAAAATATTACATCGGATACACAGATTCAACAAGTGTCCTCTCAACACATTATGCCATCTCAACCAGAATTAACGGCACGCTTACAACCGGGTACTCTCACATTCCATCTCATCGGTTATACGTATAATCTACTAACGAGAGTTTTTGGTACCATGTAAACCCTCAACCGTTAGGGTATTTGTGGTGAAGTATTCAGTACACATAAACCCCTCAACACTCGAGCCAACTTATTTATAGTGCATTATCAATCCTATGGCCGGCCAACTATATTTTCCATATTTTAACGTAATGGCCGGCCATGACAAGAATGCGAAAGGTTTTGTGACCATTGGTTATTATACAGGGAGAGCGCTGGTGATGAGTAATTATGCTGTGAATCTTCTTCTGGATAGAACGAAGTATATCAAAGTGGAATGTAATTTTAGAAGTTTTCTGTTTCTTGTTGTATGGAATCGACCATAGAAGGATAGGGTTGCCCCACCTAGCGTATAGGAAATGTTTGCTACTAAGTTAAAACTTCTCATAAGGTTAGAGAGTGACCTGCTCTTTCGTTGTGAGGAAATATGCACTCTTTGAAATATTTTGGTGCACTGTTTAGAGGGAAAAAGCCCCAATGGTTGGCATGAAGTAGATTTGAATGTTTTTCTCGAGGGCTCTTTAGCAAGTGTACAAATTCGTGCGGAGGCTTGGCCCTTTGGGGAGGGGTCAATGAACGAGTGGCTAGGGTTCTTCTGGGTAGTGAAGATGAACCAGAGAATTTCTTTTCTGATTATGTTAGCGTCCGCACTCACCATTGGAAGTATCGTTGTAACCCCGTTGACCTGGTCTAGACGTAAAACCGAACCGAACGAGCTACATTGGGTTTGCTGAAACAAACCCGTAAAGATTAAACTCAAATTACATCCATTTTTCTTTTATCTTATCTAGATACATTGTAACCTATAGTGTACATACAGGTAGCGGGTGAAATATCAACTCAATCGGGCGTCAAATAGACATCCAATTACACGCAATTGCAATTTAGGGACTTAGTTAAATATGAAGTTACCAATCCTCAATTAGTCAGTTTTCATGCTCACTTGTAAAATTTTAGCTCGAAAAGACCACCCAAACTCATTTAATTGCATGCACAAAATTAGGGACCAAAATGGAAGAATCTAAAACCTTTAATATCAACAATAACAAACGTAATGACCACACATACAAATACGGTCCCAAAGTTTACAGATATGCAAGGGCGTATCGATATGGTCCCTAGGCGTATCGATACGCTGGTTACAAATCATTTTCTAAGAATTCCAATAGCTCAAAACCTTATTGATACACCTCTACCCGTACCGGTACGTAGGCCAAAAATACACTTACCCGTATTGATACACCTCTACCCGTACCGTACACCTGGGCCTCAAATGTAGTTTTTCGTAGAATCAAGGGTCTAAACATGTTCTATCAAACCCCAAACATGTACGCAACAATTCTAAAAATCAAACCATGTTAAAACATCACAGAAACATGATCAAACCATGGCTTCTTACTTTAAACAAAAATCTAGAGGCATGTTTCCTAGAAAACAATCAACCATCATACGAAACATAATTCCAAGGCAACAACCAAATATATAAGGCCAATTATAATCCAAAATAGCAATACAAACTTGCTCAAACAATGAGTTTAGCAAAACCCTCCCAACACATCATTGAACCCCATTGCCTTTATTACTACAAGTCTCGTTCGAAAATCATACTTTCGTATTAACCGAGTCCTTGGATTTTCCCTCGCTTTTTCCCTACCTCTAACCTTTAATTCTCTGTATTGATGGAAAAAGAGAGCGTAAGCACACTAGGCTTACTGAGGAGTGGTCAAACGAAACACCATTAATGCATTTTAAAACCATTTTCCAAAACCACATTGAAAACACCATTTCAATTATCTTACAAAACATCATGCCTTGAAAACCATGCACTTACACTTTCAAAAATAAGCATATTAAACCATATGCAATATCATGGATCAATAGCAAATCCCATTTGCTAACACTCAATTTAAGCCTTTCTATACATAACAATCCATATGCAAAGCTTAAAGAGTAAACATGTATAAACCAACATTATACATCAACATCCATCAACATGATACATTAACAATTATATTGACTTTCAAGTGATCATAAACCAAGTTCTACTTTACAAAATATTACATTGGATACACAGATTTAACAAGTGTCCTCTCAACACTTCATGCCATCTCAACTGGAATTCACAATACGCTTACAATCGGGTACTCTCAGAACCCATCTCAATGGTTAGACGTATAATCCACTAACGGGAGCTTTTGGTACCATGTAACCCCTCAACCGTTAGGATACTCGTGGTGGAGTATTTGGTACACATAAATCCCTCAACACCAAAGGCGACTTATTTATAGTGCACTATCAATCCTATGTCTGGCTAACTATATCAAATAACATTTTAAATCACATCACTTGTCAATATAATTCATTATTAACCATGTACCTCACTGCTTTTATATGCATCAATTCAAAACCATTTCAAAAGCAACAAACCATGCTTTAAAACAAGTATTCCACATATTTACATGGATCATTTACCAAATGTATCCATCATCATTATATGATCAAAACAATATAAAACATACTTCAAAACATGCTTAAACAGTAGGTACCATGTCATTCAAAACAAGTGCATAAAACCAATTTCGTTAAAGCACGACCAAGGGATAAATCTCTTTAGACTTACTTCTAAATTTAAACCAACGTTTCAAGCTAAGTTTAGACTCCCATAAATCACCTTTAAACCATTTCAAAGCTGAAATCCACATTCTCACTCACTGAAAATGCAAAGCCTTATTTGCCGATGCGAATTACCCCTTCAAAGCTTCCGAAGAGCCACTTCAAGCTCGAGGATCAGCCTCCCCTAATTTCACCACACAAAAAAAGAGGATCCAATGAATCAAAATGCATTCACAAACCCATCAACATCAATCCACAACAATCTTCTACAAACTCTAGCCGAAACCTTTCCAAAATTACCGAAATCAACATCAAACATCTTCCAAACTTAACCCAGTCAAAACCTAAAGGTTTAATCCATTAATTACCTTCAATTAACATTAAAAAACAACCTAACATCAATCTCATACTTCTAGCATTCATTAAACACCCATAACTTGCCAAAAAACACAACACTAGCAACCTAACAAATTAGAGGTTCACATAGTTTCGGGATTTCAATTTTAAAGTCAACTTATCAACATTATAAAACATAAAAATCATGATTATAATCAATCAAGAATACATCAAAATAGATCTCAAATGAAAATCACTTAATCTCATCAATTAAACCTTGATTTAACCAATTTCCATAATTAAATCATTAAAACTCATTATAAAACATTTATAAAAGATCAATAGTATAAGAATTTCAGTAAAGAACCATACATTAGAGGTGAAGGAGGAAGCTCACTGTTGCGCGTAATAAGTGTTCCGTAATTGTGCAAGTGTACACGTCGCAAGTTATAGTATAAAAGATATCGTCTCCACAGGGATTGGTGCCACTTAAAGAATTTAATCTTTTGCACTGTAAAAGTAAAAACACAAGTAATTGATTGTAGGAGTTTTAACTAACAACTAAACTAGAAAGAGCAATTGAAGTAAAAGAATATGTAATCAAAAGAGAGGGAATAGGCCAGGTTATCGTGAGTTGAGGTGTGATAGCCAATTGGATCGTCTTGGTAAAAGAGTGCAAGGGCAACTTAGTTGTCGTGGCAACTTGCACAGCGGGGTTGCCTTGGCAACTAATCGACGGTTGCCTGGGTAACTGTTTGGGCAGCTGGGCAGCAACTTCAAGGTTCGGTAGAGCGTTCTTCAATGGTTTCTTCTTATCCCTAAGTCGAAACTCTAGCTAATTGTGCAAGCCTTTACAATACATCCCTGCGTGAATCAAGGGTGAACAACAACCAATCTTGCGCTCTTTTTAGCTATTGAAATCCTTAACTTATTCCTAAGCTGGATTAATCTTCACCATCAATAGATTGAATAAAGACCATACTTATTCGTTTCTTGAATCTAACTCTCCCGATATTAGATAAATAGATAGAGTTACGAGATCCTCTCCTAATTCACTCGCAAACAAGAATAAAAACAAAGAATGAGTAAACCTTGAATTGAAAGTGCAAACTCTTATTACCTAAACAAAATCCAATTGTTTCTCACAACCACAAAACACAATAACCTTAGCCAAATAGATTTAATTCATGGGTAGGTTCCAAAGAAACACAAAAGAAATAATCCCTAACATAAACCTAATCGAACAAGAAAGAAAAAGATGAAGAATGGTTGAAAGCTTCTTGTCGAAATCCCTCCCCTTTGCTCCTCTTGGAGTTGACGGCTTGGACCTCAATTTATAGGGCTAGGTCAAAGTCTTTCTTGAGGAAGAAGTTAAGTTGGATTTAAATACTTCTAAAGAATATAATTCTTTATTATATTTAAATTCCTTCTAGATCTTCTTCTATCTTCTTGGGATTTAATTTCTCTTTAACCTCTTCAAGGAAATCAAACTCCTTTGGGATTTAACTTTGCTCCACGTCATCTTGGGCTTATCTAGTCATCAATTTCGGCTGCCATATCATCTTATCCCTTATCGAAAATTGCCCTGGCAACTAACAACCTCCCTAAGCCAAAACTCACACTTGCTTAACTTGGCATACAACTGATTATTCAACAGTGCTTGAAGCACAATTTGCAAGTGTCTATCATCCTCCTCCTCGGTAGAGAGTACACAAGAATATCATCAATAAACACGACCAAGAACTGGACCAAAAACTTATGGAACACCAAAATCATATCTACGAACGCAGCCGGCACATTAGTCAAACCACACGACATCACCAAGAACTCATAATGCCCGTACCTCATACAAAAAGTAGTCTTCAGCACATTCACATCCTTTACCTTCAATTGATAATATTTAGACTTCAAATCAATCTTTGAAAACACAGAAGCACCTCTAAACTGATCAAATAAATCATCAATTCGTGGCAAAGGATATTTATTCTTAATCGTCAACTTGTTCAGTTGCCAATAATCAATGCACATCCGTATTGTACCGTCATTCTTTTTTACAAACAACACCGGCGCACCCTACAGTGAAACACTAGGCCTAATAAACCCTCGATCAAGTAACTCTTGAAGTTGCGTCTTTAACTCCTTCAACTCTTTCGGTGCCATGCGATAATGAGCAATAGACACCAGAGCTGTATTTGCATACAACTCAATGCCAAACTCTACTTCCCTATCCGATGGCAAGCCCGACAACTCCCTCAGAAAAACACTTGGAAACTCACATACTGTACGAATGTCCTGAACATGCACCTCTTTTGACCCCGGATTCATAACAGTGGACAAGAACTTAGCATTCTCACCCACAACTACCACTTCGTAATTATCAACAAGTTTCAAGGAAACTCGTTTGGTTTCAAAATCAACCACAACCCTATATTTTGTCAACCAATCCATACCCAAGATTACATCAAAACTGTGGAATGACAATTCCATCAAATCAACTACAAACATATGACCTTGAACTGTCAAAAGGCATATACTAAACAACCTTCTCGTAACAACTGTCACTCCGAAAGAAATAGTTACTTGCATACACACATCTAAGACTTCTACAGGTATATCAAGCAAATATGCATGCTCACGCAAGATATACGAATGCGTAGAACCAGAATCAACTAAAGAAAACAACATCAGAGATTGCAATGTAAATGTACATACAATCACATTGGTGTCATTACGTCCCTTGTGATGTGTATACACCCTCGCAGGACTACCACCCTCTAGGGTTGGATAGCAACGGTATGGGCCACCATCCTTGGACCCTCATCTCTTTGCTAAAATTACCCTCGATCACAACCTCAATGTGGTGCAACCGTAGGTGCCCTAACATGTTCACCCGCCAACAATAGACAACCGCGCCTCAAATGATCGCTCGATCCACAACTCCAATAGGAATTAGCAACAACAGTCGAATGAGCTTGTTCTTCACGAGCCAAACATAGACATTCTCGCCTCATGTGATCATCGCGATCCATAAACCCAACAGGTATTATGTGATGCTCTAGCTTGGGTTCCCAAACCCTACGATTCTCGCCCAACACTACCTTCACCTCATCTCAAATCAGGGCGATACCTTCTATCACGATGCTTCTTAAACTGACCACCATCAAAACCAGAATCTGTGACTCTCTTGCCAGAGCCAGAACCTCCTACACGAATAGATAAACCCAGGTTTTGCTCAATTTCATTCACCCATGTAACCAACACATCGAAATTGGTGTAATCAGAAGCTAACATATATGTCTTAACATCCTTTACCAATCCTTAACAAAATCAGTCATAGTGATGTCTTTCATCCGGTACCAATTAAGGAGCATATTAGCTCAACTATACAAACTGTACCTCATACTCCACTACGAACATACTGCCCTGAGATAAAGCCATGAACTCACGTTAATTCTCATCCAAGTATCTAACTCCCAGATACTTCTTCTTAAAGACAGCTCGAAGGAACTCCTAAGTTACATCATCGGGTTCCATGCTCGCAGTCACAGTAGTCCACCAACTATACGCATCTTCCTATAGTAGAGATACAACACATCCCATCCTACAGGCATCATTGCACCCCATTTGATCTAAAATCTGATAAGTACTAGCAAACCACCCCTTGGATGCCATGGGTGCCAATTGCTAAGTGTGTGAAAGTACTATATTTTCTACCCTTTTACTCATAATTATTGTTAGACTTAGGCTTATTTTAGTTGCATTATTAGTCATTAATGCATGATTTCATTGTTTTCTTCATTACAAGCTTGACATTACATTTTGGTTGGTTTTTATGGAAAATATACTGCTGGTGTGTGTTATTTGGTGTAGGATTGGATTGCCGTAGAAAGAAAAAATTGCCATAGCAATTAAGGAAAATGTTGAAGGGTCTATCGTGGCAAGTGAAGCTGATTTCTGAAGGACATGCCGAGCTAATTGCCGACGATAACTGGTTGAGTCCATCTAATTAGGGATAAGCACGGAAAGCAAGGGATAATCCCAAAGATTTGGATTTCCATGCAGCATTTAATGAAGATTTAAATTCATATTTGTGAGGAGTTTTTAAGGAAAAAGATAAAAGAGATTTATTGTTTCTTTTATTCAATTTAATTCCAAATTAAACTCCTCACCAACAACAAATCTGACCTAATAATCTCCTATAAATAGAGACCAAATCACAGCCTTTAGAGGAGAGCCGACTAGAGAGAAAAAAGGGGTTGATCGCCATCTTCATCTTCTTCTTTACTCTTTTTATGCGATTCATGCTTAGGATTTTATCTTTTGTATTTCTTTAACACCCAGACATGAACTAAATTAAATTGGCTTGGGTTTTGTGGTTGTGAAAATGTTTGGATTTATTTAGGTTTTTTATTGCAATTTAAATTTAAAGTTTGTTCATTATTGATTCTTATTTTTATTTCGAGTGAATTGGGAGAGGATCTCGAGAATTCATCCATTTATAGCATTGGGAGAGATAGATTCAAGAAAGGAATGAGCATGATCTCCATTCAACAAATTGTTAATGGAGGTTAATGCATCTTATGAATAATATTTGGATTCAACAGCTAATAGGAGCATAAGATCGGTTGTTGTTCACCCAAGGTTAACGCATGGATGTATCACCAAGGCATGCACAATAAACTAGTCCAGTTAAGGATAACTAGAAACCATTGAAGAATGCTTGGTCGAACTTTGAAGGAAGAAACCCAGTTGCTACAACAATTGAACAATTACCTCAGCTATCAAGTTGCCACAGCAATCAATTGCCACGACAGTCCATTCGGCATTCACACCACTACTCACGATAACCCGACCTAGTCTCTTATTTGATCATAATCTCTTTTATTTACTAGCTCATTTACTTTACTCGTTAATTCAAAACACCTACCATCACAATTTATTTCTCTTTTTAGTGCAATGAGTTAGAAAATCAAAGTTTCACTAATCTCTGTGGAGATGATATCTTTACTATAATATTACTTGCGACGTGTATACTTGCACCATTTGCGTTGCACTCAAATCACGTAACAAGTTTTTGGCACCGTTGCCAGGGATTGGCAGTAACGACTTTGTTTTTATTTTCTTGCACATTTGTTTATTTATTTTATCTTTTTGTTCTATTTTAATAGGTTGATAACTTTGGTTTTGTATTGGTGTATGACCAGGGTGAGACCGACAACACCATATTATCCATTCGAACTAGAAATCAAACGTGTTTTTCATAGACGAAAAAGAGAGTTGAGAGAAGAGTGGTATATCTAGCTAATAATATAGTTGGCAATCTGAATGCCAACGACAATCATAATACCGCAGCAGGAGTCATGGTGGCTTTACCGAATCAATTGGTTATCTCATGAAATAGATCCATATGAGACTACTTAGAATAAGATCTTGACGGTCTCACTCCAGGAGTTGTCACACCTGAGATTCAAGCCACCCACTTCGAGTTGAATCTTGTGATGTTCAATATGATCAATACAGTTGGTCAGTTTGGCAGATCAGTGACTGAGGATGCCAGACAACATCTCAAATCATTCTTAGAAATTTGTGATTCATTCGAGCAACAAGGAGTCCCCGAGGACATCCTAAGGCTGAAATTATCCTTCTATTCACTGAGGGATAAGGCGAAATATGGTTGAATAGTATCCCATTTGGATCTTTAGAATCTTGGACCGATTTGTGCCAGAGTTTCCTTTCTAGATTTATTTTTACAAATATGACTGATAAACTGCGTAATGACTTCACTTCTTTTTGACAGGCAGATGATGAGTCCATGTACAAGGCTTGGGAGCAGTATAAGGAGCTTTTACATAAACGTCCCATGCATAGATTCAGAGATTGGATGAAAGTAACAATATTTTACAATTCAGTCAACGCACCGACGAGGTTGATGCTAGATGCCTCGGCAAATAGCACATTTCTAGACAAATCAGCACAAGAAGCTTGGGAGATTTTGGATAGACTTGCCAAGAATGGCTATCAGTTCCCAACCACTAGAAGGAGAATAGTCATGCGAAATACTTTGGCAATTGAACTTGGTTCGTCAGATACTATTTCAGCATAGTTGGCCACATTAACCAATTTGGTTAAAAATATGCAGCGACCCAGAAACACATAGGAGATCAAGGTAGTAGATTCATTTTTTGATATATGTAATGGTAACCATGATTTTTCTGAGTCTCTGCAGAATCCAGAGTCTAGCTTTTGCATTGGAAACTACAACCAGAATAATAATGTGATATCCAACACATACAATCCAGCCTGGAGGATGCACCCCAACTTCTCATGGAGTAACTAGAACAATGCCTTTAATCAGAACAGTCAGAATACACAAGCATTGGGATTCCAGCAGAACATGCCACGACAATAAATGCCGCAGCAAAAATCGACACTAGCTAGTTTGTTGGAAAACTCTTTAAATGCTTTCATGTTTAAAACTGAATCTTATATGGCCGAGACCAATAATTTCATGAAAGAGACTAAAGATTTTATTAACTGGACCAAGGTGAAAATGTATAGTCAAGGAAAAGCTTTGAAGCATTGGAGATACAAGTCGGGCAATTCACCCAGATCCTGAACACAAGGCCATAAGGAGGTTTGCCCAGTGACACTAAGATTGTGCATTGAATGGGCTATGAACAATGTAAGGTGATCACCACCCGAAGCGGATCACGGGTGAACAATGGACTTATCTAATCTAAGGATAGTGATCCTGTTCAAAAAAATATATCCATCAACACCATACCACTAAGTGATGAAGCCTCTCCAGTGGACGCCATAGCAAGTCCTGTTGCCGCGGTAAGCCCATCTAATAATCCCGCAATTGCCCGACAAGTCCTGATGCCACGGTAAGTTCATCCAAGAATGCCAACTCAGACGAGAAAAGAAAAAGCGAGGAGATTATAATTCCACCACCATTCCTACAGAGGCTGAGAAGGCATAAACAAGAGTACCAATTCAAGAAATTCCTTGACATCTTGAAGCAAGTCCACATCAACTTGCCATTGGTTGAAGCAATAGAGCAAATGTCGAACTATGCTAAGTTCCTTAAAGACATTGTCTCTAAAAGGACTAGTCTAGGAGAAATTGAAACATTTGCTATGACGGAAGGATGTATGGCAATGTTGCACAACCGAATTCCACCCAATCTAAAGGATCCTAACAGTTTTACAATACCTTGTGCAATCTGAAACCACTATGTCGGGAAGGCATTATGCAATCTTGGAGCAAGTATAAACCTTATGCCAAAATTGGTTTTCCAACGACTAGGCATAGGGAAGGCAAGACCCACGACAGTTATGTTACAACTTGCTGATAGATCATATGTGCATCCAGAGGGAAAAATCGAGGATATTCTGGTGAGAGTTGATAAATTTATTTTTCCCACTGATTTCATTATTTTGGATTGTGAAGTAGCTAAGTTCGCACCCAGTATTCTTGGGAGACCGTTTTTAGCAATAGGAAGGACTTTGATTGATGTCGAGAAAGGAGAACTCACCATGAGGGTAAATGACCAGCAAGTCAAGCTTAATGTCTTCCAAACCCTTAAGCATACTGATGATCTAGAAGAATGCCAAGTTATTCAAGCCACCACTAAATTCAATTTTAACATGGAGGAGTATTGCCACGGCAATTGCATCGCCGAACCTAAGGAAATTGAGAAGCTGGACGAAGAGGAACATAATGAAGCAAATTGGATTGTAAGTCGACCGAGTAAGAATTTTGAATCTTTGGATTACTCAGGTAAGGAAGGTAAAATAAAAAAACCCTTTATTGAGCAACCTCCCATTTTAGAATTGAAACCATTTCCATGGAAATTAAATATACTTATTTGGGAAACGATAACACTTTTCCCATGATTATTTCTTCTAAGTTGTAGCTTGAACAGGAAAAGAGGTTGATTGACATGTTGACGATGCACAAAAAGGCACAAACGATAAAACTTGAAGGGAATTAGTCCGTCGGTATGTATGCACAAGATCCTATTAGAGGATGATCATAAATCGTTGATTGAGGCACAAATGAGACTTAACCCTGCCATGAAGGAGGTTGTGATAAAAGAAATCATCAAATGGCTTGATGTCGGTATCATATATCCTATCTTCGATAGTACATGGGTAAGTCTAGTACAATGTGTACCGAAAAAGGGGTATAACGGTGGTAAGTAACTAAAACAATGAACTCATTCTGACTAGGACTGTGACTGGTCAGAGAGTTTGTATGGATTACCGTAAGTTAAATAAAGCTACTAGGAAATATCATTTTCCTTTACCCTTTATTGACTAAATACTTGACCATCTTGTAGGTAAGCCTTTTTATTGTTTTCTTGATGGTTACTCAGGTTTCAATCAAATCGCAATATCACCAGAAGACCAGGAAAAGACAACCTTCATGTGCCCTTATGATACATATGCATTTCGAAGGATTCCGTTCGGATTATGCAATGCGCCAACATCCTTCCAAAGTTGTATGATGGCAATCTTCTCCGACATGGTGGAAGATTTCCTGGAAATCTTCATGGATGATTTCTTGGTATTTGGAGATAGCTTCGACAATTGCCTCGGTAATTTGGAGAAGGTGTTAGCACGCTGTGAGGAATCTGACCTAGTTTTAAACTTGGAAAAATGCCATTTTATGGTGGATGAAGGTATCAAACTCGGCCACAAAATTTCATCTAAGGGAATTGAAGTAGACAATGCCAAGGTGGATGTAATTGAGAAATTGCTGCCACTGAATTCAGTCAAAGGGATCCGAAGTTTTTTGGACATGCAGGTTTTTACAGAAGGTTTATTCATAATTTTTCTAAGATTTCTAAACCCTTTTGTAATTTGCTTGAACAGGATAAGGCTTTCAAATTTGATGATTCTTATGCCACGGCATTTGAAATCCTGGAAAAGTAAATTGCCATAGCGTCCATTGTTGTTCCACCCGATTGGTCCTTGTCTTTTGAACTCATGTGTGATGCAAGCAACTTCGTAGTAGGAGCTATTTTAGGCCAGTAGAAAGGTAAAATTTTCCATTTGATATACTATGCTAGTAAAACTCTTAATAGTGCTCAGTTGAATTACACCATGACGGAAAATGAATTACTAGCAGTAGTTTTCACATTTGACAAGTTCCATTCCTATTTAACTGGTACGAAGGTAATTGTCCATACTAACCATTCAGCAATTAAGTATTTATTTGCTAAAAAAATATGTCAAACCTCATTTAATTCGTTGGATTTTACTTTTACAAGAGTTTGACATTGAAATTAAGGACATGAAAGGATCAGAGAATCAATTTGCTAACCACTTGTCAAGACTGGAATGAGGTAGTGAAGATGATGTCACATTTGAGTTCCACGATTAATTTTCAGATGAGCAAATGTTAGTTGCCACGACAACACCATGGTATGCCGATCTAGTAAACTTTCTAGTTTATGGAATCTTACCATATGACCTTACTCAACAAGGAAAGAAACAGTTCCAACATGATGCTAAGCATTATTATTGGGACGAGCCTCTTTTGTTTAAATAATGTGCAGATCAGGTTATAAGACAATGTGTTCCCGAGGAGGATGAGCAAAATGTGCTTCGGTAATGCCATTCTTCACCCTATGGAGGCCATTTTGGAGGTACTCGCACCGCGGCCAAAGTCTTACAATCCTGCCTATACTGGCCCACTCTTTATAAGGATGCTCAAGAATTTTACAAGCAATGTGATTGTTGTCAATGAACGGGGAATATTTCAAGTCGACATGAGATACCACTGCAAAAAATCCTTGAGGTAGAGTTGTTCGATGTATGGGGGATCAATTTTATGGGGCCTTTCCCATCCTCATTCGCCAATTTGTACATCCTACTTGTCATGGACTATGTATCCAAATGGGTTGAGGCAGCTGCAGTTCCCAGAAACGATTCCAAGACCGTGCAGAAATTTTTGCAAAAAAACATATTCACACGATTCGGGACACCAATGGCAATTATCAGCGATGGGGGCACACATTTTGACAATAGGTTGATTGCCAAGATGTTGGAGTGCTTTGGAGTGACACACAAAATTGCCACGGCATATCACCCGCAAACAAATGGGCAGGCCAAAATTTCCAACCGTGAACTGAAAATTATCCTTGAGAAGGTTGTCAATCCCTCTTAAAAGGATTGGTCTCTAAGAATTGATAATGTACTTTGGGCTTATCGAACAACATTCAAAATGCCCCTAGGCATGCCTCATTATAGACTTGACTATTACAAGACTTGCCACCTACAGGTGGAGATCGAGCATAAGGCATTTTGGGCTATCAAGACCATGAACATGGATTAGGAGAGTGCAGGGCAAAAATGTTTATTGGACCTAAACAAGATAGAAGAATTATGTGCCTTAACTTACGGCAATGCCCGAATCTACAAAGAGAAAACGAAATGTTGGCATGATAAGAAGCTATTGTCGCGGCAATTCTTTCCAGGGCAATTGGTGGTTCTCTTTAATTCTCGGTTAAAACTTTTTTCGAGAAAACTAAAATCAAGATGGTTTGGGCCGTTTGAGGTGGGAAAACCTTTCTCCCATGGTGCTGTTATAATCAAGTCCACTATCGACGAACATGAGTTTAAAGTTAACAGACAATGATTGAAGCACTATGTCAGCACCCATGTTGAACGTGACAAGGAAGTTGTTACCTTAGAAGATGCATGAAATGCTATTCTTTAGTATTTTTATTTATTTTTTTGGTTTTTATTTTTGGACTTAATTTTATTTTTATTCGAATATTAGTTTTTATTCTTTTTAATTTTTATCTTCATTATTATTTTAGGATAGTCATATTTTCTATTTATATTTTTTTTCTCTTATTTATCTTTATCTTTAATTATTTATTTCATTTAAGTTTTATCTTTCTTTAATATTTATGTTTGTGTTTTGTTTGGATTTTAGGAAAAGAATTCAAGAAAATGAGGAGTTGGGTTCAAGATAGAGACTATCCTTTGGAGTGGATAATGGGCTGATTTTGAGGAATAAAAACACCCATTTAAATGATTCTTATCCTAATTATTTCCCCATAAACCTAGTTGCACACCCCTTGTCTTCACTTCAATACTCATTAGCTGCATACACACCCAATCCCCTTACTTACTTACTTTATTTCTTTATTTATTTCTTTTCTTTCCCCTCATTAGTCGAGTATCCAACTATCACCTCTACCATATTTTCACCCCACCATTAAACCATCAACTTCTTATCTACTCCATCTTTGAGCTTTTACTTTTCCATCATATTTGAATTCTCAAGATTTTTTTAGTTTTTCTTTGTTTTCTTTTCTTTCACAATCACAAACCCAACAATACCTATGGCCAAAAATCTCAAAACCATGGCCAAGCCGAGTTCCTCACGAGAAGCCAAACCCTCATTCTACCAGTTTGCAACACCAACTTTCTTTCTCAGCTTTCCTTGTTGAACTAATTGCCCTAGCAACTGAAGATGCTGCGGCAACTGCTGCACCACAAAAAGGTAAAGAACCTATGACTGAACCTACTCGTACTAATCCCTTCATGGTTTTTCAGATTCGAACGAGACTACTTCTACACCAATGAAGTCACCACTGGTCGTGCCATCATAGTCGAAGCGCAAAGCTTCTAACATTGAAGAGGCCGCAAAAAAGGATGAACCAAGCGCCGAGGTTGCGAAAACAAACGTTCAAGACACACCACTAGCCACACGTTACCAACCACCACAAGCCAACAAATGGATCAAGCACACAGCTCAAAGGAAACTTGTCATTCAAGGTGACGACCTCTCTGACTAACTCATTTGTATCATGTTTCATTTGTTTTATTTTTATTTTGTATAAATGCATGCATTGAGGAAAATGCTTCTCTTGAGTTTGGAGGGTCTTGTTCTTGTTATTAGATTGTTGCATTAGTTGCATGTTTATGTGGATTGTTGAACTAGCTTGCATATAGTTTGCATATTTTACTTGCCATATCTTCTACCGGATTAAACTGTCTAGACTTGTGCATATCCAATGATGATTTTTTTCCACTGCACTTAATTGATGGAACCCGTAATCTTTGGATTTGCATGAAAGGCACTTAGGATTTTATTATAATGCTGAATATTAAACTGTTGTGACTTGTTGATTAAGGGAAAATTAGTGAACATAGGTTGCGTAAAATTGGGTAAATTGAAAACTAAATTTGTGCTAGAGGTGCTTATCCGGCTCTAGCCCAAACTAAAATTGGATTAAAAATTAATTTCTTGTTAAAGGTGCCCAAAACCAACTCTAGTTATCACACATAAAAATCGCTAGAGGTGCCCGAAATTGGCTCTAGTTGATCAACATCAAAACAAGAAATTACTTGCTTGCTAGAGGTGCCCGAAATTGGCTCTAGTAAAATTAAATTCCCATGTAATTAATTTGATAAAACCCATTGTTCACATGGAATCCTATTAGTCAACTTATACACAACTCCACACACATATTGTCATGAGCTTTATAGTCTAATCTTGAGTAAATTCTGTCCTATCTGAAAATTGAAAGGGATTCATACTCTATGCCACGGTTCTGAGATTGAAGTTAGGTATGAAACATGTTTTTGATGGTTGAAAACCTTGGCAGGTAATTGTTAATTTTTCATTGCTTGAGGATAAGCAATAGTTCGAGTTTATGGGTGTGTTAAGTGTATGAAAGTACTATATTTTCTACCATTTTACTCATAATTATTGTTAGACTTAGGCTCATTTTAGTTGCATTATTAGTCATTCATGCATGATTTCATAGTTTCCTTCATTAACAAGCTTGACATTACATTTTGGTTGGTTTTTGTGGAAAAGATATTGGTGGTGTGTGTTATTTGGTGCAAGATTGGATTGCCGTAGCAAAAAGAAATTGCCATGGCAATTAAGGAGAATGTTGAAGGGTCTGTCGTGACAAGTGAAGCTGATTTTTGAAGGAAATGCCGAGCTGATTGCCGATGATAACTGGTTGAGTCCACATAATTAGGGATAAGGACGAAAGGCAAGGGATAAATACCAAAGATTTGGATTTCCATGCAGCATTTAATGAAGATTTAAATTCATATTTGTGATGAGTTTTTAAGGAAAAAGATAAAAGAGATTTATTATTTCTTTTATTCAATTTAATTCCAAATTAAACTTCTCATCATCAACAATAAATCTGATTTAATAATATCTTATAAATAAAGACCAAATCGCAGCCTTCAGAAGGGAGTCGACTAGAGAGAGAAAAGGGGTTGATCGTAATCTTCATCTTCTTCTGTACTATTTTTATGCGATCTATGCTTGGGATTTTATCATTTGTATTTCTTTTACATCCAACCATGAACTAAATTAAATTGGCTTGGGTTATTGGGTTTTTGTGGTTGTGAAAACGTTTGGATTTGTTTAGGTTTTTTATTGCAATTTGAATTCAAAGTTTGTTCATTCTTGGTTCTTATTTTTATTTCGAGTGAATTGGGAGAGGATCTCGAGAATTCATCCATTTATCTAGCATCGGTAGAGTTAGATTCAAGAAACGAATGAGCATGATCTCTATTCAACAAATTGTTAATGGAGGTTAATCCATCTTAGGAATAAGATTTGGATCTCAACGGCTAATAGGGGTATAAGATCGGTCGTTGTTCACCCAAGGTTAACATAGGGATGTATCACCAAGGCATGCATAATAAACTAGTGTTTCAGCTAGGGATAACTAGAAGCCATTGAAGAACGCTTCGCCAAGATTTGGAGGAAAAAACCCAGTTGCTACGACAATTGAACAATTGCCTCAACAATCAATTGCCACAACAGTCCATTCGACATTCACACCACTACTCCCGATAACCCGTCCTACTCTCTTATTTGATCACAATCTCTTTTATTTACTTGCTCATTTACTTTACTCGTTAATTCAAAACACCTACCATCACAATTGATTTCTCTTTTCATTACAAGGAGTTAAAAAATCAGAGTTTCACCAATCCCTGTGGAGACGATACCTTTATTATACTATTACTTGCGACGTGTCTACTTGCACCATTTGCGTTGCGCTCAAATCCTGCAACAACAACCCTTTGAACTCAACTCCTCCCAAGCTACGGAGGCGTACTAACAGAAACCCAATCAACCCAACAGGTGGTGCAGGCATATGTTGTAATACCCCTAAAACCGGGTCAACGATATTTAATGATAATTGTACTTAAATACTCAGTTGAGACAATAAGCTTGTATGATTTTAATTGGTTGTTGTTAAAACATACTCTGAGTTAGTTTTAAATATGAAAATAATTCGAATGTTAACATTTCATAAGGTGACTTAAATTGGTCTATATTAGAATTGAATAAGATAGGTCTAGGACCTAGTTGGATTAATAATGAAAATGGATGGCTATTTTAGAATGGCAAAATCAGAAAATTTAGTAAATCATGGGATTGCATGCTTATAAGAAAATAAAAAGAGGGAAAATCTAATTTATTTTTTAGGGTTCAGTAACTCACTCAATCTCTCGACTCTCCCTCACCCTCATTTAGTCTCTCCCGACTCAACTCCCTCTCGGTCTCACTCTCTCCTTGCGGCATCTTAGATTCTTAGTTAAGCCGAGAGTAGAGGGAGAAGGAGGGAGAGAGAAACACCTTAAGACCTTGAGTTGAAAGCTTGACTCGGTAGCTCCACTCTTGGATTCAATTTGTAGACAAGTGAATGACAATAGAGGAGGAAATCATTAAAGGATGATGAAGAAGCTTCGGGTAAAATTAGGCACTCGACCTCCCTCAATTGAATAGAGCTTTAAGGGTAAGATTATCGTCCTTTTGATTTAATCTATTAGAAGATCTAAGTTTAATTGGATAGATAATGGAAAGAATCTAATCGGTATAAACTTAATTTGAATATCACAATTGTTTGTTGTGATTGTTGGTTGCTTCGGTTTGAATAAGGAATTTAGATGGAACTTGAAAGTATGTTTATTAGGGACAGCTTAGTTAGGGCAGTTCGAATGGAGATAAAATTGTTAAAAAAGAGGGGGTTGAATTAAGCATGAATTGTTATGTTTTGATTAAAGAATTTGTTGTAGTAATCCGATTATAACTAATAAGCAGTTTGGAAACTGTTTTAAATGGAATTTGTTTATATAGAGAACTGAATGGTATTGTAAAATAGGGAAATCTGTTTTAATAGAGTAAACTGTCACAAGGTTAACATAAGCTCAATAGGAGCTGTTTAGAATTACTTGACTTACAAGAATAAATTTTGAACAAAATTGTGGTTGTTGGATGTTTACAGGAATGTTTGATACTCATGATAAATGTGATAAGAATGGACTAAATTTGAAGAGGCAATAATCTATTTTATAAACTGGAAATGTATGGACTGGTTTTGCTGGAATTAAGGATTTATTTGTACATGCATGAGTTCCTTGTGGACTGTTTGAGATAGGTGTATGCGTACAAATGAAAATGGAGCTGTTATATGGTTATAAGAGTAGTAATGAGGTTGTTTCTGATTATTGTTGCTGCCTTGGCTGTATGCTTTGAGCATGATTAATTAGAAATTGTTTAATGCATGAACAAATAAGTTTAGAATAGAAAATATGCTTGAATAAGTATATAACAGGCTAATTGATAATTTAATAGGAAGATACATATATTGTATTGCATCTACAATTGAATGCATTGGTGCTTGAGATATTTCTAAATGTATGTGATTGTTGGAAGGCAGTTTGGTACATGATTTTATGGATGAATAGGAGATATGGACTGTTTTGTGTGCCTTTTGTGAGGTTGAATAATGAATTGACTAAGTGAATGTGTACTTTATAAATATTGAAATGTTGGATATAAGCAGTATTTGTAAGTATAGTAAAACTATTATAAAAAATACAGAATATATATATAGATATATATATATATATATATAAGTTGTTATAAGAGGATTTGAATGGTATTATCAATAGAATTTATTGTGACTATTGTAAAACATGACCCTTAATGAATTTTGGTAATGGATTTCTAGCCCTTATATTCTAAAAACATAATTGGAAATGAAACAATTTGGTACTGTAAAACCATGCAGTTTAGTGATGCATGCAGTAAAACAGAATTGAAAATGTAGTTTTTAAGTGCAGAAAAATAGTGTGGTTGTGTGTGTAGTTTTTAAGTAAAATGCAGTTCTGATTAGCCTAAAAATGGACTGTTTTGATATCTAAATTATGAATTGTTATTACAACTAGAATGACTTGCCTTTAAACCTATTTTGGGACCGTTTTTAGATAATTCAGATAATTATGGGCTGTTCTAAGCAGAATTATTTGTGTGATTATGAGTTTGGGGCTGTTATGATATCTAAATTATGAATTGTTATTACAACTAGAATGACTTGCCTTTAAACCTATTTTGGGACCGTTTTTAGATAATTCAGATAATTATGGGCTACTCTAAGCAAAATTATTTGTGTGATTATGGACTGCTTGAATGTATATAATCATGTTGGAGAATTATTTTTGATGCACAAAAGAATGCAAAATAAGTAATTGGTCAATCTTGAATGTGTATGTAATTAATGGACTGTTTTGGATAGTTTGAAGCATATAGTGGACGGTTTTGCACATATGTTGTGAACATGTCATTAGAGATTGTTTTATAAATAAAGTACTACATTGTAAGCTTAATCGAAATATTTAATTACAATCCATAGTTGGATTGTTGGTAAATGAGTTGAAATGGGTCTTAATGATTTGTTACTCTTGTTTGAGGTACCTTTGTGATCAAGGAAGGCTAGGAGGTGGATTGGTGTGAAAAGAAGTTAGGATAGTGGATTCAGATATTCCATAACTTTGGAATAACGAGGTGAGTGTAGTTATGTTTGTTTCAGGTGACATGGTGTCATTCTGGTCCTTATTTTTATGTTATGTTGTGACTATTCTAAGCTTGTGCATTTAGCTCATCTAGAGCACAACATTTGAAAGCATCCATATCATGGCATTTGAGTGAACAATTATATGGTTACTTTATTTAAACGCTTGGATTTGGCTATGCTATGTCTGTATTGTATGGTAATGTATATTTTAGTAAGCTTTGGAGCTAACTTCTGAATAAGATTGTCATAAGACTTAAAGAAGAGATAATTCTTCCATAACTTAACAACTTCTAAGTATTATGCTTAAAGGATCCCAAAAGCACTGAATGTCTTAAGATGTTGAGTAAGTAACAATTAAGACTACTTGTACAATAAGAAAACAAGCAAGGTTACTTATTGTTAAGTGTTCAAAAGTACTATTTTTATTACCTTTTTATTCTTATTATTGCTAGACTTAGGCTCATATTAGTTGCATTATTAGTCATTCATGCATGTTTGAATCGTTTCCTTAGTGGACAAGCTTGATTTCATATTTTGCTCAATTTTGTGGAAAAAGATACTGCTTTGGTGTGTTTTTGTGTGTGTGCAGAATCACTTGCCAAAGCAAGGCTGGAACCAGTTGCCAGGGCAATGCATGAAAGAGATGCCGAGCTAGTTGCTAAGGCAATTTTCGACAAAGAATAAGATGATATGGTAGTCGAAATTGATGACTAGATAAGCCCAAGATGACGTGGAGCAAAGCTAAATCCCAAAGGAGTTTGATTTCCATGAAGAGGTTAAAAAGAAATTAAATCCCAAAAAGATAGGAGAAGTTCTAGAAGGAATTTAAATATAATAAAGAATTATATTCTTTAAAGATATTTAATTCCAACTTAATTTCCTCCTAAAAAAAACTTTGACCTAGTCCTATAAATTGAAGACCATGCCGTCAACTCCAAGGGGAGAGAGGAGAGAAATTTCGACAAGATCAAAGGGGGAGATTTCGACAAAGAGGCTTCAACCATTTTTCATCTTTTTCTTTCTTGTTCCATTAGGTTTATACTATGAATTCTTTGTTTTGTGTTTCTTTGGAACCTAGCCATGAACTAAATCTATTTGGCTAAGGTTATTGTGTCTTGTGGTTGTGAGAAACAATTGGATTTTGTTTAGGTAATAAGAGTTTGCACTTTCAATTCAAGGTTTACTCATTCTTGGTTTTTTTTTTGTTTGCGAGTGAATTAGGAGAGGATCTTATAACTTCATCTATTTATCTAATATCGGGAGAGTTAGATTCAAGAAACGAATGAGTATGGTCTTTATTCAATCTATTGATGATGAAGATTAATCCGGATTAGGAATAAGAGGAGTGCAAGATTAGTTGTTCACCTTTGATTCACGCAGGGATGTATTATCAATGCATGCACAAATAGCTAGAGTTTCAACTTAGGGATAAGAAGAAACCATTGAAGAACGCTCCGCCGAACCTTGAAGTTGCTGCCCAATCGCCTAAGTAGTTGCCCAACTAGTCGCCCAAGCAATCATCGATTAGTTGCCAAGGCAACCCCGTTGTGCAAGTTGCCACGACAACTGACTTGCCCTTGCACTCTTTTACCAAGACGATCCAATCGGCTATCACACCTCAACTCACGATAACCTGGCCTATTCACTCTCATTTAATTACATCTTCTTTTACTTATTTGCTTTCTAGTTTAGTTGTTAGTTAAACTCCTACAATTTTCTATTTGTGTTCTTTTACTTTTTACAGTGCAAGAGATTAGATTCTTGAAGTGGCATCAATCCCTGTGGAGACGATATCTTTTATACTATAACTTGCGACGTGTACACTTGCACAATTGTGGAGCACTTATTACGTGCAACAAGTTTTTGGCACCGTTGCCGGAGTTTGGCAATAGCAACTTTGTTTTTATTTTCTTGCACTTTTTATTTTTCTTGTTTAAGATTTAAATGACTAATAAACTTTGGTTTTGCATTGGTATATGATCAGGGCGAGACCGATTACACCAGAATATCCCTTTAATCCAGAAATCGAACGAACCTTGCAAAGACTTAGACGAATGTTAAGAGTAGCAATGGCTAATCAAGACGACAATATGAATCAAGATGTTCCAGCAGGAGGAGTGATTCTTGCATGAAACAGAACTATTCGAGACTATCTTGAAGGACTTAATCCATGAGTTGTCACACCTGAAATTGAAGCCGACCACTTTGAATTGAAGTCGGTGATGTTTAATATGATCAACACAATTGGTCAATTTGGCGGCTCAGCAACTGAAGATGCACGACAACATCTTAAATCTTTCCTCGAGATTTGTAATTCATTCAAAATACAAGGAGTCACCCCTGATGTTTTATGACTAAGATTATTCCCCTATTCACTGAGAGATAGGGTGAAAACATGGTTGAATAGTATTCTTGCCGGATCAATAGGATCTTGGACTAATCTTTGTCGTGATTTTCTTGCTTGATTTAATCCTACAAATTAGACTGATAAGCTTCGTAACGAAATTATTTCTTTTAGGCAGACAGATGATGAATCCATGTACGAGGCTTGGGAGAGATATTGAGAACTTCTACACAAATGCCCCCTACACATATTCCCAATGTGGACACAGTTAATAATGTTTTACAACGCTGTGAATACACCAACAAGGATGATGCTAGATGCCTCGGCAAACGACATACTCCTAGATAAGTCGCCGGAGGAAGCAATGCAAATTCTAAAGAGGCTTGCCAAGAATGATTATCAATTCCCATCTGCTAGAAGAGGAGGAGTTAGACGTCAAGCCACAATACATGAACTGGGATCATTAGACTCAATTTCAGCACAATTGGCCACTCTAACCAGGATGGTCCAGAACATGCAAAAACCAAACAACACACAGAAGTTCAAGGTAATCGATTTCTTTTGTGAGTTATGTGGTGGTAACCATGATTCTTCTGAATGTATGCAGAATCTAGCTTTTATGTGGGGAACTACAACCGGAATAACAATGTGATGTCCAATACATAAAATCCAGTTTGGAAGAAGCACCCGAATTTTTCATTGAGTAATCCCAACAATGCTCTAAACTAGAACAATCAGAATGCACAAGCATCGAGATTCCAACAGAATATGCCACGACAACAGCTGCCTCAGCAACAACCAACATCTAGTTCTTTGGAAAATTCTCTCAATGCTTTTATGTTGAAAACTGAATCTTATATGGCTGAGAATAGTAACTTCATAAAAAGAACTGATGCTTTTATTAATAGGACCGAGATGAGATTGCAAAATCAAGAGGCAACAATCAAATCATTGGAAAATCAAGTCGGATAATTTGCTCAAAACTAGAATACTAGACCGCAAGAAGGTTTACCTAGCGATACTGAAGTCGCAAGAGGAGCTAGCCATGAGCAATGTAAGGCGATCACCACTAGAAGTGGCCAACAACTTAAAGAGGCTCAAGCTCCCTCATCAAACAAAACTCCACAAAAAGAACAAGAGAACTCAGCGGCAAAGCCTCAAATGCTGTACCAGGAATTGCCGCGGCAACCAGCGATAAGCATGTCTCGGCAACCAGCGATAGGCACGCCACGACAACCCCAATTGACGATGCCTCGAAAACTCTAGTTGCCCCGGCAATGCCATCAATCAGGTTCCAGACCAATGAAAGGATCGAAAATATCCGACTTCCACTACCATTCCCACAAAGGTTGAAGCGACAAAAGCAAGAATATCAATTCAAGAAGTTTTTTGATATCCTAAAGCACGTCCATATCAACTTGCCATTGGATGAAGCAATTGAAAAAATGCCGAACTATGCCAAGTTTCTTAAAGATAGTGTGTCCAAGAGAACAAGGCTACGAGAGTTTGAAACAGTTGCCGCAACAGAGGGATGCATGGCCATGTTGCACAATAGCATGCCACCCAAGTTGAAGGATCCCGAAAGTTTCACAATACCTTGTTCCATCGGAAACCACTATATCGAGAAAACATTATGCGACCTTGGAGCAAGCATAAACTTGATGCCTAAATCGGTTTTTCAAAAACTAGGAATCGGGAAGGCAAGACCTACAACAATTATGCTACAGCTAGCCAACAGATCCTATGTGCATCCAAAGGGAAAAATCGAAGACATACTGGTAAAAGTTGAAGATCATGCCGTCAACTCCAATGAGAGAGAGGAGAGAAATTTCAACAAGATCAAAGGGGGAGATTTCGACAAAGAGGCTTCAACCATTCTTCATCTTTTTCTTTCTTGTTCTATTAGGTTTATACTAGGAATTCTTTGTTTTGTGTTTCTTTGGAACCTAGCCATGAACTAAATCTATTTGGCTAATGTTATTGTGTCTTATGGTTGTGAGAAACAATTGGATTTTGTTTAGGTAATAAAAGTTTGTACTTTCAATTCAAGGTTTACTAATTCTTGGTTTTTCTTCTTGTTTGAGAGTGAATTGGGAGAGGATCTTGTAACTTAATCTATTTATCTAATATCGGGAGAGCTAGATTCAAGAAACGAATGAGTATGGTCTTTATTCAATCTATTGATGGTGAAGATTAATCCGGCTTAGGAATAAGTTAAGGATTTCAACGGCTAAGAGGAGTGCAAGATTGGTTGTTGTTCACCCTTGATTCATGCAGGGATGTATTATCAAGGCATGCACAAATAGCTAGAGTTTTGACTTAGGGATAAGAAGAAACCATTGAAGAACGCTTTGCCGAACCTTGAAGTTGCTGCCCAGCCGTTCAAGTAGTTGCCCAGCTAGTCGCCCAGGCAACCATCGATTAGTTGCCAAGGCAACCCCGCTGTGCAAGTTGCCATGACAACTGAGTTGCCTTTGCACTCTTTTACCTAGACGATCCAATCGGCTATCACACCTCAACTCACGATAACCTAGCATATTCTCTCTCATTTAATTACATCTTCTTTTACTTATTTGCTTTCTAGTTTAGTTGTTAGTTAAACTCCTACAATTTTCTACTTGTGTTCTTTTACTTTTTACAGTGCAAGAGATTAGATTCTTGAAGTGGCACAATCCCTGTGGAGACGATATCTTTTATACTATAACTTGCGACGTGTACACTTGCACAATTGCGGAGCACTTATTACGCGCAACACTTGTAACCTAAGAAATCTCCGTTAGCTTTAAAAGTAAAGCTACTTGTACAACAAGCAACTTCTTGAATATCAAAACTAAGATAAAACATGTAAGTTGCCTTTTAAATGGAATACCTCGGATCAATTGGTTGATGCCTGTTATATTTGGTCTACGGTCCCTTGTTATTAAGATCAAATGATCTTTTAGTACATTTGGTACTCTTGTTCAAAGTATGGCTCGGGGGATGCCTCATTGATATGTTTCGATGGCACTAATTACCATTGCTTGTTGATATAATCCGATATTAGCTATTGCTATGTGCTCTGAGCTAAGTATCGCCTGAACTAATGTTATTCATCACCAATAGTGATCCAAGGCAAACCCGTAAAAGATATGAAATGTTTACTTTAAGTGAAAAATTTGACAGACTTATGATCAAGTATTGTAATGGATAAGCTCTTGGTGAGCCCTGTAATGTATAAGTTCTTGTTGAGCCCGATAGTGAACGGCTCTTGATGAATCTTGAATGGTTAGCTCTTAGTGAGCATAAAGTGACTCCTACTTGGAGTACAATTGTATGGTTCCAACCTGAGTCTTGTATGTTGTTAAGAAAGAATTGAGAACTGATAGTTCACTGTTAAGTCTCTAGGAGACTTCAATGTGTCAAGTTGATCATTGATAAGATCAACTTATGGTATAATGAAGCCGGGATAAGCTATGGTGCATTATAATATTAATAAGCTAAAGAAAGATAAAATAACACATGTTCTTATATGGCTAAGTATCTGAATGCGTATTTCTTTAAGATTTGTGCATGATATGATTTACCATTTGATGTTTCTACCACACTTAGGCTAAATAAGCCTAATGCAGTCATTTCCATGCATTTGCAGGTTGAATAAAGCTGGTGTATCTCAGTTATGGTCAAGTGTTGCAAGTCACTTCTAAAGTTCTTAGCCGAATTGAATGTTTCTATTGTATTAACTCCTAAGATGGTGGCATAAATCTATAGTCTAGTGCACGTAGTTTATTCTTTTGGCTTGTATAACTCTTAAGTATCTTAACTTGTATGTATTTGAGTCTTCTAGTATGTTATGGCGGTTGATTGTTAAAATTGCTAAATCAAGGCCAATAATTGATAGTGTAGTAGTTGATTTTGAAGCTTGAATATGGTAGATTGTTCATGATAGTTAATTATGTTGTGGTTAAGAACCTGGCTCACAATAGTAATTAGGCCCGATCTTCCATTGCCCATTTTGGTAAAGTTGACGTCCTATGTAGGGACATGTATATACGTAAGAATTGTGATGTCTTGGAAATCTTTAAAATAAGGTTGTAGATTGGAATTGTATTGTTTGAATAGCTTGGCTGGAATGATGAAAGATAGGTCATGGTCGTAAAACATATCGAAAGTTAATTTGTATCATGCTCTGGTAAGTTTAGATTTAAATATCAAGAATTCACATGCTATTCTCCAATCTTTCGGTAAGTCTTAATTACCGTAAGAAGTTAGCAGAGATCTCCTCACGTGTGAATATTTGGATCACTCAACTTCATAATACAAATTGGTTGTTAATGTTCATCAAGATATATGACTCAGTTATATTATTAAAATGGCGTAAGAAAAATGGTTACATGTTTTTAGAAGTTAAAGCATTCGAATGTTATTAAAATTGAAATTTTTTAGATCGTGTTTTTCAGTTTTCTTTTCTGTGACATCTTAAATTCCAGTCTTCATCCGGGACGGGTTTAGGACGTTACAAAATGGTATCAGAGCATGGTTTATTCGATTCTCGGACTAACCATGGACTCACTGCGTCTTCATAGATCAATGGTGCCACCTAAGAGTTTGAATTCTTGTTTTGTTTTGGTAAATTTCAACCAAAACAAATATGTTTACTCTGTCTGATCCTCAGAATATATGGAAATATTCTGAGCCTGATAATACAAATTGGTTGTCCTTGTTAATAGAACGGATACATTGATCGAAAATGATTTTTTCGTATGTTGGAGTATTCGAATATGCATGGCTTATTGTATTAGGCATTCTTAATCATGAATTGAGGTCATAATATGTATAATAGTGTGAAATCGAAACCGGAAAGTGTCGTATGTATGAATTCTGTTTTGAATTGCTATGGACAGCCCTAAATTATTAAGTTATTGTTACCAAATGTGATAACAATCTTGGGCAGGGAATCTTTATGTTGTTAGTAATCAAATTTAAAGATATGAGTCCTAATAAGGGTGGATAACATTGATTAAGGACTGTTATAGTGCTTTCAATAGATTGAATGGTTTGGTGTGTGTATGGGTACCTTGGATCTAGATAGAATGTGCTGATGATGAACAAATGTGAATACGTATTAATTTGGACATATTTGAGTAATTAGAAAAGTATGCAAGCTGCTTTGAATTTTAGGTATTTACATATGTGAAGCTTGGACTATTTTGCTATATTAAGAAAGTATGTGGGCTGTCTTGGAGTTATATGTAAGTATGTTATGATTCGCATACTGTTTTTAGTATAAAATTCTATGAACATTTGAGCAGTAAACTGTTTTGAGTATGGTGCTTGGATATATACAATTATAAACACCATAGACTATTTTGAATGTATTATAGTGTAATAGACTGTTTTGTAGTAATTAAAGACTATAAGGGCTGTTTTGCATAAGTGATTGTAATAGGATTAAAAATTTAGATAATCGAATGCATAATTGAAAGGAATTAATGCTTTAGATATGTTTAAATCATTGTGGTGCAGTTTTAGAAACTGCAGTACGAAAATGGTTCGATATATGCCCAATGTGGTGAATTAATAGTCTTGTACTGCACTGAAAATGCAGACTTACAAGAATAAATTTTGAACAGAATTGTGATTGTTGGATGTTTACAGGAATATTTGATACTCATTGTAGAAAAGCAATTTTCTAGCTTTAGGAAAAACTAATTAACGCATAAAAATAAAGCAGAATTTAAGTTTCTGCAGAAAAGAAGAAAACAAAATTGATTTTCTGTTATTGAATATTTTTTTTGAAAAATTACATCCCTTTACAGTGAATTTATAGACTCAAGTATTGGACTTTAGTTACAATTAGGAGTCCTAAGTACACAAGACATCTAACTCTATCTTTTAGGAAGTAAACTTTAATTTAAACTACTATTTACATGAGGACTCTAACTCTATCTTTAAACTTTAATTTAAACTACTATTTACATAAGGACTCTAACTCTATCGGATAATCTAACACTCCCCCTCAAGTTGGAGAATATACATTGTATAATCCCAACTTGAATAGAAACTTGTCGAAAGAAGCTTTTGGTAGTGCTTTTGTAAGTACATCTCGCCACTTGTTCTTCTCAGAGGAACATAAGATAAAGAAGCTGTCCCACTAGTAATCTTTTACGAGATAAAATGCCCACAATCTCCATATGTTTAGTCCTATCATGGTGGACTGGATTTGAGCAATTTGTATGGTGGATTGATTATCACAAAAAATCTCAAACTTCTCATCTTGGTTCACATTTAGCTCCTTCAATAGCTTTAAACAACCAAATTCCTTCACATTCCCAATGCTAAAGCCCTATATTCTCGCTTCAAAGATCGCTTCTAGATACAATGTTTGTTTCTTACTCCTCCAGTCACTAGATTTCCCCAAACAAATGAGCAAGAACCACTAGTTGATCTCCTTTCTATCGATTCGTTTGCCCAACTTGAATCAAATAAATCTGAACAGTCCTTTCTTGAGTCTTTTTAAATAGCAATCCATGCCCCGATGTCCCTTTCAAGTATCTCAAAATTCTAATTGCAGCTTCCATGTGATCTTCCCTTGGATCAGTCATGTGTTGACTGATAATATTAATCAAAAAGCAATGTCCGTCCAGTTAATGACAAATAAATCAATTTTCCCACTAACCTCTGAAATTTACCCTTATCGCCTTTAGGGCTTGTGTCCTCTCTATTGAATTTTAAGCTGCTTCCATGGGAGTATCAACTGGTTTGCATCCCAACATTCCGCTTCATTAAGTAGATCAAGAACATATTTTCTCTGGTTTATCACTAGACCTTTGGTCGACCTAGCAACCTCCATGCCTAGAAAGTATCCAGCTTTCCTAGGTCTTTTGTTTCAAACTGTATTTAACAACCCTTTCAAGTGACTTATCTCTTCATCATCATCACATGTTAGAATAATGTCATCCACATATACTATTAAAATAACCCTTTTATTGCTAGAGGTTACCTTAATGAAGAGAGTGTGATCTGCCAATGATTGTTTGTATCCATTTTCTAAAATCACCTTGGTGAATCTGTCAAACCAGGCTCTAGGTGACTGCTTCAAACCATAGATGGATTTATTAAGTCTGCAAACTTTCTGATCTCCTTTTACTGACTTCAAGCCCGAAGGCACTCTCATGTACACTTCTTCTTCCAATTTTCCATTAAGAAAGGCATTCTTAATGTCAAGTTGATGAAGCTTCCAGTCCTTGTTTACAGCCAAGCTTAAGAGAACTCTAACCGTATTTAGTTTAGCTACAGAGCAAAGGTCTCATTATAATCAATTCCATAGGTTTGAGTAAAACCCTTGGCCACCAACCTTGCTTTATACCTCTGTATACTGCCATCAGAGTTGTATTTTATGGCGAACACCCATTTGCATCCGATTGGTTTCTTGCCTTGTGGAAGATCTGTAATGGTCCAAGTATCATTCTTTTCAAGTGCTTCAATCTCCTCTTTAACAGCCCTTCTCCACTTAGAATCTTTTAGAGCCTCCTCAATAGTGTTAGGTATCTGTTCTTTATCTAAGCAAGCTGTAAAAGCCTTAAATGATGGCATTAGATTACCATAAGCAACATACCTCTGAATGGGGTGTTTTGTACATTGTCTTACCCATTTCCTTTTAGCAATAGGCAAATAATCAAATTCAAGTAAATGAGAGGGAATCTCGGCTAGAACATTACCTCCATCATTTTCATTGGCAACTGAATTCAAGTCCAATTCTCGGCAAGTGTCAGATTGCAAAACAGTCTCTGTAATAGTTTTCTGTTTTCTGGTATAAACTTTCAATTGCTTAGGAGGCTGAGGGGTTTGTGAGGAAGGTTTGGGTGAATTCTGAGGAGTAGTAACAATAGGTGAAGGATGGGAAGTTGTAGGTGTAATAATAGGTGAAGAAGTAGAAGGGTTTAAAGGAGTATGGGGTTCAAATAACAAAGGATTATTAGTAGGTAATAACTCAAGGGTAAAGAAGGATAAACTTGATTGGTAGGAGGCTGAAAAACATCACAATTCTCCCCGATTTGCAGCCAGCAGGGAAATAAGGTTCATGTTCAAAAAGGTGAGATCCAAGGAAGTAAAAATTTACGAGAAGGAGGATGATAACATTTGTAGCCCTTCTTAAGTGAAGAATACCCGACCAAAACACACTTCAAGGATCTGGGGTCAAGTTTTGACCTAGAGGGAACATAATCTTTCACAAACACAAAGTGCAACCAAAAACTTTGAAAGGGAGAATAGAGGACAAAGGTTTAAAATTGGGGTAACTCTCCAAAAAACAGCTCTAGGTGTTCTGTATTGCAAAACCTTCATCAAGTATTCAATTAATGAGATAGGTTGCATTAACAAAGCCTCACCCCACAAATACTTAGGAATATTACTAGTGAACATCAAAGACCTAGTTACCTCCAACAAATGCCTATTTTTCCTTTCTGCAACCCCATTTTGTTGTGGTGTATCCACACAAGTGCTAAGTTGAACAATCCCTTTTTTGTTAAAAAATTTCCCCAAGGACTTGGTAAAATATTCACTCCCATTATGAGATTTGAAGATCTAAATTTTACTTCCAAATTGGGTTTCAACCATATTGTAAAATTTCTCAAAAACATAGGCTACTTCAGATTTATCCCTTAACAAATATGACCAAGTTGTTCTACTATGATCATCAATAAAAGTGACAAACCACCTACTACCAGTTATATTCTTCACTCGAGAAGGACCCCAAACATCACTATGAATTAATGAAAAAGGTTGGGAAGGTTTGTAGGAAGATGGTAAATAGGATACTTTTGTCTGTTTAGCGAGATGACATATATGGCATTTAAAAGAACTTGGTTTTCTATTAACAAATAATTTAGCAAGATAATGAAAATTAGGATGCCCTAACCTAAAATGCCATAACATTATATTATCAATTTGCCCTAAAGAAGTCAAAGAGCAAGAAGTATTTGGTAGGGTAGATGGTTGATTCCCGAGGACATAAAGACCATTTTGCAAGCTAGCAGTGCCAAGCATCTTCCTCGAATTCATTGCCTGCAAAAAACAACCAGATTGATGAAATCAGAATGAACACTTCAAATTCTTGGAGAGTTTACTAACAGAGATGAGATTGCAGGCGAGATTAGGCACAAACAAAACATCTTCAAGCAACAAATTATCGTTAATGAGGACTGAGCCACTTCCTTTGATAGGAGAGAAAGAGCCATCGGCTGTTTTAATAGAACTTGTAGAAGATGAATCAAAAAATTAAGGAATAATTCCTGTTACCATGTGATCGGATGCTCCAGAGTCGATGATCCATGTTGACGGACCTTTGGTAGAAAAAAGTGCAGTAGGAGAACAAGTATTTTGTATGCTTGTATCCTCCACGAGGGCTAAATCTGCTTCACAGGTTACTGTCGAACCTGAAATTTCTGGAAAAAACTCCAATCCAGCAGCCTGCTCTGCTATGGATAGCATCTCAAAGGTTGTCGAAGGGGATCCCATTAAGAATTCTAACTAGGATCGATGTTAGACTGATACCATGTAGAAAAGCAATTTTCTAGCTTTAGGAAAAACTAATTAACGCATAAAAATAAAGCAGAATTTAAGTTTCTGCAGAAAAGAAGAAAACAAAATTGATTTTCTGTTATTGAATATTTTTTTGAAAAATTACATCCCTTTACAGTGAATTTATAGACTCAAGTATTGGACTTTAGTTACAATTAGGATTCCTAAGTACACAAGACATCTAACTCTATCTTTTAGGAAGTAAACTTTAATTTAAACTACTATTTACATGAGGACTCTAACTCTATCTTTAAACTTTAATTTAAACTACTATTTACATAAGGACTCTAACTCTATCGGATAATCTAACACTCATGATAAATGTGATAAGAATGGACTAATTTGAAGAGGCAACAGTCTATTTTATAAACTAGAAATGTAGGGACTGGTTTTGCTGGAATTAAGGATTTATTTGTACATGCATGAGTTCCTTGTGGACTGTTTGAGATAGGTGTATGCGTACAAATGAAAATGGAGCTATTATATGGTTATAAGAGTAGTAATGAGGCTGTTTCTGATTATTGATGTTGCCTTGGTTGTATGCTTTGAGCATGATTAATTAGAAATTGTTTAATGCATGAACAAATAAGTTTAGAATTGAATAAGTATATAACAGCCTAATTGATAATTTAATAGGAAGATACATATATTGTACTGCATCTACAATTGAATGCATTGGTGCTTGAGACATTTCTAAATGCATGTGATTGTTGGAAGGCAGTTTGGTACATGATTTTATGGATGAATAGGAGATAGGGACTGTTTTGTGTGCCTTTTTGTGAGGTTGAATAATGAATTGACTAAGTGGATGTGTACTTTATAAATATTGAAATGTTGTATATAAGCAGTATTTGTAAGTATAGTAAAACTATTATAAAAAATGTAGAATATATATATAGATATATAGATATATATAAGTTGTTATAGGAGGATTTGAATGGTATTATCAATAGAATTTATTGTGGCTATTGTAAAACATGACCCTAATGAATTTTGGTAATGGATTTCTAGCCCTTATATTCTAAAAACAGAATTGGAAATGAAACAGTTTGGTACTGTAAAACCATGCAGTTTAGTGATGCATGCAGTAAAACAGAATTGAAATGCAGTTTTTAAGTGCAGAAAAATATTGCGGTTGTGTGTGCAGTTTTTAAGTAAAATGCAGTTCTGATTAGCCTAAAAATGGACTGTTTTGATATCTAAATTATGGATTGTTATTACAACTAGAATGACTTGCCTGTAAACCTGTTTTGGGACCGGTTTTAGATAATTCGGATAATTATGGGCTATTCTAAGCAGAATTATTTGTGTGATTATGAATTTGGGGCTGTTTTGGATAGTTGTGAGATTGTTGGACTGCTTGAATGTATATAATCATGTTGGAGAATTATTTTCGATGCACAAAAGAATGCAAAATAAGTAATTGGTCAGTCTTGAATGTGTAAGTAATTAATGGACTGTTTTCGATAGTTTGAAGCATATAGTGGCCTTTTTTGCACATATGTTGTGAACATGTCATTGGAGATTGTTTTATAAATAAAGTACTACATTGTAAGCTTAATCGAAAGATTTAATTACAATTCATAGTTGGATTGTTGGTAACTGAGTTGAAATGGGTCTTAATGATTTGTTACTCTTGTTTGAGGTACCTTTGTGATCAAGGAAGGCTAGGAGGTGGATTGGTGTGAAAAGAAGTTAGGATAGTGGATTCAGGTATTCCATAACTTTGGAATAACGAGGTGAGTGTAGTTATGTTTGTCTCGGGTGACATGGTGTCATTTCGGTCCTTATTTTTATGTTATGTTGTGACTATTCTAAGCTTGTGCATTTAGCTCATCTAGAGCACAACATTTGAAAGCATCCATATCATGGCATTTGAGTGAACAATTATATGGTTACATTATTTAAATGCTTGGATTTGGCTATGCTATGTTTGTATTGTATGGTAATGTATATTTTAGTAAGCTTTGGAGCTAACTTCTGAATAAGATTGTCATAAGACTTAAAGAAGAGAAAATTCTTTCATAACTTAACAACTTCTAAGTATTATGCTTAAAGTATCCCAAAAGCACTGAATGTCTTAAGATGTTGAGTAAGTAACAATTAAGACTACTTGTACATTAAGAAAACAAGCAAGGTTACTTGTAACCTAAGAAATCTCTGTTAGCTTTAAAAGTAAAGCTACTTGTACAACAAGCAACTTCTTTAATATCAAAACTAAGATAAAACACGTAAGTTGCCTTTTAAATCGAATACCTTAGATCTATTGGTTGATGTCTGTTATGTTTGGACTACGGTCCCTTGTTATTAAGATCAAATAATCTTTTAGTACCTTTGGTACTCTTGTTCAAAGTATGGCATGGGAACACCCCATTGATATGTTTCGATGGCACTAATTACCATCGCTTGTTGGTATAATCCGATATTACGTATTGCTATGTGCTTTGAGCTAAGTATCGCCTGAACTAATGTTATTCATCACCAATAGTGATCCAAGGCAAACCTGTAAAAGATATGAAATGTTTACTTTAAGTAAAGAATTCGACAGACTTATGATCAAGTATTGTAATGGATAAGCTCTTGGTGAGCCCTGTAATGTATAAGTTCTTGTTGAGCCCGGTAGTGAACGGCTCTTGATGAATCTTGAATGGTTAGCTCTTAGTGAGCATAAAGTGACTCCTACTTGGAGTACAATTGTATGGTTCCAACCTGAGTCTTGTATGTTGTTAATAAAGAATTGAGAACTGATGGTTCACTGTTAAGTCTCTAGGAGACTTCAATGTGTCAAGTTGATCATTGATAAGATCAACTTATGGTATAATGAAGCCGGGATAAGCTATGGTACATTATAATATCAATAAGCTAAAGAAAGATAAAATAACATATATTCTTATGAGACTAAGTATCTGGATCTGAATTTCTTTAAGATTTGTGTATGATATAATTTACCATTTGATGTTTCTACCTCATTTAGGCTAAATAAGCCTAATGCAGTCATTTCCATGCATTTGCAGGTTGAATAAAGCTGGTGTATCTCAGTTATGGTCAAGTGTTGCAAGTTACTTCTAAAGTTCTTAGCCGAATTGAATGTTTCTATTGTATTAACTCCTAAGATGGTGGCATAAATCTATAGTCTAGTGCATGTAGTTTATTCTTTTGGCTTGTATAACTCTTAAGTATCTTAACTTATATGTATTCGAGTCTTCTAGTATGTTATGGCGGTTGATTGTTAAAATTGCTAAATCAAGGCCAATAATTGATAGTGTAGTAGTTGATTTTGAAGCTTGAATATGGTATATTGTTCATGATAGTTAATTATGTTGTGGTTAAGAACCTGGCTCACAATAGTAATTAGGCTCGATCTTCCATTGCCCATTTTGGTAAAGTTGACGTCCTATGTAGGGACATGTATATACGTAAGAATTGTGATGTCTTGGAAATCTTTAAAATAAGGTTGTAGACTGGAATTGCATTGTTTGAATAGCTTGGCTGGAATGATGAAAGTTAGGTCATGGTCGTAAAACATATCGAAAGTTAATTTGTATCAATATCAAGAATTCACATGCTATTCTCCAATCTTTCGGTAAGTCTTAATTACTATAAGAAGTTAGCCGAGATCTCCTCACTTGTGAATATTTGGATCACTCAACTTCATAATACAAATTGGTTGTTAATGTTCATCAAGATATATGACTCGGTTATATTATTAAAATGGCGTAAGAAAAATGGTTACATGTCTTTAGAAGTTAAAGCATTCGAATATTAAAATTGAAATTTGTTGGCTCGTGTTTTTCGGTTTTCTTTGCTATGACATCTTAAATTCCAGTCTCCGTCTGGGCCGGGTTTAGGACGTTATAAATGCGCTCCAGCAATAGAAGCTTGAAAAGCTTTTGTCATTGCTTGTATCAAAGGCACCATATTACCTAACACTGGCCCATCTGGCGCAGGTGGTACTTGCTTCACTCCTACATGTGGATTAGGTGGAAAACCTCCATAAGGTATAACATTTTTCTTATTCTCTTGGCCAACGGCAATAGGATTCGTGCCAGACCTCAATTCTCTCCTCAGTCCCATCATGCTAAAATATCTAAGACATGATAATTACACCAAAAAAATAAGTAGGCCAGCTTCAAGCAAGGATCCAAGACATCCATTTCAAATTAAACATTTCAAACTGTAGTAATAAGGCAATGTATCTCGCAAAACATCCCCCAATATAGCATATAACAATCAACGTAAATATAACAATCATCGTGCATAGCAAACAACAGTAATCAATCAATAACAACATTTCAAAAATCGTAACCTCGTCCCAATTATTGCAAACATGGCTCAAATACCACCAAATGTCACCCTCTCGACCCGGCCTAGACGCCAAACTAAACCGAGTTAATTACATTAGGTTTGTCAAAACAAACCCAAAACGATTAACAAAACTAAGGTCCATTTTTTTTATCTTGTCTAGATGAAACATTATATTCTATGGTGTGCATGCTGGCAGTGAGTAAAACCTTGATTGAATCATGCGTCGAATAGACATCTAATTGCGTGCATTTGCAATTTAAGAACTAAATCGCAAATCTAGGAAATTACGAAGACTTACTTAGATTTAAAGTTACCAATCATCAATTAGTTAGGTTGCATGCTTGATTGCCAGATTTCAACTCAAATCGATCATTCAAACTCATACAATTGCATACACAAATATTAGGGACCAAAATGAAAGAATTAGAAACTCTCAAATATCACATTAACTGAAATAACTGCAACTCGTACCGGTACATGAGCAAGTGTATCGGTACACATTTACCATTTCAAAATTCTAGATTCCAGTAGCTCAAAGCCGTACCGATACAGCTACTCGCGTATAGGTACACCTTGCAAAATACACATGCCCATACCGATACAGGTACTCACATATCGAAACCTAGCCTCAGATTATGCTTATATGTATCGATATAGAGCCACGCGTACTGATACGCTCAGACTTGTAATGACCAAATTTGCTGGTTTTGCATACAATCATGTATTCGAACATACATAATAAAGCCTCAAACATATATACCACTAAACTAAACATCTAACTAAGCCAGAACAATAGAGAAACATGATCAAATCATAGCAACATGCTTCAATCAAAAGTCTAGAGGCATGCTTCTTAAGAATCAATCCATCCAAAGCACGAAATCGTAAATCCATTTCAAAACCAAACATATAAAGCCTCATACAACTCCACGAGAACAATATGAACTTGCACAAACCAGGAGTTTAGCAATTAACAACCCCAAACAACAACGAACCCATTGCCTTTATTACTACTAGTCTAGTTTGAAAGTCATACTCTCGAGTAGATCAAGTCCTTGGATTTCCCCTCGCTTGCTCGCTACCTCCAACCTTTAATTATCTACATTAATGGACAAAGAAAGCGTAAGCACACAAGGCTTAGTGAGGAGTGCTCAGAACACAACACCATCAATGCATTTAAAATCGATTATCAAACCACTTTGTAAATACCATTTTCAATATCTTCTAAACATCATCATGCCTTTCAAACCATGCACTTAACATTTCCAAGACATGCATATTAAACCATATGTAACATGTATCATGGATTAATAGCAAAATCCCATTCGCAATCCCTCAATTTAAGCTTTCCCATGCATAACATCCCATATGCAAGGCTTAAAGAGTAAACATGTATAAATCAACATTATACAACATAATCCATCAACATGATACATTATCAATTATATTGACTTTCAAATGATCATAACCAAGCTCCACTTTACAAAATATTACATCGGATACACGGATTCAATAAGTGTCCTCTCAACACTTCATACAATCTCAAGAAGAATTCAAGGTATGACCACAACTCGGTACCATCACAACCCAATCATCGGTTATATGTATAATCCACTAACATGAGTTTTCGGTACCATATAACCCCTCAACCGTTAGGGTACTCGTGGTGGAGTATTTGGTACACATAAACCCCTCAACACCCGAGGCGACTTATTTATAGTGCACTATCAATCCTATGGTCAGCCAACTATAACTGATAACATTTTAAACTATATCACTTTCCAATATAATTCATTACTAACCATGTTCCTCATTGTTTTTAGATGCAACATCAAAACCATTTCCAATACATTAAACCATGCATTACAAGTATTCCACATACTTACATGAAACCTTTACCAAATGTATCCATCAACAATATATGATCAAAAACAATATAAAACATACTTTAAACATGCTTAAATAGAATGTACCATATATTTAAAAAACAAGTGCATAAAAACAATTTCGCCAAAGCACTACCGAGGGAGAAATCTCATCACACTTACTTCTAAGTTTAAACCAGCGTTTCAATATTTATTTAAACTCCCAAAATAACCTTTAAACCATTTCAAAGCTGAAATCCACTTTCTCACTCACTGACCTAGCAAAACCTCGTTCGTTGATGCGAACTACTCCTCCAAAGCTTCCGTAGCGGTGGCGCAAGTTTGAGGATCAACCTCCGCTAATTTAACCACAAAAATACAAAGGATTCAATGCATCAAAATGCATTCAAAGACTTAGCAACATTAATTCCAACAACTCTATCCAAAAACCCTTCCACGAAAACCGAAATCAACATCAAACACCTTCCAAACTTAACCCAGCCAAAACCTAAAGGTGTAATCCATCAATTATCTTCAATTAACATCCGAAAACAACCTAACATTATCCTTATACCTCCAGCAATCATTAAACACCCATAACTCACCAAAACACATCACCAGCAACGTAGGAAACTAGATATTCGCCTAGTTTCGAGATTCTAATGTTAAAACCAACTTATTAACGTTATTAACCACCAAAATTATGATTAAAACCAATCAAGAACTCAGCAAAATAGATCCAACACTAAAATCTCTCAATTCTATCAATTAAACCTTGATTTAACCAATTTTCATAATTAAATCATTAAAACTTATTAGAAAACATTAAACAAGGATCAAATACTTGGGAATTTCAATAAAGAACCATTCATTAGAGGATAAGAATGAACTTTACCTCTAATGAGTAAATTTCCTCTCAATTGGATGTTTACTCTTGAAAAACAAAGGAAGACAATGAGATTTTGGAAAATAAGATTGAAGAATCCATTAGATATCAAGAGTTTAAGAAATCAAGAACATTACCTCAAATATTTGATGCAAAAAAGAGTGTTTGGATGAAGAAACTTTGAGAGAAAATTTTTAGAGAAAAGAGTTACGTCAAAAGTAATTTTAAGAAATAACTACCTTCCTTAATTAGATCTTCTTTAATTCCTTAATTAAAACTCATTTAAAATAATCTAAATTCAGAGAAAAATAGATTAAAAACATTAGGTAAAATACCTCCTTAAGGATTCTAAGATTTGACCCTTTTTTCCAAAATAGTCACCAAAACAATTTTACATTCTTTACATTTTGGTCACTAGCCAAAATGTCCAACTTCCAAATCCCATTTTTCAAAATTGACTTTACCAAAAATATCTATATATTAAATAATGAATTTAGGATATTTTCCCCATATTTTTCTCACACCAAAAATATTTATTATGATTTTTAATCTCGAATCTGACTCTAATCTCTAATCCCAATCCACCAAACCGTCTAATCAACCTAAAAATTCCTAGGCCCAAAATCGGGGCATTACAATCTTGTTATCTTAGCGCAATAGGTGAGTTTTGCTTGCCCCATTTAAATTTCCCTGGTAGGAATGATAGTAGTGGCAAAGAGTGAATGAAAGTCTTCACGGGATAACACTACTCGTAGGGCTCATGGATGGGTTGTTTGCTCCGCTCCATCTTCAGGTACTGAAGAGTTAGTGTGATAAGTTGAAGCCCCAAGGATACAATTTTCAAACTCAAAAAGAAAAATGGAGTAAAACAATATGCTGAAAAAGAAAAGAATATGACGAGGCAAAAATTGAGAGCAACCATTAAGTTTCTCTAAGGCTATTAAGTGATGAATACATACAACAACTGCACACACTGCACCTATAACAGAATTGATCCTTGGAACAAAACCGTGAGCTATGATGCATTGAACTTCTTTAAAATAGCTGAGGAATGAATTACTACGACAGTATGTTTTGGAATTTTTTAAATCATAGCTTAGTTGGGACCTTTAATACAATGGGTTGTTTGCTTTTGTTTTGTCTTTAGTTTATTCTAGTTTGCATTGCTTGAGGACAAACAAAAGTTTAAGTTTGGGGGTATTTGACGTGTGTAAATAACCTATTTTACATACCCTTTTACTTGGCTTTTGCATGTGTTTAAGCTCATATAGTTACATTTAGGAGTAGTTTGCATATAGTTATGGAGTTATGGTGCTTGAGCTTAATGTTTATCTATATTGATGATATTAATGGGAAAGGTAGTGGTTTTTAGTGTTACTTGTGCAGGAGGTAATGGAGCAGTGGTGCGTTAGAACATTAGAACGGAATTCTCTTGTGCTGGATTGTATGCTACAACATCCGCTATGACATCACTGTGACGCTAAAGACAAATCTTGGATCCTTTAATGTGATTTAATGTGTGGTCCATTTCCCCTTTATTGAGCCAACTATTATAACATTCGAATGGCCATTAATGATGTGGAAAGCAAAGATTCTCATAGTTCCTAAGAAATAAACCCAACATCCAATAATTATTTGAATCTTTGCTCAACATCTATTTGTCCTTTTATTATTGCTTCATCTTTACTTTTTATCACCATATCATCTTATTATTATTTCACTAACTCTTAAGTGTGATTGCTTTGAGTTTATCACTCCAATCCCTGTTGGTTTGACACTCGATACTTATCACTTTATTACTTGTGCGACGAGTATACTTGCTCTAATTGCGCATACTATATTTTACGCATCACCATCCTATCCAACTGCCCATACAAATTTTTAGCTATCTTACTCGAACTTCCTTTTTGTGGCTTTTTACATTCAGCGTGAGTTTTCTGCAAGTCTTTCAACTCTTGATTGATTTTTCGATTCTGTTTATGGAGATCTTTTTTGTGCCCCTTTTGCACCTCTACTTCTAGCTTTGTCATGGAAAGTTCATGTTTCAAACCACTAACTCTCTTTTCATACCCTCTCAGATCCTTCACATGGCCATACTTTAACTTTTCCAGCGCTGATGGTGCCTTTCTCGCACACTCACCAGTCAAACGAGTATTACCTGAATTTTTTTGTGGAATATTATTATTGAATCTTCTAGCTTTCCACTTACTTTTACCTTATAACCATCCATCTTGTGCGCATAGTCAAACTCTGTCATATTTGCGATAGCGAGAATAAACTGCCTTGATCCAAATTGTCTAGACACTAGTAAATGGAAGTAGGTTGTCCCTCCCCATACTCCTAGCAATGGGACCTAGTGAAACTTTCCACACCGGTACAAATAACTACTCAAATTCAACCAAGGAGCTTTCCATACCACGTCCGAGTCTTTCATGTTTAAAAAACATTATTTCCATTGCTCCTCCGACATTTTCTCAATTGGGCGCGTAGCCAGATGCTCTTCCAATGGTGAGTAATCATCCAGAAACCTACGAGTCCTATATGGCGTGACCCATCTATGTCCCCAAAACCAGACTTCCAACAACTGAGCACAACCCCAGAATCTTTCATCTCCCACTTTCCTACAAACAGTCAATGATCTATAAGTCTATGCCAAATAACCTCAAAGTTGATGGGTTAATATAATCTGTAGTCCTTGGAAATAAAACCAACCCGTAGATACATACAGCGAACATGTTTCTCTTCCTCTCTGGCTCATCGCTTGTTAGAATCAAGTCTTGAATGACTTTCCAATGTATGCGTTCATTATCTTCGGTCAGCTCATCATTCCCCTCATGCTTTAACTTTCCATTAAACTAGGTTTTATTCTTCCCCGTAATTGCCTTCAACTTTTTTCTGAAGGTTGAACTATTGGGAGGCCTCGTATAAACATTATCTCATTAATTTTTTGAGCAGTGTAACAGGCTTCGTATTCCTCTAGTGTGGGGGCCATGTCTATGTCCCCGAACGTGAAATAGTTGTACATTGGATTCCAATACTGCGTCATGGCTCTGATCGGCTCTCAATCTACTAGGACATCTAATAACATCACTATATCCCCAAATTCCAACTGAAAAACTTTCTTCATGGATTCATCCCATTGTTGCCACATCGCTTTAAGTTCTGGCAAACAATTATTTTGATCAGACTTAATCCTAGTGACGTCTTTTGTCTGTGACATATGATCCCCTCGAATACTATCACCCTTCCTATATTGTACTTTTGACCATGTTCATATTGTGGTATTATCCTCACCCTATCTATCAAACCCTTTAGCCATATGAGACACTTCCTACTCAACTAACTTTCGAATCAATACCCTTATAGATGCAATATGATGCCATATAGGAAAAACAAAACACAAAAAAATGTGTCAGTATTCGTGAAATAATATTGAAGAAAAAAGAAACTTAAATTAAATACATACAACAAAACAAGTTATAATGAGCAGAGAGAATTAACAATAGAAGCGTATTTAAATTAGCAACACCATGTCCTAGGTTCATGTCTGTCTCTAGTAGGGTAGGCTTCTAGATTACTGCATGTGGTTTTTGTTCTAGACTCTGGGTACCCGAACTGTCATCACTGCCTACTACAACAGCAAGACATCAATTCAGGAGTATACGACCCCATATAGCGGAGGCCCAACCTCACGGTGTATAAGGTTAGTATACATGAATAAAGATAAAATTCTGATCACGTTGCTGGATAACTCAACGTAGGATCATGTTTCACTCCCACTTAAAGGAGAAATCTCGGGTTGAAGACTTATGCATGAATGAAAGTTTATATCACATAGAGAAAAAGCTATCTCCATTTTTTCTAAAAATCCATCCAATAATTATTGGAAAATTAAATTAAAATTACAATTTTAAATGCCAAAATGCCACGTAAAATTAATTAGGCTTGACCCTCGAGTTTAGTTTTCCCTAGTGGAGTTGCTAAGCTGTCAAAACCATTTTTATGCGAGAAAATGGCTTGACGATTAATCTTTAAAATTAGGATTTTGCCTTTTTTTAATTCGATTTTAAAAATCATTTTGGAGTCGCCACCGATCACTTTGAGGTAGACAAGGCACCATAAAAACAACCAAATATTCATTCTTTTAAAATTAGGGTTCGGGAGTCAGTTACATGTGGGGAAGGATTAGCATCCCCACGAACGCCCGTTATTGGTACCTTTAATTTTACGTGTGTTGTCATTGAATTTCCACCTAACATTGTGTTTTTACTTTCATTTTAGCTATTGTATTATAACTACATCATTTTTCGGTATTGTAGTGGTATTATATTTTTGTTGTTAATGTAATAGTAGTTAGTCTAATAGTTGATAAATAGTGTAAAACCCAAAAAGAAATGTTTGAGAACCCATTATATTAAAATCCTTTGAATCAGGCATGTTCGGCCCATTTACTAGTAAAGTTAGAACCAAAAAAGCAAATAAATATTGTATTATAGTTTGTATAATTAAGTTAGTATGAAACCCAAAAAAATAAAACAGCCCATTTATATTAAAATGCATATTACAAAAAAATAAAGAGTCTATTATACAAGGGCTCGTTCGGCCCGTTTTCTTAGGTAAACTAAACCCTAACATCCTTCCTTTGTTTGTTGCGCAGCCGAAAGGAGGTCGTTGGATCAATCTGTGATCTAACGGTGCAGATCGCGCCAGCTGGGGATGATATAGCATCGTACCGTTCACAACCGTTAGATCAAGACACGATCTAACGACCCAGACCGCTCCAGTATAAGGCACGCGGATAACCACTCGCGCGTGGCAGCCACGTTTGTGACATTTCAACTTCAGCCGTTTGCTCCATCTTCTCCGATAAGTACCTAAGCTACTTCCGCACCATTTCCACCATGAACCGCTCCTCGCCGGCGCCCGTTGTTCGAGTCATATGCAAACAAAGAAACAAGAGGGTTAAATCCCTAAATTGGAGCTCAACAATTCAAGATAAAACCATAAGGGAATTAAATCCCTAATTCGAAGCCCTAGCTAGAAAATCAGAATCAAAATGGGAAAGGCTAATCCCTAAATCGATGCCATGGCGAAGATCAAGCAATTACAGAGGAAAAATCTGGGATTTGTGCTTAAAATTCAAGCATTTCTTGTACTATAAATAGGATTGTAATTCTTTGTAACACAACAATACAACAGAGCATGATAGGAATCATACACACTTATATACATACATACATATAGCATTCGGAAACCCAGAAGTGATAGCAAGCAAGCAGTGTAATCAAGCATTTCCCAGAGAAATAAAAGCAAGCATTCTTTAGGTAATTTCTTCTTCTATTGTTATTTTGAAATTAATAAATAAAAGGGATTGTGTATACCTCTGTTTTATTTAAAACGCCACTGTGGTTCGATCTCGGCGTAGCTCCGACAAAAAATGCGATGAATGTTATCAGAGAAAAAAATGATACCGGTTTTGATCCATTTTGAGAAGAAGAAAAAATTAAATATGTTTCTAATAAGGGCTTTATATACCAACTCTTTGACCCAACCCGTACCCAGCTATCACCTTAGCCCAACTTTCATGGGTCTTAGACCACAACCCTTTAGTTTTAAATCCATTCAATTTCATCATTTTTCCTCTCAATTTGGCACTAATTTTTTAAATTATTTTCAAATTAACCCTCAGATTTTGTTTTCTTTCAATTTAGTCCCCAATACTGATTTTTCTTAAAGGTAAAAATAATTATCCTTTTCTTTTATTTTAGCAATTATTTTGATTATTAATTTAATTTAGGTAATTTTGTTCCTTTTTGTCTTTATATATATATATGTGTGTGTGTGTAAAACCATAGGATTAGGGTCTTTAAAAACTAGAATAGAGACATGTATGCAGTAAAACTTTCTTCACATTTTCAATAAAACACACTTAATTTTATTTAAACCATAATAGCTAAAATGAATGTAGATATATCTTTAGGGTTTAATCACCAAGTAGGTTAATTCTAAAAATGACAACACAATATTTTCTTTGGTTTGTTTTAAAAAGTGAAATTATTTAATGCGGTGTCTTATTAAGCGGGAATGACGGGTTAGCGCCAGGAGTGTTGGCGGTGATTAAAGTTCATTTCTCGGGCGATAAGGCCGTTAAAATAGATTCACATTCACTTAGTGGACAAATAAAGCGAAATCATGTAAATTTGCAAATTCCAGTTTTGAATATACTTTTTGAAATCAATTAGGTACCAATTTTTGGGCGTTGTGGGAGTGCTAACCATTCCCCACACGTAATCGACCCCTGAACCGTTTTCTCTTGTTTTTCGTGGACCAAAATTGTTGTTTTAATAAATAAAATGTTTTGTTAAAATAACCCTTGTTTTAAAAGTGATCCAATCACACTTTCTTTAAAAAATATTGGTGGCGACTCCGTGTTTTCTTAAGTTTTCCAAATAACATCAAAACCTTTTTCCTAAAAAAAGGGTTGTGACAACGTGGCATTTTGACGTTTCAAATAATATTTTTAATTTAATTTAACCCTGAATTATTAACTAGATTTACATTCCAAATGGAGACATTCCTTTTATAAGGAAATATATTTTTTATACAAATATGAGATTAAAAGCACCCTTATGATCGAGACACCTCATTCATATTCAGAAAATAAATTTCCAACATAAAAGGTTTTTAATGCATGGTCAGTTATTATCTTATTAATTTTAAGTTCTAACTTAAAGAAGACTATAATTAATTAAATTGTTTAAGACTATGAATATTATTAAATTTAAAGGCTTCTATGAGATAACACTCAATTGCTTGAGCACCATCCATATCAAAACCCTAATTTTCTGATAATATTCACTAATTAATTATCATTCTAATTATTTAAAGTAGTAATCTTAATCAAAGCTCTAATTAATTAACTATGTCAATTATCCAATTCTAAATTATAATGAACATTAAGTATTCTTCTTCAAAGCCAATGTTGGTAACACCCTATTGCAAGCAATAGAACATCATTCAAAATTTGGGCCCCAAAGTTTCTACTCAATGCACATTAAATTACTATAATGATCTTCCTAATTTAATTATTAAATCTTAATTTAAGAATCTAGAAGACTAAGGCTCTAAACAATTAATTAATCTACGTAATTAAATTGTCTAACAATTAAAACTACATGCCTAATTTAAAACATGCATCAAACATATAAATTAGAGCATTAAATTAAATTAAACAGTTAAAGAAAATGACTAAATTAAATGAAATACGAACTTTGAATTCTAATTTTATTACAAAAAGATGACCAAATTAAAATACACTTCAAAGCTCTAGGATTGAAACCGCAATTAGCCCAAACTCTAAAAAAGCGTGGATCCTCTGCCTAACTCAAATGAAAAACACGCTAACCCTATCCAAACTCGATGCCAAAACAGAACCATGTTGACTCGTGTATAAAAGATCTTGGCCTGAGCCAACTCGCCCATTTATCTCATATCACTCTTTCTCTCCTCTGGCCGACTTTCTCTCTCCCTTTAAACTCTCTCAAGTCCCACATATATTTTCTAGAAAAACACAATCCAAACAAATCAAAACTCTTAGTTCTTCACAAATTCAAGCCGAATTCTTCATTTTTCTGCTTATTTATATGAGAAAGTGAGAGATGATGCACACTGATATCATAATCATTTGGTTGTTGCCAGCTGGGGAAAGACAAAACCAGAATCATGGTGATATTGTTTGGACAAATCAGAACATGCCATGTGGACAAGCATGAGCGAGAATAAGAAATCTGCGCTTGTTGGGTTGGATCCTTCTAGGGATGTAAAAAGCTGACCCGATCTGAAAACCTGACTGGAACCTACTTGTGTCAGAACTTGGTTTGACCCGAGGAAGCGAAGACCCGAAACTGATCTGTAACCGGCTGTTGTTGACCCAAACCCGAGTTGGACCTGTTATTGTAGGAACCGAACCCAACCTGCATCCAACCGAGAACGACCTAAACCCGAACTAAACCTATTATTGTGGACCCGAAACCCGACCTACACCCGACTGAAATGAACTTGAACCCGAGAGTAACCTGGAAAATAACCGATATTACTCGAATGAATCGACACGAGATCTTATTTTACCTGACATGTTTTGAACCTGACTTGTTTTGAACTCGACCTGTTGTTGACCTGAACTTATATTGAGCTGGCTTGATATTTACCTAACCTGTTGTTGACCTGAACTGAAATTATTAATTTTTTTATTTAAAATCTTTTTATTAAATAATCAATTATTGACTATTAATTTATTAAGTTATATAAGAAGAATAAATATATATATATATATACATATATAATCAATTTAAAGTGTTGATAAATGTAAACTATTAAGTGTTGATAAAAGTAAACTATTAATTGTTGAAATCAATTTAAAGTGTTAAATAATCTTTTTGTTATATATACATGTATAATTAATTAAATAATCTTTTTTATATTAATTTAGTTTAGGGATTTGTGGTTTAGGGGTATATCTTTCAAGTTGAATGTTTGGGGTTATGGCCTATATATTTACTATTTAGTTTAGGGGTTTGGGGTTTAGGGGATTGGGGTTACACTTTAATTATTAGTATTTGCAAGATTTAGGGTTTAAGGTTTGGGGTTAGAGATATATGTTTCAAGTTAAATATTTAGGGTTATAGGTTAAGTTTAGGGGTTTTGGTTTAAGGGATTAGGCTTGCACTACAATTATTAGTGATTATAAGATTTAGGGGTTGAGGTTTGGGGTTTAGGGTATATGTTTCAAGTTGAATGTTTAGGGTTATGGGTTTAATTTAAGGATTATGTGTTTAGGGGATTAGGCTTACACTTTAATTATTAGTGATTGTAAGGTTTAGGGGTTGAGGTTTGAGGTTTAGAAGTATATGTTTCAAGTTGAATGTTTGGGTTTATGAGATTAGTTTAGGGATTAGGGGATTAGGCTTGTACATTAATTATTAGTGATTATAAGATTTAGGGGTTGAGGTTTGGGGTTTAGGGGTAAATGTGTTAAGTTGAGTGTTTAAGGGTATGTGATTAGTTTAGGGATTAGGCTTTAGGCTTCCGAGTAGCAATTATTGGTGATGGTAAGATTTAAGGGTTGAGGTTTGGGGTTTAGGGATATAAACAATATATGTTTCAAGTTGAGTGTTTGGAATTAGGGTTATGAGATTAGTTTAGAGATTAAGGGATTAAGCTTGTACTTTAATTATTAGTGATTGTAAAATTTAGGGGTTAAAGTTTGGGGTTTAAGGGTAAACGTGTCAAGTTGAGTGTTTGGGATTATGGGATTAGTGTAAGAATTAAAGAATTAAACTTGCCCTTTTAATTATTAGTAAATAGTGATTGTAAGATTTAGGGGTTCATGTTTAAGGGTAAATGTTTTAAGTGGAATATTTGGGGTAATGGGATTAGTTTAGGAATTTGGGATTTATTTTTGTTTAGGGCTGTAAACGAACACGAACGAAGGTGTGTTCATGTTCGTTCGTTTAACTTTAACCTAACAAATGAACAAACATGAACATAAACGAACACAAAATTTCTTGTTCTTGTTCGTTAAGGAATATAGCTTGTTCGTTCGTTAAAATGACAAATGAACACAAACGAACAATAACGACATGAAATTCATTAATATAAGCTGCAACTTCAAAGTTGAAGTCTTCGAATACGACAAAAGCATGCATAAACGGTAAATAATCTACAATAATCTTCAAAGTTAAAGTCTTCGAGTACCAAAAAAACATGCAACTTCAAAATTAAAGTCTTAAAGTTGACATGTTAGACAAAACAATCTTCTTAAAATCCAATTGTCTTCAATAACCTTCAAAACGGTATTCAGCTTGTATTCATGAACAATCTTCAATTCACTATTCATTCTGATTAGAACCAAACATATGAAATTACATTAAATTAATGAATTTATAACAAAAGTTGAAAAGTATACTAAATTAGCAAAGATATACCAATTCACTCATCCACATTCCTCAAGGAAGCTCAACAGATACAATATCCTCATTTTGCTACAACAAATCAAAAAACAAAAAATTATTAGTCATTGTAAAACTAAATCTATTAAAATTCAAAACATAAAGAATACCTTGTTTTTCTTTTTCTCCAACCCATAGTATTGACGATACCAATCAGCTCCACAAATAAGCATATCTACTATCTTAGTTCCTAAAGAGGAACGATGTGGATCAATAACCCTCCCACCAGCACTAAAAGAAGATTCAGAAGCAACACTAGTGACCGAAATTGGTAAGATATCAACAGCCATTTTGGACAAAATCCTAAACTTAAAGATTGTTCTCCTTCCACCACCCCAAGGCATCAAAATATATGGCAGGCTCACCAATGTAAACTCCTTCCAAATAAGTGTCCAATTCTGACTTTACAAAAGCAAAAAGATCAACACTTCTAATATGTTGATCATACTTAGCCGTGCCAATTTTGATACCTTTACCAATCCGACTAGTTAAAGATTTAAAACCTCTTAGAAGTACCACCAGCACTAGCACCTTGACTCCCATCAGTTTCAATAGATAAAACAACATTTGCTGCTTTATGAGCCTCAACATATTCTTGGTACAACTCATATAAAATATCTCGAACTATTTGCATTTGTTTTAGAGCCTCGTCATGTGAATAAATTGCATTGAAAGAAAACTCAAGCAATTTCATTTTATACATGATTGAAAAAATGACAGCAATTGAACTTAAATAAATAAATAATGACATTAAAAGAAAATTCAAACAATTTAATTTTATACCTTGGATCTAAAACGGCGCCAATCGGAATCAACAAATTACAGGTGCCCCAATACTTGACAATTTTTCTCTTCATCTTCATAGCCATAGCTATCATGTAATCACTTCCCTCCAGAACTACTACATCTAATGCTTCTTTTATCCCAAACAATTCTCTAAGAAATAAATTGGAGGCAGGATATTCAGAACCTAAATTATATAAAAAATATTAGTAAATCTTACAAGAAAAATTACTTGTATTAAAAAATCAACAATAAATAATTAAGTAATACCTGAAATGATTTTTGTTGCTTCATGAAAAAGTGCTAAAAATAAGCAAAGCTCTTCAACTTTTTTCCAGTCTTCTTCGCTTGGCAAAGTAGTGTATGTAGGATCTCGATTAGCATAATTCAAAAACACTTCTTTGAACTCCAAAGCTGTAGACAACATAGCATATGTAGCATTCCATCGAGTAGTAACATCTAAAATCAAATGCTTCTTTCACATTGAAAGTTGTTTGGCGAGTTCACTGAAGATAGCAACCGACCTGGAGAGGCATTCACATGTTTCACACTCTCACGAACATTATGAATTATGTCTTCAATTTCTCCAAGACCATCATGAACTAACAAATTATGAATTATGTCTTCAATTTCTCCAAGACCATCATGAACTAACAAATTAAGAATATGTGCACATCATCGCACATGAAACAATTTTCCACCAACAACAAGTTTCTTCTGAAGATTCGAATTTTCCATCATTTTCCTAGCCACCACATCATTAGTCCTAGCATTGTCCATTGTCAAAGTAGCCACCTTTGTCTCAATGTTCCACTCTTTTAGACACTTGAAAAAAGAATCATAGATACAAACTCCAGAATATGGTGGAGGCACATCAACAAAACTCAATATACATTTGTGAAGCTCGAGATCAGAATCAACAAAATGGCATGTAACTACCATGTAATGGATATTTTGACCCGATGTCCACATATCTATAATGATGCTCACATGCTTGATAGTATTTAACAATTTTTGAACTCTTTTCTTTCCAATCTCATAACTGGAAACACAATCTTGTCTAATAGATGCACGTGAAATCTTGTTAAATCCTGGATTCGCTTCTTTCATTACCACATTAAACCGTTCATACTCCACAAAATTAAAAGGTAACTCATGAACCATGATCATGTGGGAAATAACCTCTCTCATCCTTGCATTGTCAAACTTCCAATTTAGAATCATAGATGAAGAGTCCGATTTGCAGGCACCACTTTTAAATTTAACTGACCTTTGTTAACCGCTTTAATCTTTGGGCAATCACCAATATGCCTATGCAACGGTGTTGTGGTTCCATCTTTCATTTTCTTAATTTTTTTCTCCACAATGAATGCACTCCCACACTTCAGTTCCATCAGGCAACTTAACCAAGCGAAAATGTTCCCAAACTCCCGAAGTCTTCTTTCTCTTCCTTTTAGTGAATAGAGTTAATTCTTCATTGTTGGTTGCATCAACTTATTCTGCACCAGCACTAACAGCTACAAAAGTTGCATCAACTTCTTTATCATCAGCTATAATTCGAATAGCTTTAGGATTTTGTGTATTTTCCATGGTCGGATTGTTTGCACTTAATTCAATTTCAGTTGATTCAAGGGGCGAATAGTTGTCTAAATATTGATCGTCGTTAAAAGGGGATGGACCACTGCAGGAAACATCAGACATCTACAGTTCTGATTCAACAATGAGTAAATGTTAGCATTAATAAGAAAATAAAAAGTACACTAATCCTTCACAAAACCACTCATATATGGAAAATAACAAAATTTCAAGTCTGTGTGCTTTCACAATAATTGTTTTACAAGTGATGCCATGGTGTCTTTATAAGGAAGTAATATCAAGTCATAAGAAACATGGAGGAGCATAGTAATTACATGATAAAATACTAGAATGAAATGGTAGCATAGTAGAAATCAACAGAGCCATGAGAAACGTGGAAGATTTTTAATGGTAAACTCAGTAGTTGCAAGATTTCTAATTACTTAACTCTTTACTATCACAAGCAAATTACAAAACAAAATAGACCCAAAACTCTTTTCCACAAAGAGACATACATTAAAAGAACCAGTAGTTGCAAGATTTCTAAATTACTTAATTCTTTACTATCACAAGCAAATTACTTAACTCAGTAGTTAAGTAAATGGTAAAAATAAATAAATGGTAAACTCATTAGTTGCAAGATTTCTAATTACTTAACTCTTTACTATCACAAGCAAATTACAAAATAAAATAGACCCAAAACTCTTTTCCACAAAGAGACATACATTAAAAGAACCAGTAGTTGCAAAATTTCTAATTACTTAATTCTTTACTATCGCAAGCAAATTACTTAACTCAGTAGTTAAGTAAATGGTAAACTCATTAGTTGCAAGATTTCTAATTACTTAACTCTTTACTATCACAAGCAAATTACAAAATAAAATAGACCCAAAACTCTTTTCCACAAAGAGACATACATTAAAAGAACCAGTAGTTGCAAGATTTCTAAATTACTTAATTCTTTACTATCACAAGCAAATTACTTAACTCAGTAGTTAAATAAATGGTAAACAAAATAAATGGTAAAGTCATTAGTTGCAAGATTTCTAATTACTTAACTCTTTACTATCACAAGTAAATTACAAAACAAAATGGACCCAAAATTCTTTTCCACAAACAGACATACATTAAAAGAACCAGGAACAAATATAGCAAGTGAAAAGAGTCGAAACGGAGGGATAAAAAATCAGGAACAAACTATTTCTAAATTAGTACTCACCTCACCGAAGTTTGGAGTGAAATGAAGGTTTGATTGGAGATGGCGGTGGACGTTGACGATGGGATAAAGAGTTGAACGGAAAATTAGGGCTTTTGAGAGAACATAAAAGGGGATGGGTTCACGATCGATAGGAAAAAGTATTAAAGTAAAATGAATGGGTTTTTACTTTTAGGAATTAGGGCAGCAGGTTATGTTTTTACTTTTTAAGATTGGAAAAATAATAAAGTAAAATGAAAAAGGGAGGGGTTCACGATGAAAAAAAAAAAGGCTTTTAAGATTGGAAAAATTAAAAATCACAACCCCAAATATTATAGGTTTACATAAAGCTCGTTAAATTTTTCTTAAATTAAAAATGGCCCGATAAATATAAATGGACATATTATAGGTTTACATAAATATAAACGAACATAAAGGAACGAACGTAAATGAATGAACCCAAACGAACAGATTATCGAACATTCACGAACATAAATGAACGAACAAGCCCTTTGTTCGTGTTCGTTCATTCAAATAAACGAACAAAAAATCTTGTTCATGTTCGTTTGTTTAATAAATAAACGAACATAAACGAACTTTTCGCCAAACGGTTCACGAATGGTTCGTTGAACGTTCAGTTCGTTTACAACCCTATTTTTGTTCATATTAGTCCCTAATTTTTAACCGAATTGACCCCTATTTATTTTAAAATTTTCTAATCCAGTCCAATGTTTTTAATATGATGATATTTTTATTCATTATAGTCCCTAAAACTTTATTTTTAGCCGAAATTGACCCATATATATTTCTATTTTTGGTAATTTAGTCGAATAATATTTTTATTTATTCTAGTCCCTACAGTTTAATTTTTAGTCAAAATTGCCCCATATTTATTTATATTTTTGGCAATTTAATCCAATAATATTTTTTAATTAAAATGAATGGGTGGGTGGGAGGGAAAGAACTCGCCCAGATTTTTAGTTTTGGGCAATTATTTTTTAGCCCTTCCTACTTTAGATGTTTTTCATTTAGGCTTTTAATGTTCACTTTTAGGTTTTAGTTTAATTCAATTGAGTCCCAATTTATGTTAATTTAATTGAGATTCGGCATTTATGTTAGAGCTATTTTAATTAGGTATGTATTTTTTGCTCCTAGGTTTTAATTTAGATCAATTAGATATTTTTAACCGAAATTGGACCCTATTTATTTTAAATTTTTGTAATCTAGTCCAATGTTTTTAATATGATGATATTTTTGTTCATTCTAGTCCCTAAAACTTTATTTTTAGCCGAAATTGACCTATATATATTTCTATTTTTGGTAATTTAGTCAAATAATATTTTTGTTTATTCTAGTCCCTACTTAATTTTTAGTCAAAATTGCGCCGTATTTATTTATATTTTTGGCAATTTAATCCTATAATATTTTTGTTTATTCTAGTACCTAAAATTTATTTTTTAGTCAAAATTGACCCATATTCATTTTTTTTGTAATTTAGTCTAATATTTATAATATGATGATATTTTTGTCCATGCCAGTCCCTAAAATTTTATTTTTAACCAAAATTAACCCCTATTTATTTTACATTTTTGTAATTTAGTCCAATATTTTTAATATGATGATATTTTTATTCATGTTAGTCCCTAAAAAATTTATTTTCAACGAAATTGACCCTTATTTATTTCTAATTTTAGTAATTTACTCCAATATTTTAAATAACGATGATATTTTTGTTCATTCTAGTGCGGTAGTGCCTAATATTTATTTTTAATGTGATTCGTGTTCGTGAAAGGCATTAAATAATTCACTCGAAATAACCCAACTAAAAGTCTATCAACTATTTATACCAAACTCAAACTTAATACGAATTCGAAACCCGAATTAATCTGACCTGAAATGAAACCGACTTGAAATTACCCGACCTGAAGTCTACTTGAGCCCGAATTAACCCGTCAATTAATTGATTTAGACCTGAACCGTTTTAACCTGGCCTAAAATAAACTCGGCTCGAAATGAACCCGACCTGAAATGAACCCGTCTTGAAACTGACCCGCACCCGACCCGAATCGAGTCGAAACATCAAATCGACCTAAAATGACATATATCCAATTTGACCCGGCCTAATAGGACCCGAGCTGGAACCCATCCGATTACTTGTTTTTACATCCCTAGATCCTTCCCAAAATTGGGTGGGAACAGCTATATACAGCTGGTTTTGGGCTTTTCAACTAGAGTTTGGGCTCTCAAATTGTAATATAGACATTTAAGTCATTATAGTGAGGACTTGGAATAAAATATTTATATTTGGACACTTAAAGTGGGTCTATTATTTATTTTTAGACTGCTTGTTTTATTTATTTACTTACTTATTTTTATAGGAATATATATTATAACCTGGATAAAATTTAGGTATTACACATTCAATAAAATAACATTCAAGAATTGAGGCTTTTTTACTTTTATTGTTGTTGTCATGCTTGCATTGCGAAGGGAAAATTTAATGTTTATGGCTTTGAACCTAGTCAGAAATTGTGGGATAGATGAAGAACGGATAGCATTCGTAATCGGAAAGCTGATATTGTTTTTCTTTATGAAAGAGAAAATTTCATTCAACAATTAAAGATAGAAACAAGCAATGGCCCAAACAAGACCAAGAGCAATCATGCACCGAGCTTATGTAACACCCCGACCCGAATGTCACAATTTGGGCTTCAAGCCCAAACTAAAATTATAAAATTCTCAACTTTGTTTAGCCTAAACAAGTTATTTTTTAAAAGCATTTAAAGTCAACAGTTGATAATATAGATAAATCATTTAAATCGTTACAAAGGAGCTCCACTTTAATTAAAACGTTTGAACATTCGACTTAATTAATACAATTTCAAAAGTAAGAATTACAGACTCGACCATGTAAGGTTCTATGAATACTGTAGCGATGTCCATTTCGCTAAAAAAAGTAGTGTTTTGTTTTGTTGATTATTAAAAAATATCTTCCGTAGGTTTTTTTAAAAAAAATCGTATTTTATTTAAGAAAATGGAGTCGCCACCGGCCACTTAGGTAGGTCGGACACCATAAAAAAACCAGAGATTTGAAAACTGTCGGGTTCGGGAGTCGGTTACGGATGGGGAAGGATTAACACCCTCACACTGCCCAAAATTGGTACTTTAATAATTACCGCTTTATTAATATGAAACTTTTCGGATTAAAGTGACGATTAAATTAAAATTTGGTCATAAGTGCGAGTAAATTTTAAAAGCCCCATTCTCCGAGAGTAAACGCCCAACCACCATCACTATGCCTGATACTGGCCCCGTTTACGCTCGGATAAAAGGGCTCCGCATTGACAATTTATATTCCATTATGCAACCTTAGAAAGCAAAGGTAAAACATACCATTTACATTAACATGACACTAAAGAGATAAAAAAAACATGAATTTCATAATATTAAACAAAGGGTAACAAACTACACCAACCAAGAAAGCCTAGCATATCATAATAAAAGAAAACAAACTAAGCATGAACATATGGAAAAGAAAGAAACATATTTCAAAACGAATTAATTATATGCATCACATGTTTTAAAGTAAATAAATAATAAAATGTATGCATGACATGGATAATATATGATGTTAAACTAATGTATCAAGGCAACATGCTAGCATATATATAAACTTAACATTTAACACACGACATAATATACATGCTTAAATTAAAAAACGTGGCATTAATATGTACCAAAAAATCACCCATTTTTAACATGAAACTTAAAAAAAAAATAAAACATTCTAGAATACATATATACATGGTGAGTGCTTAAATTAACATGATCACTAAATAAAATACATGTATGCAACATGAACAAACAAGCTAAATGATGCATTAGCATAATAATATACATGCTATGAAAACGTAAAAAAATGCATGTAATATGCCTACCAAAATGCATAAAAAGAAGAACCATATAAACAAGATGTACAAACAAAAAACAAGATATAACGCATAAAATAGACGTATATATGACACGAACAAAATAAATTAAAACACAAGAAAACATGGTATCACAAATAAATACACATGATAAAAACATAAAATAGACATATAACGATACAAACATATATATAAAGACCTGAAATGTAACATGGCAATATACATACCAAGAGCAAAAACATAACATTAAATCAGACAAAGGGACTGAAATGAGAAAAAACAGAATCAGAAAACTGAATTTAAATGAACAAAAATAGATTTTTAGGGATTTAATTACAGTCTGAAATAAACTTATAAGGACTAGAGTTGTAATAAACCCAAGGGGCAAGCTTGAAGTGAAAATTTTCAAAACGCGGTGGGACTTAGAGCGTAATTTCACCATTTACACGCTGATATTGGTTAATTTCAGGACGAAATTGAAAAATTTTAAAGGATAAGAGGGACCAGGCTTGTGATTATACCAAGGGGCGTGCTCAATTTGAAAAGATCAGAAATGCTGGAGTCCTTATGAGGGGATTAAACCATTTTTAAAATAAAAAGCTCTATAAATAAGACCTATCAGACCCAAATTTGGCCATTTGCCATTTTAAAAAATCGACTTAAAAATAAAACCCTCTCTGCTTGTTTTATTTTTCTTAAACCGAAACTCCAAAGCATCCTAAAACCTCCGGCCGCCATCTGCTCCACCGCCGGCCGCCGTTAGTCGGTGACAAAAAAACCCTAGGTCAACCCAAAACAACCCATTTGTCGTGTAGAAGCCAGATCTCCCCTTAGATGTTAGGAAAAACAATCGTCCCCTCCTAGATCTAAAAGAACCGAAACCATTTTTTTTAAAAAAAGAGAAAAAACCTTTTGAAATGACCTACCCTTTTTCTTAGAACCTGGCACCCAACACCGATTCACCGAGTTCGGCCATAAGGGCCGACGGCTTGTCACCGATGATGGATGGCCGATAGACGAAGGGTAAACTCTCACTCTTTACTCTTTTTTACTTGGTATTGTTGTTGGTTTTTTTGACATGCAAAGGAAGTTAAAAAAATACCTATTCGAAAACGTTTCCTTGTTTTTTTGTATTTCTGATCTGATATCTCCGGGTACACAATGGTGGGTTACATTTGTATATATGCATACTCTTATTTTTCGTTTTTGTTTACACAAACAAGTTACAATAAATGTAAATACTGCTCTTGATTTGGATATGACATTTCTGCTTTCTGTATTTGTTTGGCATGTCCGGTGGTTGAGGGAGGGCTATACGGCGGCATGGTGGAAGCAGCCTGGTGGAAGTATGGTGGCAGTATCACTTCGGCTAGATTCACTCACGGCCGTTGGATCAGATCTGATCCAACAGTTGTGATTGCATGGGAAATAAATGGCCTAGATCTGGTCTTGGAATGAGTAAATCTGCCTCTGATCTCAACACGTGGAGGAGGGAGAACGAACGGTCTCGCGCGTGCAATGCACGCGCGAGTGGGGGGCGAGCAGTCTGGAGAGTGACATCACGCGCGCCAGCTGGATCAACTTGGACTGATCTGGACCGTTGATCAATACTTGATACAATGGGCAGGATGACGGCGGCTGCAAGATAAAGATGGGGTGGTAGATTAAATTCTAGGGTTTTTTGGTTAATTAGATCAGGCCAATCGGGCCTGGTACCACATGCAACATATATTTTTTTGGGCTTTGTAATTAAGGACTTCGACATTTAATAGTAACAGTGGGCATTTATTTTCAGATTTCTTTATACATATATATTAATATAATATATTAATATAATAAATGCATACATATACATTCGTACGCGCACATATATACGTATAGTATACAAACATTAATATACGTTACACGTCCTTAGTTAATATAACATATAAATGTACATGCACACATAATTATACACATAACTAATATAAACATTCACATATTACACAGTCACACAATACACATATATATATATATATATATATGCATACACGCATCATACATACTACAAACATACATAATACATGCACATACAAACCACATATATATCACATACACACAAGCACACATATATATACGTGCATTTTATACACACAAAATTAATATAACCAAGTACACCCTAGTACATATATAAACTATTAAAACATACGTGACATGTGACACACATACACCGTACATAGTATATAATATACATGCACACATCCCACATTATACGTACGTTAATCACACGTATATATAGTAAACACGTAATATAACGTGTATACATGCAATAATAATTCCTCATTAATTATTATACTAATATATTAACAATATTTACAAACCGGATAAAAATGAGTGATTACAGTTGGCCCTCTTTGCTTGTTCTTGTGAAACGAGAACAAAGCAAAGACCAAAAGCACTCATTTTTATCCGACTTCCCTGCTCACGACTTCATAATCACGTGTTCTTTTGGAACTCTCTGCTTTTCCTCGGCCGAATTTTCAGGCTCGTAAGTTCTCCCTATATAGAACTTCTTCACCTTTGGTTCTTCTTTGAGATTATGGAGTTAGGGCTCTTCCTATATGGAGCATTTCACTAGGGGGCTCGAAAACGTAGGTTTCTCCTTCATATAACCTTTTCTTCGATTTTTCTTTCCTCTTTTTCTTTTCCTTCTTTTTTTCCTTTTTTCTTTTTCATTCTTTCTCTATTTTTGTCCTTTTTTTCTCTTTTTCTTCTTTTTCTCTTCTCTCTCTTTTCTATCTTTTTTTTACGAGGCTGTTGATATCTTTGGACTTACGCTACTAAGGCCACCGCATCATGCCTGAAGGACTTATTGATGGCCCGAAAGACTTATCACCATGCTCGAAAGACATAACGGTGGCCCGAAGGACTTAACACTGTACCCGAAGGACTTACCGATGACCTGAAGGATTTAACATCTGGCTGCCGTCATCTGGACTCACGCTACTAGGTTGCCGCATCATGCCCGAAGGACTTACTGATAGCCCGAAGGATTTATCACCATGCTCGAAAGACTTAATGGTGGCCCGAAAGACTTAACACCGTGCCCAAAGGACTTACCGATAACCCGAAAGATTTAACATCTGGGGCTCACGCTGCTATGGCTGTCGATATTTCTGGACTCACGCTACTAAGGCTATTGCATCATGCCTGAATGAGTTACTGGTGGCCCGAAGGACTTATCACCATGCTCGAAAGACTTATTGATGGCCCAGAGGACTTAACACCGTACCTGAAGGACTTACCGATGATTCGAAGAATTTAACATCTGGGTCTCACACTGCTATGGCTGCCGATATTTCTGGACTTATGCTACTAAGGCTACCGTATCATGCCCGAAGGACTTACTAATGGCCCAAAGGACTTATCACCATGCTCGAAAGACTTATTGGTGGCCCGAATGACTTATCGATGACCCGAAGGATTTAACATCTGGGTCTCATGCTGCTATGGTTGTCGTCATCTGGACTCACGCTATTAGGCTACCGCATCATACCCAACGGACTTACTGATGGCCCGAATGACTTATAACCATGCTCGAAAGACTTAATGGTGGCCCGAAGGACTTAACACCGTGCCTGAAAGACTTACTGATGACCCGAAGGATTTAACATCTGGCCTCACGCCACTATGGCTTCCTTCATCTGGCTTCACGCTACTATGGCTGTCGCATCATGCCTGAAGGACTTACTGATGGCCCGAAGGACTTATCACCATGCTCGAAAGACTTAATGGTGGCCCGAAGGACTTAACACCGTGCCCAAAGGACTTACCGATAACCCGAAGGATTTAACATCTGGCCTCACGCCGCTATGGTTGCCGTCATCTTTCTTTTTTTTAGTAAATTCTTTGACAATTCTTCAAATACCTATATAGAAACAAGCAGAATTTGACATGCCTCTATCTATATAATGCATGCAATATCGTGCTTTCTTTTTCTTTTTTCTTTTTTTTTTTTTTTCTCTCTTTTACCTCTTTTTTCTTCTTCTCTTTTTATCATCATTTTTCTCTCACTCTCTTTTTTTCTCTTTCTTATTTCTTCTTTTTTACCTCTTTCTTCTTCTTCTTCTCTTTTTATCATCATTTTTCTCCCAGTCTATTTTCTTTCTTTTTCTTATTTCTTCTCTTTTTATCATCATTTTCTGTTCTAAAGTCTTACGCCCTGGAAGGTTATTTCTCAGATTTCCTTCATTCTCTCCTGTTACAATATGCCATTTGATCAGTTATTTATCTGATTCATGTCTTTTAACCCTTTCGCGATATAATTCTCTCTCTCTTTTTTCTTTTTTTCTTTCTCATTTTCTTTTTATTTTTAGACACGTTTTAAAACCCTATACCCTGAAAAGTCATTCTTCGGATTTCTTCATTTCCTTTCTTTTTTTGCAGTATGCTCAGTTTTGATCTTTATTTCTGTCAATTTTTGTTAAATGAGTACCCGCACTTGTTCTTTTGCACGAGCACTTGTCTTTCTTCTTCGGGGTCTATGCCCGCTTCACAAACAAACTCTATATCATGCATGTGCAGAGATTCTTACCATTATTCTTGTTCTGCGTTGCCCCACTCGATCATGAGCTCGGCTACCTTTCAACTCATTTGACCCAACATTCTGAGTATTGGTTAGTTTCGTCATCGGGGTGAGCAAAATGCTTCTATGTTCTGAACTTAATCTTAATCTTTTTGTTGCCTCTTGACGGGAACTATTTCTTGATCCCTGTGCTTTAATTCTTTGGAGACTCAATGTTTACCTCTTACCGTCCCCTGTATCTTGTAATCTCATTCTCGTCCTGGTTCGTCCTTCATTTCCTTGAACCAACCAAGGCATCATGGCTGAAACCTGCTTCTTGTTCTTGAGCTATCTGACAGATATACTCTTGTCATCATCTTCATCCTATACATTGTGGGGTCGCTTCTGGTTAGGTGCTCCAATAATATCCGCTACCTCATGTTCTGGATCTTATCTCTGAAGTAATACATGGAAATCTTTGTTGCTTTAACTTGTCAATTTGTTGATTGGCATTCCACTGAAGGGTATCATTTAGATTAACATACAAGATCTTGAAATCGCAAAATAAGAGCTCTGGATATCAAGTGCAAGAACGTCTTATATTCAACCATTCAGTAATTCAAGGTTGTGAAGTCTTCCCATGTGATTCGGTTCATCCTCATGATTACCACGTTGCTGCAGAATACTACTCTTTCTCAATTCTCCTTATATGCTCCGCCCCCAAAAAGGGTGGGTTGTATGACCACTCGAGTGCAGAAATATTACTCTAAGAATAGAGTTCTAGGTGGTGCGAGTTTTAATTTTACCTATGCTATCGTTTATTTTCTTTTTTTTCTCTTTCTTCATCTTCATTTTTCTTTTTCATTTTTTCTTCATTTTCTTTTTTCATTTTTTTTTCTTTTTTCTTTCTTCTTCTTTTTTTATGCTTTTATCATTATTTGAGGAAATCAATTCGTCATAGTCATTTGTCTTGAGGACAACGATAGAGCAAATAACATTGCCCCAAGTTACTCGGCATAGTCACGATTTGAAAATATTACCATCACTTGTGAAGCTAAGGTTTCTTGAATTGGATGGTGTATTGCCACCTTATTGCTTCAGCAGAGTGCCCCAAAATTCCCACACTCTTATCTGAACAAGCCTATTACCAGGTTTTGAACATATGAGTGCTTTTTATTATCATTTTTTCTTTTTTTCTTTCTTTCTCTTCATTTTTTTCTCTTCTTTTTTCCTTCAATTCTTCCCTTTTTTTAATTCTTTACTACCTAGAAGATTATGCCTAGAGTTTCAATTTCAAGCAACTCTACATGGTTGACATTCGGAGCTTTTTCGTCCTTGAACATCATCGAAAGAGTAGTAATCTTGCTTTGCTGACCAGAGTCTGGTAGGGAAGATCACATCTCATCGTTGTCACAACATCCATCTAATGTCACATCTTGCAATTGATATCTAATGTCCTACAACGGCGAGAAAATATACATCTATGTACTTTCAAGAACATTGTATGTTAAGAGAAATGTGTTCTTCATTGGAATAAAAATCAACAAACATGCCCCTTCACAAAAGATCTTCACCACTATGGGCCACAAGTAGTAAAGTTGATTCATTGTATTATTTCAGGAAAGTCTTTTAATGTAGAGACATCTCTGGCTTTCTCAGTACTATGCAGACTTGTCCCTCATCTTTGGTCCTCCACTGCTAGATCAGCTCTTGTGTCAAGGTCCCATCATTGATCAGCTTCTTGATCTCCTCTAATAAAGGTCTACATTTTCTGGTGGGATGCCCCGGTGCAGCTATATAGAATTCACATGTTCTACTCGAGTCAAAACTATGGGCAGACGGATCTGGTGCAATCTTTATCGGTCTAGGAGCAAGATAGTGACCCCCTACAAATGAGGCCATATGTCTGAGATAGATGTTACGAACACTTCCAAATTTGTGCTCGTCCGAGGAATTTTCCTTGATGACCCCGAGGTGTCAGTCTGTCTTCCAAAAACTTCCAAATGAGGCCATATGTCTGAGATAGATGTTACGAACACTTCCAAAAACTTGTTGCGTGTGATAAGTGCTACGCAAATGTGCAAGTATACACGTCGCAAGTAATAAAGTGATATGAGTATCGAGTATCGTCTCCACAGGGATTGGTTTGGGCCACTTTGCTTAAGTTACTGCACTGTGAAAATAAAAACACAATTGATAATAGAGGTTTTAATTAACGAGAAAAGTAAAAGCAATAAACTAAAAGAATAGATTAAATCAAAAGAGAGAATAGGTCAGGTTATCATGAGTTGAGGTGTGATAGCCGATTGGATCGTCTTGGTAAAAGAGTGCAAGGGCAACTCAGTTGTCGTGGCAACTTGCACAGCGGGGTTGCCTTGGCAACTAATCGATGGTTGCCTGGGTGACTAGCTGGGCAACTACTTGGGAATCTGGGCAGCAACTTTAAGGTTTGGTAGAGCGTTCTTCAATGGTTTCTTCTTATCCCTAAGTCGAAACTCTAGCTACTTGTGCATGTCTTGATAATACATCCCTGCATGAATCAAGGGTGAACAACAACCAATCTTGCGCTCATCTTAGCCGTTGAAATTCTTAACTTATTCCTAAGCTGGATTAATCTTCACCATCAATAGATTGAATAAAGACCATACTCATTCGTTTCTTGAATCTAACTCTCCGATATTAGATAAATAGATGAAGTTACGAGATCCTCTCCCAATTCACTCGCAAACAAGAATAAGAACCAAGAATGAGTAAACCTTGAATTGAAAGTGCAAACTCTTATTACCTAAACAAAATCCAATTGTTTCTCACAACAACAAAACACAATAACCCCAACCAATCAAGTTAGTTCATGGTTGGGTTCAAAAGATATACAAAGAATAATCCTCAAACCATGAATCTAATGGAAGCAAAGAAGAAGAAGAAATCGAACTCTCTCCCTCATTGTTATCTTGTCGAAATCTCTTCCTTCTTGCCCTTTGGAGTTGTCGAAAATCCTCTCCTCTTGTTCTCCTTGGACTTGTCGAAATTCCCCTCTCTTGCTCTCTATAGATTGTCGAAATCTCCTTCATATTTATAGGGCTAGGCCAAAGTCCTTCTTTGATGAGGAGTTTAAGTTGGAATTAAATTATCTTTAAAGAATATAATTCTTTATTATAATTGTATTCCTACTAGAACTTCTCATGTCTTCTTGGAATTTAATTCTTCTTTAATCTCTGCATGGAAATCAAATTCCTTTGGGTTTGGGCTTTGCTCCACGTCATCTTGGGCTTGTATAGTCATCAATTTCGACTACCATATCACCTTTGCTCTTGTCGATAATTGCCATGGCAACTGGCTCAGCGTCTCCTTCATGCATTGCCCTGGCAACTAGCTCGGCGTCTCCTTCATGCATTGCCCTGACAACTAGCTCGGCATCTCTTTTGGCAAATGATCCTGCACATACACACAAAACACACCAAAGCATCATCTTTTCCAACAAAAACTGCCAAGTTATGTAATCAAGCTCAACGGTGGAAAGAAACATGAATTAATGCATGAATGACTAATATGACCTTTTGAATCATGTGAGTGTTGAAAATTCATCCTCGAATTTTCTTAAGGGGAGAGAATTGTAATACCCCAAAATTTACTAAGTTGATTAAGGGTCATTTAGTACTAAGATAATAGCTTAAAAGCTAACTTAGTGACTAAAATGACAAAAATGTGAAAGTTGGGATTTCTTTAATTATGGGTTTTGGAAAGGAAATTTCTAAGGTTTAAAGGTGTCATGTGATAGATAGTGAATTGAATTAGGTGTTCTTAAATTTTGGTTGAATACCAAGGAAAATTGGAATGGAAATTGAAGTTTAAAAGTTTAGTGACCAAAATGTAAATTTTGAAAATTTTATGACTAAAGTATAAACTTTGGAAAAGTTTAGGGACTAAAGTTGTAATTTCTCAAAAGTTCAGGGTTTTTATTTCATAAATAAATAGATCACCTAAGCATGTGAATCGAATGCGGAATTTTTGGTTCGATCTGATACTTCGATTATTGGGAAAATCGCAGTTAAAGTTTAGGTGGAATTCGTATACCCGGATCGAACTGGAAAATTTTGAAATTTTACCATATGATAGAGAAAGGTTATAAAAGTCATTTCCAAGTGTTGGAAATATTTTTAGTTCGATTCAAGATGAATCCTACAGTTTATTTCTGAGTAAAGGATTATTTATCAATATATTGGATCGAATGGAAATTTTGGAGACTGATCCAAAAGATATGGAAAATTTTATAAAATATTACTTTATGAATATTTTATTATAGTTGGTTGGATTCCAACTAGATTTAGTTGAATTTTTACAAGAATGGCAAACTAGTAAATAAAACCTAGTTAGAGGGCAAATTGGTCATTTGGCCCCAATGGCAATTTTGAAATTTTTAAAAAGTTATAAGGGAAATTTTGGAAATATAAAATGGAATATTAAATCTTGGCTGTTGATTGATGATAAAATCAATCTCAACCATTGGATAAAAAGGGCAAAATTGTAATTTCACTATTAAATGAATTTAATATTCATTTAATAGATATATGTGTAAAATAATGGTGAAAAGATTAACTAAATGTTCATCTTTTCCAGCAACAAACGTGAGGTCTAGGGAAAGAAAGAGAAAAAAATTTCCAAGCTCGATTCAAGCCCCGGAACTCAGTTTTCAGGTAATCTCTTCAACTACAAAGTTGTTCTACTCTTCAAGCTCTATATTTTGATATCAATAATTCATGGAATCCATGCTTGATTGATGAGAATTTACATGAGAAATAAATTAGGTTTTATGGATCAAATTGGGGCTTTTGAGATTTTATGATTCCATGATTGAATTCAAGTTGAAATCAAGCTAGTATGATGTTAAAAAACATGATATTGAGTTGGGATTTAAGTTTTACATGTTTTGATTATTATGAAGATGATTAGGGTTTATGGATTCAAGTTTAATTTAGGGTTTGTGATGTTGAAATAACGATCTAGTAAGCTTGAATTGTTGTTTGGAAGCAAAACCCTACGTTAAATTGTGTAGGGACCATTTTGGCAAATTGAAAATTTAAAGGACGAAATCTGAATTTTTAGAATTTGGAGTGCATTTATGTTATTAATGATGTTAGAGATAAGAAAATGAAGTTAGAATGCCAAATTGATGTTGAATTGAATTAGTGACCATTTTGACAATTTGTCAAAGTTAAGTGACCAAATCGAAATGGAAGTTTTGTATGGGGGCTAAATCTGATTTTTAGTTGTAATGATGGAATTAAGGTAATAATGTTGAATTGGGGACTAAATTGCAAAGTTAAGAAGCATGAATCCTTATATTTGCATTTTAGTACCTATTTCAGTAAATAAGGAAAATTAGGGAGAATTATTGTGAATAATTATTTGGTGAAGAATGTGATGAGTTGGTGGTTTAAAGCTAGTGATTGGACTAAAATGAAAAGTATAGAAGTAAGGAGAAGTTAGTATAAAAGTTGAAGTTGCTTATGGAAGTTGTGTAGAAAAACTGGTTTATGGAAGTAACTTTGAAAAATCACCATAAATTCTACAAAAATGGTTAGAATGTGAATTTTATACCGATGTAAATATTTGTTCATATAGTTTCGTTTCCAACAAACGGAAACTGATTTCGAGTTCCGAGTAAAAAGATATGAATTTTTAAGTGGTGAAAGGTCAAAAAACAGTATAGCAGGTTGTTCCGAAATTCAATACTAGAAATTGACTTTGAAAATTCTCCATAAATCGTACAAGTTGAATTTGTGCTATTAATTTATATGGTTGAAAAGCTTATTGAATCTACTTTCTATATGAACAAACGGAATCGAATTCCAAGTTGTAGATTATTTTATAGAAATAAATCTTTGGAGGTACTGCAAACTGCCAAAAAATGAGAATTGATACACTTTGTATCTAAGGTTGATTAGTAAGCTTGAAAAGGGTTAATGGAAGTTCAAATTGGTCACTAAGGACTATAATGAGTTTTTGAACAATACAAGAAAGAAAAGAAAATGTTTGGAGATTTTGTGCTCAAATGATTATATTGGACAATAAGTCTAAAATTTGTTAGATTGGGACCTAACAAATATTTTACTTATTTGAATTATGAAGTTAAGTTCGAATCAAGGGAGGTTCGAGGTACAATGAAGGAAATGATCAAAGATGACTTAGTGAGGCATACTAATACATTGCCCATGTGAGTGCAATGCATACATAACATTATACATAGATGTTTTATAATATCACCGGTAAGACTTGCGATGAGTCTACCTGGTTTATATATTGTCATGATAATTATGTCATTGATCATACATTTGACATACTTTAAATATGTCAAAGGTTGAAAATAAATGCATTGATCACTAGTTATTGATGACTATTTACTATTAATGTTATTCGGTTATGAACTGCTTCATGTTAATATAAATTGATATATATTGTCATGGATGAAATATTTGATGATATAAAGCCCAAGTATGATATAGAGGTTCAAATGTATAGTTGGCTAGTCATAGAGTCATAAGCAGCTGTATAAAGATTCTAAGCACTTCAGGTAAAGTACAAATTTTATAAATACTCATTGAGGAGTATACTCATGAATGGTTTGAGTATACAGACTTATTATGGGTGCTAAGAACTTCAGAGTAATTTCATAAAAACTCAATGAGGGATATATTGTATACTCTGGTAAGTATACAGAAGCACTTCGGTGCTAAGCACTCCCGGTAGAGTGCAAATAATATACATACTCAAGAAAGGTTGGGTATGGGGGATAACTCGTGTACATATAATCTCTTAATTCGATACCTTGGGCTAAGTAAACTGAATTGAAATATAAAAAATAGAATGATAAGCTTGAAAGCTTGCAGACATAGTTGAAAAAAGGTATTGATAAGCATTGAAAGCTTACGGATGGAAATGGCACCAATATTGGTAAGATCTAATCTTATCACTTTGATATACATATATGCTATTACATATTTAATTATGTTAATGAGCATGTAATGGTAAGGTGATCATATGCATTATTAATAATTAATAATTAATATTGAGATTGATGTTATGACAATTGCACTTAAATTTGAATTATTGCCTCACTAAGTAAATACTTAGCGTGTAACTGTTTTATGCGTAGGAAATAAGAAATTGTTGGAGTAAGGAGCATATACGGACATCATCAATCAATAACAGGTACATCAGTATCAGTAAGATATCTTTTGATACTGTTTGATATTTACTAGTTGGCATGTATATTAAAAGGGTATGTCTGCTCTGATAGAATTTGTATTTTATTTGGTATCTGGATGAATTTTAAATCATGCAGTTTTATTAATTATATCAAGACAAATTAAATTGATAAATTGCTGCCTGAAAATAAATTCGATTTGAAGATGAAAATATTATTTTTAAACTTTACGCGAATAACTATATTTGTAAATAAAAACTAAATACATTGTAACGTTTTTAAAGAAATAAAATTTTACTGGGTTACAAATGTAGAGGGTTTTACTAACGTTTTGTGATATCTCTGACTCGTATTCAGCTATGAATACGGGAAATGGGTATTACAGTGCATTCTAATCGCAAGAGAAGCATCCAGCTGAAGCCATCTGAAAACATCAAGATAGGATGTAAGTGCCTGACCTCTTTGTCACTAAGGGCTTGCCGAAATGGCGAACTTGGCGATGAGTACCGATGGAATTGTTGTTAACTCCAAGGGCCTGACAGACGAACACGGCACGGAGAAGGCAACAAAGGCCTTCAAGTCATGTTTCCTCGTAGAGGAAAGCAGAAAAAGGAACGAGAATAGTGAAACTCGAGGGGCAACAGACCAGAAGAACAACTGAAACAGGGGCACCGACTGGCTCCAAACTCGAGCACGACTGTCTGACCAGCCTTTAAGTCCTCGAGAATTCCAGCCCTTAATCGAAATCTTGGACCTCCTACCACTCTGAGGCTTCGAAGGGGTAACCAAGAAGCATCCGGAGAAGGAAGCTCCAAGAAAAAAAAAAAAACTTGGGTCCTCCGATGAAGATCTCAAAGGAAGCTCTCCTCAGGATTACAAAATGGAAGAGAAGACGGGTTTGGAAAATATTTTTGGCAATGAATGTTAGATTAGTGGAAAGCTGATATTGTTTGTGCCTGGATATATATGTGGGTCACATGTGTATACTCTTTCGCAAGTTGTTGATAGTGAGATGTTCTAAATGTGTATTTAGCAGAAACTTAAAGCACCTTTTGTCCTAGGGTTCATAAGGCTGAACCTAGACTTAAATAACAAGAAGCTGGCATTTACTTTTGCAAGCAAGAACTAGGAGAAAGGTTGTGCAAGGTGCCCACTGGAGTTCCCTCAGACATTTCAGTTTATTTATAAACCTCATGTTTGGGGAACTCCGGTTAACATCTGAGATCGTTAAAATTAGGATGGGGAGATCATTGAATCTCTGTATGGATGGTGGCATTTACAGGGATGGAACACTAGTTTTATAGTTCAATGGCATATCACTCACAGATGGGTTCTCCAACGATTGATGGCATGCACAATCACACTTCGATATTTTAGTCAGAATTACTCTTTTTATCCTTAAGGTGCTTGTGTTCCTCTGGAATGAAAACAAATAAGACAACTTGACATTGTTTGCTCTCTCTTTTTCTTAACTTCTAGTTAATGGTTTCCTTCATCACTGCCTGCTGACATTTTTTTTATCATAATCTCCCTGTATCCCCGTCTATGGAACGGGTCTTTCAAGCGAAACTACACATGTAAAGTTTAAAGAGGCATTCAACCAATTTGGCCAACTTGTTGAAGTAATTTAGCCTTTCACTATATGTGGTCTTTGGAATTATGTTTCTTTTCTAGCAACATACTTCTTCATGCTGCTTTCATTATGATATGTTGCTTTAAATGGTTTTTCAGCTAAAATTATAAGAGAGAGCCACTAGAAGGTCAAAAGGGTTCTGTTTTGTTACATATACGTCCATCAAAGAAGCTGATGAGGCTAGAGAAGAAATGAATGCTAAGTTTTTGCATGGCTGGGCTATTTTTGTAGACCCTGCCAAACCAAGGTAATTCCGACCTCCACCGAGATCAGAGTATGAGCCTTCTGAAACAGGTTTCAGACCAAACAAAACAGCTGGATTGTGACGAAGATGAAGCCAAGGAGATTTAATTAAATTCTTCAAAGTTACCATACATGCAATAGAAGTCGAAATCTATGATTTCTTCATTCAGAATGGGGAAACACCTATCTGTACTCATCTTATATTCCTCGTTAGAATTGTTAATAGCAATTGAACAATAATCAATTGTCTTGTATGGAAATGTTTACTCCACAACCGAAAAAGGTCGTAGCAGGTTTCTTGAAGAACATTCAAGTTATGCCTTTTATGCCCACAAGTTGAATATTTTGATCTTATATTTCTTGTTGGTGTTTTGAGTAGATGGATGAGTATGCCTTCACTTCGAAGGCTATATTTGTTAAAAGGGGACAAAAGCAGAGAATTAGATGCCAACTTTATGGATTTAGAGGACACTCCTACAGAAAATGACATGTTAGTTAACAAAGCTAATAAAATAAGAGCACAAGATTCCAATACATCTCACAGTTCATCTCATCAAAGGAGTATTAGTAATATTCTGTTTTACAGGGCAAAAGATGGTTCAGGTGCTGCCTAATACACAGCACAGTGAATATTTTCAAACCCACACCATAAGTAATAAGAATACCATAGCATAATCGCAGTTAAAAGTAACTGTTTAAATTTCCATACTAGAGAATGCAGTAAAAATGGTTTATTTATCTACATGGATCAGTAAAACCAAAGGCCTTACTCACAGAGCCTCCGTCATGGAGTAGTGCATCCTAGCTGGTGATACTTTGAGAAAACTGGTCCCACAATAGGGGTCTGTACTACCAACCTTCAAAACATCAAGGTTGCCCGAGGTGTCGACCTCAAGTGGTTTATAGTCATACCACCGATCCGAACTCGCAGCGCCTCTGCGGAAGTGTTTGTTGTTGCTTTTACTGCCACCGTTACCACCACGTGAGGAGTTGCCCTTCTGCACCTTCTTTCCATTTTTCTTCTTGTCATAGATCTTCTTCAACTTCTGCTGCTTTTTGCCTCTAACCGTATGCAATGCAGATGTTGGCAGAGGGTCGTACACGTCAGGGGCCCATGTCACTCTCAGCTCCTTTGTCGGTAACCCCTGTTTCTCACGGCTACCTTTAAGGGCAGACACTAGCTTCAATGGAGTCTGTTGAAGGGTAAATGCCAGTAAGAATGGAGGGAAACTTTAAACGAACCAAAGACCCAACCATAGATTCTAAGAAGCTAACAAGAGCCTTCATCCAATTCATTAATCTTAAGAGGCTCCTAAGAGCAATCAGCAAAACTCTAGAATTTACAAAGAACAAAAAGGCATGTACCGGCAAAGAAATTGTACGAGAGCAAGGGGATTGCACCGAGTCCTCGGAGAATATCCACCTCAACGAAGTTTCAATTTCATCATCTTTGGGAGGAGAGACACCAGAAGGAAATGATGCCGATTTGCTTAAACAAATCAGTGGAGGTTTGCTTTGATGTCCCTGCTCAAGTAATTCATCCACATCACTGGTATCACCGCCATCACACTCATTATCACATTCATTCAAGCAAGCATGATCAATTGCCTGTTTAATGTCACTTAGATCATCTACCTCTTTAGAACCCAACATGTCCTTTTATAATACCAGCAAATACAGAGAAGTCCTAGTTAGCTGCAAAAATGGACAGTCCACCATTGTAACAAATCTTGAGAACAAAAATTCATGGGAAAGTAAAAGATCGTACTTGGTTTAGAGAACAGATTACACAGAAATTAATTCTAAATAAAGCTGAAATTTTTTCATATAATTAATCAAGATCAGTCCAAAATTCAAATAAACTGAAAAAAAAACAAATTTTCCACAAAAATATTCGTGGGATTCATCCTTTGATAAGTAATATTCATGCAAATGTAGCTAACAAATTCAACCATCCATCATAATTAACCCTAATCCATAAGTACTGCAAAAAGTAAAAGAAAAAAACACTATATTGATATGAAAATACCTTTCTTAAGGCGGCTACTGAAATCAGTTGAGGATCTTTAAACCTCCCGAGAGAGCAAACCCCAGATCACGATCGAAACCAATCCCCGGATCTTCTAAACAAACTAGATTCCTGTTTACCGCAAGGTAAAGAAGAAGAGAGGGAAAATAGGGAGGAAACGAAAGGGAAAAGTCAAGAGGGAATAAAAAGCACTGAAATTGATGGGGGGAAACGTTAACTAAGATTACCACGACGATCGCTCTTTTGAAGATGTTTCAAACGATGGGAACATAAACATAAACCGACATGAAAATGGGTCAAAGAAGGGATCAAAGGGAGCAAAATCGATTGGAAGGGTAACGAAGGCATATTAACTTCCTATGCTCTTCGAAAACCCCAAATTGTGTTGGAGAAAAGGAACCTATTTTTCTATTGTTTTTGGATCGATTTGAGATTTAGAATAGAAGAAAACCCAAACACAAAAAGGACGAGATAAATAAGAAGAGGAAGAAGAAAGCAAGAAGGCGATGGGATCGGCGTAGGAAAAGCGGAGAGAACTATCTATATATAGAAAAATAGAATAAGGAGGAAAGGATCCTGTGTAAGAGTCAATGGATATTAGCTGTATGTGAGACCGAATCAGGAACGTACACGGTTCAATCATGGAATTCTACCTTTTACTTTATTTTTTTGCAAAATAATTGTATAGTACCTTTTATTTCTACTGAGATTGAGATTTTCTTTTAGATTTTGTTCATTCAGTATTTTTTTAAGGGTAAATTAATCAGTCGCCCCGAGTTTTTAATTACAACCTTCTATTATTATAAAAGATTAGGAAATGATCACTCAAATTAATGAAAAGTTACAAATTGATCTCTTTTTGTTAAAAAAAAAAGTGATAGTTGTTTTAGTTGAACCTCAATCAATTTGACTTTGATTTGATAAAAAAATAGTTTATTAAGTACCGTTACAAATTACAATAATATTTCTAAAATAAATATTAGGATTCGAACACATACAAAGAGGTAGAACGTGTGTGTGCATTCATGACCATAATATCAATTAATAGATTTTGATAGATTATTATTTTTTAAATACACATAATATCCATGTTTGATTTGAGGACTTTTTTTCATTTCTTTTCTTCTCAGAAACTTCCAAACCTTATACATTTGAATTTAAATCAACATTTTTTCATATGGATTTTCTTTCTTTTTCTCTCCCTAAATATTTTAGTTTTCCGAATACAAGAAAATAGGGGAAAGAAACTAAAGAAAAAGAAGCAAAAATGAAAAAAAATGAAGTTTGTGCACAAATCCGTGAGGAAAGAGTTCAAAGGATTTGGTATTCACTTCGGCATTGTTAATTGCTTAGATTCTTCCTCTAGGGTTTCGAAATCCTTAAAAAAAACACCATAAAACAATGTAATTGACATGCAGACAAATGGAAAGAAGATTAAGATGGATAAATTCACAAATACATGTAAATTAAGCGGTTAGAATTCGAGTCACATAATAAAACAACGTCACTTATTATCAGTGAGACCGTTAAAAAATTAATTTAAACTATTAAGTTAATGAAGTGCTTTTAACTCACTAAGAGGTTAAACGCGTTGTTTAATATGGACTCCACGTAGATCCAAACCACCTGGTTGGCGTCCATTTCGGGTGATCTTAAACCAGTTGATTATTTTTGCTACTTTTCATACTTTTTTGACCTGACAAGCCGGCATTTATAGAAAATAAAATAAAATACAAAGAAACAAACAGAAACAAAAACAACAAGCAATAGATAAGGAGATGGTTCCAAACGAACCCAAAAGAAACATAAACAAGAACAGACAATGTGATCAGCAAATAAAAAAACACTAGCAGAAAAAAAAGTGGAGAAGACTCTTTAAGTCACCAAGACCGACGAGAGAAGGCGAAACAAGAAAAAAAATTAATAAATCTAAGATCTTCAGCTGTATGTCGTTTTTAGGGAATAGAAGAACAAAAAGAATAGAAAAATGAAGAAAGATAGCCATCAAATGACCATCACATCAATAATCAAGAGATCGTTGATGCCTGATAGACAAAAAAATAAATAAATAAAATAAAATAAAATCGAAGAACCTAGTTATCTAGGTCTGTGAACGAATCCAACGTTCAGCGATTTGTTCGTGAACCGTTAGGCGAAAAGTTTGTTTATGTTTGTTTATTTATTAAACGAACGAACATGAAAAAAAAAATTGTTTGTTTAATTATATGAACGAACATTAACAAAGGGCTCGTTCGTTCATTTACGTTCGTAAACATTCGGTAATCTGTTCGTTTATGTTCGTTCATTTATGTTTGTTCGTTTATATTCGTTCGTTTATGATCGTTTATGTTCGGTAATTCAATTAAATTTTATTTTATATTACTTTTATGTTTTATTAAATATATATTTTTATATAAATAATAATAAAACATCTTTAAATTAAATAAAACACGTTTTTAATTTTTTTTATCTCTTTTATCCTTAGTTTTCAGTTTCCACTTCCCCCAAATAAACAAATCCCTAGCCCTAACTAAACTTCACGATTCACAATCAGAAGTTATCGTCTCTCTCGCCAGTCTCTCTCGGCCGTGATCAACGTGAACAGCCAGGGATACAACAACCTTAGCAGCAGCAGTGACCACCGGGCAACGTGAACAGCACAGCACAGCACAACAACACATCAGTTTCTGCCAACAAGCCCACCTGTCACCATCGCCACAAAGATCACACTTGACAACCCAAGTAAATCTCGTTTTCCCCACCTTGGCTATTTATTATTTTGTAACTGTCGATCATAATTGTTTGCTGTTTTGCCTTTTGAAATTTGGATAAGGTTTGAAAAGTTTGCTGGTTAATGGTGTTTGTCAGTTTTATAGAGAAAAACAAACGATTATCAAGTATAATAGAAAAAATAATTCAATATTTAAAGAGTCAACTGGAAGAACAAATGAGCCTGCATTTTCTATACTTCTGAAGCTGATAGCTGCACAAGTTTTGAAAAAGTTTATAACTCTTGGAACCTTGGAAACTACTACAACTTTAGAACATAAAAGGTCATCCAATGCTTATAACAGTGTTTTACATGTGATAAAAGGAGCATTATGCTTTTCAAAGTATAAAGCCAGAGGCAATGGAGATTTAACCGATATGAAACAACACCACTTTTAACATGCCCCATCATGTGTAAGTGAAGACAAAAGAGCTTTATCACGTGATAAACTCTAATACTGTAATAGGTAGGAGTTACACACAAGATCAAGAAAGTAGAACCCAGACTTTAAAATCATGTTAAATTTAAAGGCTCTACTTGGTTTTAAATTGTCTGGAATGAAACTATCTTAAAATGAACACTGAATAATGTGCAAGTACATAATTTAGAATATCAAAATCAATAATGCAGACATTATCAGTATTGGGAACATGATACAGAGTCTCTGCCCTTAACCAGAGCTAATGTATAAAATATCCATCATTTTCCTCAAAAAAGAATAGAATATTCAGAAAAAGTTGATCAACTCAATACTAATAAATTGTAGCAAAGTTAGTTTTTTAATTGCTTTGTGATTCAACTTTTAACATTGAGCCCTCTTATTCTAACACAATTCATCAAAGCTGTACAGATCCCTTTGGTATAATCAATCTGCTCAAGATATAATTAAATCATATTTAGCAATGACACATTAGTCTTTATCACCACTGACTTGAGATAATGAATATATACATTATTCAAAAGGTGAACAAACCATGAAAAGATATTTCATTTTTAAATTTAATGTTGCGATAAGGTCACTCAACTTTTAAATTTAATGTTTTGGGCCTAACATTAGTATTTTAGTTTTATGCTTTACTTGTTTAACATTCATTTACTCATTGTTGAACTGCAAATGTCTGATGGTTCATGTAGTGGTCCATTCCGCTTTCATGATGATCAATATTTAGACAACTTTTCGTCACTTGAATCAACCGAATTTGAATTAAGTGCAAACACTCCAACCATGGAAAATACAAAAAATCTTGAAGATATTGTTATTGCCGCTGATGATGTAGAAGTCGTTGCAGCTGTTGGTGGTGGTGCAGAACAAGTTGATGCAGCTAATAATGAAAAACCAACTCCATTCACTAAAAGGAAGAGAAAGAAGACTTCAGGAGTTTGGGAACATTTTCGTTTGGTTAAGTTATCTGATGGAACAGAAGTGTGTGAGTGCATCCATTGTGGAGAAAAGGTTAAGAAACTTAAAGATGGAACCACAACACCATTACATAGGCATATTGGTGATTGCCCAAAGCTAAAAGCGGTTAACAGAGATCAGTTAAATTTAAAAGTGTTGCCTGAAAAATCGGATTCTTCATCTGTGATTCGAAATTGGAAATTTGACAATGCAAGGATGAGAGAGGTTATTTCCCACATGATCATGGTTCATGAGTTACCTTTTAATTTTGTGGAGTATGAATTGTTTAATGTTGTAGTGAAAGAAGCGAATCCAGGATTTAACAAGATCTCACGTGCATCTGTTAGACAAGATTGTGTTTCCAGTTATGAGATTGGAAAGAAAAGAATCTGAAAGTTGTTAAATACTGTCAAGCATGTAAGCATCACTACAGATATGTGGACATCGGGTCAAAATATTCATTACATGGTACTTACATGCCATTTTGTAGATTCTGAGTTCAAGCTTCACAAGTGCATATTAATTTTTGTTGACGTGCCCCAACCATATTCTGGAGTTTGTATCTATGATTTCCTTTTCAAGTGTCTAAAATAGTGGAACATTGAGACAAAGGTGGTTACTTTGACAGTGGACAATGCCAGGACCAATGACGTGGTGGCTAGGAAGTTGATGGAAAATTTGAATCTTCAGAATAAACTTGTTGGTGGTGGAAAATTGTTTCATGTGCGGTGTTGTGCACATATTCTTAATTTGTTAGTTCAGGATGGTCTTGGAGAAATTGAAGACATAATTCATAATGTTCGTGAGAGTGTGAAACATGTGAATGCCTCTCCGGGTCGGTTGCATATCTTCAGTGAACTCGCCAAACAACTTTCAATGCCAAAAAAAGCATTTGATTTTAGATGTCACTACTCGATGGAATGCTACATATGCTATGTTGTCTATTGCTTTGGAGTTTAAAGAAGTGTTTGTGAATTATGCCGGTCGAGAGTCTACATACACTACTCTGCCGAGCAAAAAAGACTGGAAAAAAGTTGAAGATGTTTGCTCATTCTTGGCACTTTTCAATGAAGCTACAAAAATCATTTCAATTATTACTTGATTCTTTTGATTTTTTAAAACAAGTCATTCTTTCATGTAATATTTACTAATATTTTTTTATATTATAGGTTTCGAATATCCTACATCCAATCTATTTCTTAGCGAATTATTTGGGATAAAAGAAGCATTGGATGCAGTGGTTTTGGATGGAAGTGATTACATGATGGCTATGGCTATGAAGATGAAGAGAAAATTTGACAAGTATTAGGGTACTTGTAATTTGTTAATTTCAATTGGTGTCATTTTAGATCCCAGGTATAATATTAATTTTTTTGAATTTTCTTTTAATGTTATTATTTGATTTCAAATGTTGATATTTTTTCCAACAGATATAAAATGAAATTTCTTGAGTTTTCTTTCAATTCCTTTTATTCACCTGACGAGGCTTCGAGACAAATGAAAATAGTTCGAGATACTTTATATGAGTTGTACCAAGAAATATGTTGAGGCTCATAAAGCAGCAAATGTTGTTTCATCTACTAAGAGTGGTTTTAGCTCTTTAACCAATCGGTTTGGTAAAGGTATCAAAACTGGCACAGCTAAGTATGATCAACATATTAGAATTGTTGATATTTTTGCATCTGCAAGGTCAGAATTAGACATTTATCTAGAAGAAGGAGTTTACATTGGTGAACCTGGTATATATTTTGATGCCTTGGGTGGTGGAAGGATAACAATTTAAGTTTAGGATTTTGTCCAAAATGGCAGCTGATATCTTGGCAATTCCAGTCACTATCGTTGCTTCTAAATCTGTTTTCAGTGTTGGTGAGAGGGTTATTGATCTACATCATTCTTCTTTAGGAACTAAAATGGTAGATATGCTTATTTTGGGAGTCGATTGGTATCGTCAATACTATGGGTTGGAGAAAAAGAAAAACGAGGTATTTTTATGTTTTAAATTTTAATGGATTTCCTTTCAAAAAAATTAAATGAATTTGGTTTTATAATGACTAATACTTTTTTGGTGGTTTGTTGTAGCTAAATGAGGATATTGTATCTGTTGAGCTTCCTTGAAGAATGAGGATGAATGAACCGGTATAACTTTGGTAATTTAATATATTTTTTATTTTTGTTATAACTTCTTTAATTTAATATTTTTTTTTGTTCTGATCAAGATAAATGGTAAATTGGCGATTGTTCAAGAATGCAAGTTGAAGATGGTTTCGAAGATTGTTGAAGAAATTTGGGGATTTTAAGAAGTTTGTTTTGTCGAACAAATTAACTTTAAGACATTTAGCTTTATTACATTCATGTAGCTTATTTATTATGTATGCATGTTTTTGTTGTACTCGAACAAATTAACTCTGAAGTTGCAGCTTATATTTATGAATTTTATGTAATTGTTGTTTTTATGTTCGTTTACGTTCGTTTGTGTTCGTTTACGTTCGTTTGTGTTCGTTTATTATTTAAACGAACATGAACGAACACTAACAAGCTACATTCCTTAACGAACGAACACGAACAAAAAATTGTGTTCGTTTGTGTTCATGTTCGTTCATTTGTTCGGTTAAAGTTATACGAAAGAACATGAACACACTTTCGTTCGTGTTTGTTCGGTTGATTTACAGGCCTATAACCATCGATCTTCCGCTTACCAAAAAACGAGAGTACTAAACAACCACTGAAAAAAACAAAAACCAAATAAAAAATCTAGCAGAGCCAAGATTGAGGAGAAGAGAAATAGAGGGAAAGGAGACAAAGTTCTCTTTCACACCTACGTCCACAATCCCACCCGCGAAAGAGGACTTGGTCAAAAACCTTGGTCGTCGAAAAAAAGTCCCAACGAGCAAGCTAACAAAATGTATTAAAACACTCGAGAAAGAAAAAAATAAAAAAAGGCAAAGAAAGAAAAATTAAAAGAAAACTAAAGCGGAAAGAGGACATAGAATTAAGGTTGGATTTTATAGAGAGATTTCATGAGTCAGTAACTGTCTTTTCATACTTACAAGACGTAACTAATAAACATTTTATAATCAAGTGACTTTATGGGTAATTTACCCTATTCATAACTTGACGGTAAATAAAACTTTAGTTTAATTACTACACTAGACATCCTCTAAATTTGGAATTAGTCTTCAAATTTAAAACATTTCAATTGAGTCATTAAAATATTATATCATATTAGTTAGGTTTTTTTTGTTAATTTAGTCATTAGTTTAGAGTAGTTGAGTATGTAGTTAGGCATAAAGTCAAAAAATACCTTAAATGTTTAATTAAATTGTTATTTTGGTCTATATTTTTCTTGAACAATTCAACGTTTAACGTTTTATTTTAAGTCAAAATAGCTCTTCCGTAGATAAAATTATTAGAAAATCAACGATAAACAATTTGAAAAGCAAATTTTGCAATTGACTCCCTCGCAAAGGGGGGCATTGGCCCTGGCATCCCCTTGCTGTGGTGTGCGGGATGATAGTAGCTTGTTTTATTGATTGTGAGGTGCTCGGGATGTGTCTTCGTTGTTTTGCAACATTGGCGCTGCGCTATAGGATTGTTTAGCGTGAATGCTTGGTTGTTATTTGTACTGTAGTTTGTTTTTGTGAAGTTGGTTTTTCCATGTGTTGTATTCGTCGCTAAAAAAATCTATAAGGGAACTCTTTTTTCCCTTCCAATGTTTGGAATTAAGTTGTAAATTTAGTTCGAGACCACTTTCTATTTTTTTTAAAAAAAAGATAGAAAACATTGAGGGAAATTTCAATAATAAATTTGATGAAGAAAACTCTCCATTGAAGCATGGATTTTGCAAATCGAGATCTTCCATCACTGTAAAACACCACAATAAACTTTGCTCGACTCATTGAATAAATGTGCAATCGTGGAAGTTGAAACTGTGGCTCAATCAAAACCATTTAATTTTCAGCAATCATAATCATATTCAAAAACAGTAATCTATTGCAAATAGAATATATTATTCTAAAAAAAACTAAAATCCGATTACGAATATACGAATATATTTAAGGGGGAAAAAAAGGAGAACATCAACAAATCTAAGAACTGGTAATCTTGGTAACCGCCTTAGTTCCTTCAGAGACAGCGTGTTTAGCCAATTCACCAGGCAAAACCAATCTGACCGCCGTCTGGATCTCCCTCAATGTAATCGTCGGCTTCTTGTTATACCGAGCCAATCTCGAAGCCTCCTGCGCCAGTTTCTCAAAGATATCGTTGATGAAACTGTTCATAATCCCATGGCTTTGCTCGAGATCCCGATGTCTGGATGAACCTGTTTCAACACCTTGAAGATATAAACCTTGTAAGCCTCGATGCTCTTCTTGATCTTCTTCTTCTTCTTCTTCTCTCCGCTGTCTTTCGAGATCTTTTTCTCAGCCTTCGGCCTCTTTTCTGCCGACGCCGGAGCTTTCTCCGCTACTGGCTTCTTCTCGGCGGGCTTCTTCTCGGCTTTCGGCGCCATTTTATATGGGAACGAATTTAGGGATTTGAAAGAAGGGAAGCAGAGTTATCGAGTTTTGGGGGAAGAGCGAATTGATGGGAATCGGCGAGGTTGCATAGGGGAGAGCGGATTGTTTATATAGAGAGGTGGGATGAAATTTAATTGGTTGTTTGAGGTTCATGCCGATCGCTGACTTGGCCTTCTCTGGGTCGGTTAGATGCGAGGGGAGAGAAATCACAATTGAGATAATATTGTTTAATTTAATCGAGGAAAATGGGCTTTTGATTTGGATTTGGATTCAGTTCTAGGCTCTACGGTCCGACACAAGGCATCAAAAATCCGGATTTACATTGAATGTGTTTTTTAGTTATTTTTTTAGTTATATATTTATGTTTTTCTTAATTTTTATATCGAAGATAATTATGATTAAATACATTCAAGTTTACAATCTTCTAAAATTATAGTAATAATAACATCATCGAACTATTACTGTAATACATAATTTATATTACAGTGAACAAGTAATGCCACATACTAAGTGAGAAAGAAAAAAATTAAAAAAAATTTAATACTGCATAAACATCCATTTTTCACATTTTCTTTTATTATTCTAAATTGAAAAAAAGTTTTATTCATTGGCATTAATGTAGGGATGGAAAATTGAATATTCAAATATTCTTAGATATTTGATCTATTTTTTATAGATAAAGATATTACATATTTAAATGTTAAATTTATTATATGTTATAAATTTAAAGTAGATGCAGATATATAATTTCTGATATCCATTATTTAAATTTATATTTTTATGTTGATTCGAATATTTAAATCCGAGTCTGAACTAAAAAAGAGAGAATACCTTTACTTTTAAGGTGATTTAAACCTTGTTGTCCAAAATTTTAATAGTTTTGGATTCAAATTCTTACCGATTCAAATATTCAACGTATAATTCAAAATTTGAAATGGTCTTATTTGACAATTAACGAATTATATTAGTTGATAGCTAATAGTTAATTTAACTAGCGGATTGTATTAGTTGATTGTATAAAAGTATTTGGTAAAATTAATTGGTGGTTGATAGATGTTTGATTATTTAAAAAAGCAAAATGACATACAATGACATGATTATATTCAATACTTATTTGAATAGTTTATTATGACCCTATTTGGCAATTATTTGATAGTCGGTTGCATTAGCTGATTTGACTAGCAAATTTATTAGCTGATTGTATAAAATTGTTTGGTAAAATTAACTGACAGCTGATAGATGTTTCATTATTTAAACAAGCAAATTGACATATAAGGACATGATTATATTTGATAATTGTTTGAATAGTTTATTAGCTATAAATATTTGTATCTATTAATATTAATTAGATTATGAAAATATTTTTTAATATAATTGTTAAGGGTAAAAGGGTCTTTATAACTCTTATGTCAAAACCTCTAATTTCAAAAGGCTCCTATTAGTAGCCTTTTCAAAATTGGAAGTTTCACCTCAATCCGCTATTCCAATCCGTTATTCACCAAACATTCAAATTAGCGGATTTAACCGGTCAAACCTCTAATGTTAATTCAAACCTATAATTTTGGCTCAAACCATTATTTACCAAACATGACCCATATCAATATTTTGTATCTATTAATATTAGTTAGATTATAAAAAATAATTTTTAAATATAACATTACTAAGTTTTTTTGAAAGATAAAATTGTATGATTTTATTAGAGGAGATTGTACAGTACAAAACACCGATATTAACCTCGTTAAAAAATCTCTCTAAGCTTAGATGAAAGATAAAAATTGCATCATATCTACGCCAATAATATTACATCCTGAACATAAAGCTCCACACCACAGTACTCCACATTCTAAAACATGTGCTACCATTACTCTACAGTAACGACCTAAGACAAAAATCACTGGAGCAATATTGCAGACCCCAACTCGCTAGCATTTTCATCTTCATTAAAAAAATCAGCCCTCAAAAACATTAAAGCAATCACATAGGGCATACTCTACCGAAAAAGCTTTAAATAGACCCTTCGCAATACTGATCTGGAATCTCTTTCCACCAAGGCTCTCAAGCAGGCGATATTGGAAGACAATTAATCACAGGTACAACTCAAAATGAGCAAGTTAGTTTAGCCAATCCAAGCCAGCTACACAACCCGAATCACATTCCTCAAATTTTGATTCACAGATAGTCATATTCCCTGTTTATACCCTGCTTAGCTAGCGTATCAGCCTTGCAATTTCCCTCCCTGAAAGCAAACTTAAACTTCCAGTTGATCTTCCAATCAAAACCTATAATTTTATGCACCAAATCTTTACAAGACTCGATAATAAGGGATAAGAGACACCATTTCAGCGAAGAAAAAAGAGTACACGCATCTAGAATGGCTATTAGTTCTGCAAAAGTTGGATCAGCACAACCAATAGACCTTGAGAATTTAGCAAAAATATTGCCCGAATGATCCCGCAGAATACCACCGATTCCGGCAGCACCAAAACTACCAGCAACAGCAGCATTCACATTGAACTTGAGAGGGCCGTAAGGAGGAGCTTCCCACGAACCAGGAGATGTTCGATGATGAGTGATTGGAATCAGTGTAGAGAGGTGGGGTATCGAATGAAATCCAGAATCGAAGTAACAGAGGATGGCCATTTGCTTTTGCTCCAGAACGCAATCCTTACTAATGCTAACTCGAATATTTGGTTTTCATCGCAACACTTTTCATTGAAAATCCTTTCGTTCCTGCTCAACCAAACAGTCCACACGATGCCGAAGAACGACATACTCAATAAAGGCTTAATGGAAGATCCGATGGGTTCACTCTATAACATTACTAAATATATTTGAAGGATTAATATATTAATTTATTATTTATATAATTATTTTTAAAATAATTTAATTGGTTATTAAATTTAAATATAGATATGAATGTGTAAGAATATAAAAATAAAAAAGTATTAGTTTACGAATGTCACAATGTGAATATGCAATGATGAAGAATTAAAATAGAAAAAGTCATATTTAGGTTATTTGAAGATTTTTTTTATAATTGTTAAAGGTAAAAGAATATTTATAACTCTTATGTTAAAACTTATGATTTTAAAAAGCTCATATTAGTAACTTTTTTACAAGGGTAAACTACGCAGATGACCACTCAAATATGAGGTTGGTGTCAATTTGACCACTATACTTTCAATTTTGGCAAATATACCACTAAACTATTTAATTGGTTCCAATTAAGCCACCAACCATTAAAGAAAATGGAAATGTTGACGTGGCCTGTTAAATAAAATCAGTATAATTACACAATTGGTCACTGTTATTTACGCAATCTATCAATTTAGCCTTAATTTTAATTAAATAAAATTAATTAATTATTCAATAAGGTGGTGACACGTGTCACCACCTTATTGGAGGACTTTAATTATTTTTATTTAATTTTAATTAATTTTCCCTCCAATCAAGTGATGGCACGTGTCACCCGATTGGAGAAGAAAAAATGGAAGCTAGGAAAATAGCCCTAGGTGGATTTAAACCAACACCCTTGGACTAAAAATGGGGTGTGCTTGCCACTGGGCCAAGCACATTTTTGTAATATAAGGTACAACATTTAATATATGTCTTGTTAATGCCCGAAAAATAAAAAAAGGAAAAATGATCATAGGTGGATTCAAACCAAGACCCTTGGAGTGAATGTGCGACATACTTACCACTGTGCCAAGCATATTTTTGTGAAACAAAGTACAACATTTAATATATATATATATATATATCATACCGTTGTTAATGTCTGGAAAAAAGAAAGAAATGTGATTTTAGGTGATGACACAATTTAAAATCAAAAGTTTAAATTATAGTTAGTGCACGATTTAAAATCAAAAGTTTAAAATTATATTAAATTCATTTAGCGAATCCAAACTCACGAACATAATTCAATTCTCAAAACATATATTAAAATTGTACTTTGTTTCACGCCAAGCATACCCCACTTTTCACTCTAAGGGTGCTGGTTCAAATCCACCCAATGCCATTTTTCCTTGTTTCCATTTTTCGGACATTAACAAGCATTCAATACATATATTAAATGTTGAACCTCATATCACAAAAATGTGTTTGACCTAGTGGCAAGTGGGGAAATTTGATTTATAAAAAATCCACCCCACTTCCTTTTTCCTAGCTTCCATTTTTCCTTCTCCAATCGGGTGGCACGTGTCATCACCTGATTGGAGGGGAAATTAATTAATTAAAATTATATAAAAATAATTAAAGTCCTCCAACCACCTAATTGAATAATTAATTAATTTTATTTAATTAAAATTAGGGCTAAATTGATAAATTGTGTAAATAACAATGACCAATTATGTAATTATAGCGATTTTTTAACAAGCCACGTCAGCATTTCTATTTTCTTTAACGATTGGTGGCCTGATTGAAACCAATTAAATAGTTTAGTGGTATATTTGCCAAAATTGAAAGTATTGTGGTCAAATTGACACCAACCCTATAATTGAATGATCATCTGTGTAGTTTACCCTTTTTAAAATTAGAAGTTTTATTTCATTGGGCTATTTACCAATTATCCATTTTAACGAATTCAACCGGCCAATTACCAAATATTCATTTTAAGGAATTCGACCAACCAAATCTCTAATCTTAACTCAAACCGCTATTTATCAAATAAGGAGAATAGTTAATACTAACAGTAATGTTTGGATAGTGCATTCCTAAACAAAAGCCTCATTGACTTGATGAAAATGTGTTTTAAATACTACAAAATTGTAACATTGTAAAAATTACAACGATAAATTTGTATTTTACCATGCAAAATATTTAAAATTCATCTAACCCTTGATGTAAAACTGAACTTTTGCCCGATTGATGAAATTAAAAATAGTTACTCTTTTATTTTTTTATCTCATTTTATTCTTAAAAAATACTTAAAATGATATAACTAAAAGGTAGTGGTTCGAGTCCTATCAGTAACTAAGTTAGAAGGGTCACTCTCACCCCATAATAAATTTATGTACTTAATCTAAATTAATCGACCAATAAATTAAAAAAACAAAAAATATATGAAATATAATTGAACTGCAAAACAAGGTATATCGTAGAGCAAAACAAAGACGATTGGCGCAATACAACCCCACCCCCAAAAAATAATTGAAGAGATCCGAATGAAAAAAAAAATTAACGTATATCATCGTGTCGTCATCACAGCATAATTGTCATAACATCAAGCAATATTCTTCTTTCATCTAGAAAATGTATTTTAAGGGATAACCACACAGTTACTTCGGTGGTGAATGCAGTCTGCAGTACACTACGTAGTAATGGCAGAAACATATTCATAATTATATATATGTAATGGCAGAAACATGTTCATAGCTATGAACAACTACCGCCTTAAGCTCTCCACTATGTAGTCCGCGTATAAATCCCTATAAACCAGAATGTTCAAAAATCAGAAACTATAGGCTTGAATACCAAAAGCCTATTCAGTCGAATAACAAATTTATATAAGATTGGAAACTATCACTTACATGGAATGCTTGATGACCTCATATGCAGTTGAGGCGGGCAGAAAGTCATTAACAGCAACTTCCTTGTTCTCATTTTTTTTGTCTGAGAAATATTTACAAGGCAAAAGAAAGTTATAGATGTCTTTGCTTGTAGAACTTACAAACAGCACCTGGTTTGCTGCTAAGAATGATTAAACATTTAAACTTACAGTCTTCAAAGAAGCGGCGAATCTCAGCCAAACGGTGAGGGGGAAGTTCCTTGATATCATTGTAGTGACGATACTCAGGATCATCAGCACAAACGGCAATAATCTTGTCATCTTTCTCACCCTACATTCATGGTTTCAGATTTTATTTTTCTCACACGGTCATAAACATTGTACAAAATCAAAAGTGGCTAATGCATACCTGGTCAATCATAGGCATCAGACCTATAGCTTTAGCCCGAAGAAAGCACCCTGGAAGAACAGGTTCCTGCGAGTATTTCAATGGTAGAATGAATTGCAGCAAAAGTTTAGACCCTTTGAAACTATGATACTTTCAATAAAAAAGTAAATCAACCAGCGTACCTGCATTATGATCAGGACATCCAAGGGATCTGCATCTTCACAAAGAGTACGAGGGATGAACCCATAGTTGTGAGGATACACAACTGATGAATAAAGGATACGATCAACCTGCAAATTTGTGCACCTTTCATCAGCAACCAATTAAGAATCTGATAGGTATTGAAACTTCTGCAAGTACACGTGGCATGCGGGTAGCGCTTGGTAATTACCTTGATCAAACCAGTTTTCTTGTCAAGTTCATATTTCACCTTGCTCCCTTTCCCAATTTCAACCACCTGAAAACATTAACCACGTCTTCAATATAACAATAATATAGTAAGAACACTTAAATGTTTTGCCTATATCTTTTAATCTTAAAGGAATTGCACCCACGTTGATTATTCATTCCATTTCTCAAACAAATACCAAACATGATCCGTGATAAGTCACATGGCCGTGTCAAAAGATCTAAAAAGCCAAATGTATGTAATATGCTAGGAATTGCACAAGCATGCTCAATGATATGTCACATGGCCGTGTCAAAAGATCTAAAAAGCCAAATATTTATAAGAAATATGAAAGGAACAATGTCTAAAGCATCTAATCTCATCCCATCTCAGATATGCTAATCAAAATGTAAAGTTTAGTTTACTTACGCAGTTAAAAATCGTAGGAGCTCCAGGTCCTATTTGAAAAAGTATATTATAATTAGATTTACAACAAATCAATTAGAAAACCCAAAGGCTGTACACAGCTAAAGCTGACATTGCATACCAATCTCAAGATCATGCCATGGGTGAGCAGCGACGGACCTCCTGGTCAATGAAGAAAGGATCCTTTCATTCAAAGGAGGACGTGAAGAGTTTTGAGAGTCGGGGGACTTGGCTGGAGTCTCAATTGGTGGACCCATCACTGTGAGTTACAAACCATGTTAGCAATAACTAAACAAGATATTGAATCAAATTAACTATGCTAAAATAATTCTCAAGTTAGAAATAAACATGAATAATAAACGGCGGTCCTAGAAATATCATCGATTTGGTACTTCCATTTTTCTAATTTTCCTCTCTTTTTAAAGATCGAATAGCTTAAATAATCAATTTCTTGTAAAACTATGCAACGAAAACAATATTGTCGCCTCACGTTGGCGATTTTCTGCTTTGAAAGCTGATTCGCTGAAGGTTTCATAGCAACAGAGTATCGTCAAATATAATAATAAGAAAACAGTTCAACGTAAAACTCTCAGCAATCTAAAAGAAAACTGCAAATTTTTTAAAGAAAAAAAAAAGAATTCTGCTAATTGACTATTTTAGTCTGAGGAAAAAAAAAACAATCAAGGCGATTTCCTAGCGGAGTCCCTCTCACAGCGATTCCACAGTCGATCTTTTTTACTTTTTAAGAAAAAGTTTCGGAGTAAATTAAATCTATAGCTTATAAAGCACAAATCTACAAACTACTACTCCTTGAATCTACAAAAAAAATGTTCAACTGAGAATACAAAATCAAAACGCTACAAAAATAATAAAAAAGTGATTGCAGCTCAAGAACAACACCAGACAATTTCTCACCAAAAAAAGGAAAGAGAAAAGAAAAGCAACTCAAGATATATATATATATATATATCTCCGATTCAATGCAACAGCCAAATTACAACTTACGAAAACCAGAAACGAAAAGCAGAGCAGAAACGGAGCGTAAAAGCGAAAAAAGAACTGAAAAATCAACGATGTAACCGTCTAGAAATAGATTTGAGACGTAACCTGCAGCGGTTTCCAGTTCTTAAGAAATTGAAGCTTCTCGAGGATATTGAAGAAACACAGATCTCAAGAACAAAGATACCAAAATTCGAGAGGATAGTGGGGAAGTAGCAGAGAAAGCTGTGGCCGCTCCTGCTCACTTTCTTCGTTACTATTTAAAGGCAAACCCACGGTAGGGGAAAAACATGAAACAGAAGTTGCCGTTTGGTGTGACTGCGATATATAAGAATGGGGATCGCGGATATTCTGCGGGAAGCGAATAAATAGTGAGTCCCAGTTTTAATATCTAAGATTACATGTCTTCTGGTGATTGGAAATTAAGGCGAAGTGGAGGTGGGATCCACAGAGGACGGTGACGGATTCGCTAACGGTCGTGCGGTGCCGTTCGGGATTTGACCCTAGCTTTTTAATGGACGGTGACGAGTCGATTTGCTTTGTAACGTACCAGATTTTGTTATGCTTATGGTATAAGGAAACTAGGAAAGGAACAAAACTATTTTACAATAAAAAGATGTTTATAGAAAGTTTATTCCATATGGATGGTAGAAAGTATACGTATATCTGTTCAAAAGAAAGTATACGTATATAAATTCATGAATTTATTTTTAATTTTTAGTTTTCTTATGAATAATTTTTAGTTGTTTTGTTTAAATGTTATATAAGCGTATAAAAATACAATAATACTATTTCAATAATATTAAGGTTTAATTCACAAATTAACCTATAAAATATATTATTTTCTCACTTTGAATCTTAAATTATTTTTGTAATTTTATAATTATCGGTAACCAATATATTTGTCTACTAATTTAATTTGTATTTTGCAGAAGCCCATTATGGGGTAACCCTCTCAACTCATTTTTTCTATTCATAACGTCATGATTCAAACCATTGACTTTGTTTAAGGGATATAACGCTCCATCTGGCTAGACCAACATGTTATTAGTTAAATGATCATTTCCATCCCATTTTTTTAAAATATTATATGAATTAAATCATTTAGATAACTCAAAGAGAGCAAATTGATTTTATTTTGAATATTCATAAGATGATTTTAATATAATATATTTTTTTGTCCAAGAATTACAATATAATATTTGTTCATACTTTTTAGCCCTTTTTATTATAAAAGAGAAATACTAACGCATGTCTCGTTAAAAACCTCCATAAATCTAATTGGAGGAAAAATAGTGCATATGATATTATATACAGAAACAAAACCCAACAAATTAAAACAACACCAAACCAACTACAAGCTTAAAACTCACTCCACACACATCGAGCATGGCTCAATGTAAGCCAAACCCGATCCAAACTAAGACCAACACATTACAGACTAAACTGTTTGAATTTAAATATTTTAAAATGAATATTATATTTTTTTTTGTTAAAACCGTTAGTTCGTTCATCAAATTGATTTTAACGATTCAATCCCACAATTAAGAGGGATTAAAGAATATTTGTGGTTTGGTTTGAATAAATAAGTGTGAAAACACAACTTTCTACTGTGTATGTGATACGACTAAAGATACGATTCCCATTTGTGGGAGAAATTATCAACCTTATCGTGTGTGTGTTGGAGCATCGTAGGAAGGTATATCCACAATTCCACATTTACCTAAAGGTTGGCAAAGCTGAGTCTAGGCTAAGCACAAGTTGGTTGACTTCCCATTATAAAACTACCAGTCTTCCCATTTTTTACACAGTCTCGGCTGGCTGGTTGCTGATTCTACACTTGTCAAACAATAAACACGCCTGACGTTTACCTAGTCTTGTTTCTTTCAGCTTCACACACGCGGCTACATTCTTTTATTTCCTCTATTTTTTAGTGTTGCACTTTCTTTTAATATATTAACATAGGCAGTCGAACCACCTGATTATTTTGACTCTCACCCACTAACTGGGCATTTGGCATTTTAGCAATGCAAATGAAATCGAATCTTTTTATTGATGAATTGATAATAGGTAACTATGTCAGGTACCACCGAATTATTAGGTGTGGTATGTTTTTATCATCAAATTTTTAGTTGGTCCAAATTTGTTACTACTTTTTTTATTCGTTTATACTATTACGCCGTTAATTCTTTAACGTCGTGATGACATAGATACTAGATCAAAACGACGCCGTTTTAGTGCCCCTATTTTGATACTATATTGCTCAAAACGGCATCGTTTTGCCGGAGGAAAATGTGAAAATCATGATTCCAATGAGATTTGAACCTGAAATCTTTAGAATCAAAGGCAACCTCCTAACTACTAAGCCAACTTAATATATCTCACATGTTTCTAGCACAAATAATATATATTCTAAACTGCAATTTATCATATAAATAATATTACACTAAATAAAAAATATAAATATATTAGTATACATATATTAATATATATAAATAATAAATAAAATATTTATATTAAATAAAAAAGTTATATTACCAATGATATTAAATATATAAATAATAATATATTATTATAAAAACTAAAAAACTAATTTTCACATACCCAAAATTCCAAAACTTACAAAACCCTCCTCAAAATCCACCAAAACATTAAATTCTTACCTTATACCTTAAAACTCTGAATTATAAATCCTAAACCCTAAAACCATAAACCCATTAGCAGCCAAAATGGATGGACTCGTGGTTTAAGTAGGGTTTTAGTGAGTTTTTGATTTTTTTTATAAATTTTTGAGATTTTAGATTTTCTAAAATCAATTTTTAGTTTTTATAATAATATATTATTTTTTTATATATTTTAATATTATTTGCTTATGAATAAAAATTTAGGGTTTAAGGTTTATAGTTTAGGATTAGGGTTTAAGGCTTTGTTGGATTTTGTGCGTTTTGAAAATTTGAGGGTTTTGAAAATATGTTTTGGTGGATTTTGAGGGTTTTTTTGTAAGTTTTGGAATTTTTGGGTTTGTGAAAAATAGTTTTTTAGTTTTTATAATAATATATTATTTATTTATATATTTAATATTATTAATAATATAAATATTTTATTTATTAGTTATATATATTAATATATGTATACTAATATATTTATAATATATTTATATTATTTATATAGAATATTATTATTTATATGATAAACTGCAGTTTAAAATATATATTATTTGTGCTAGAAATATATTAGAGATTTTAAGTTGGTTTAGTGGTTAAAAAGTTGTCTTTAATTTTAAAGGTTCCAAAGTTCAAATCCCAGCGGAAGTATAATTTTCACATTTTCCTCCAGTAAAACGACGCCGTTTTGGACAATATAGTATCAAAATAGCGGAACTAAAAAGGCGTCGTTTTGGTCTAGTGTCCATGTCAGATAAATTTTTAATTTAATTATCTTTAATAATTGGGTTAAGTTTTCAAGATCAAAATATTATATAATAATCTATTTTTTGTGGGTAGAATTGACCCGCATCGAAACATTGTCGCCCTCTCATTCAAAGCCAAAAACCAGCAATTAAGGCATAATACAAGATTTCAAAAAGTATCGAGTTAGAAAAATGTTATTTTTTTTAGAATTGAAATGATAAAGGAACCAAGATCATTACATCAAACAGTGTCTATCAAACTCCAAATGTTGAAGCAATTGAGAAGGCGGATTATCAAAGAGGAACACTGTCTGGCTAGGGGCGTTACCAAGCTTTGCTATAGCATCAGCGGACTTATTTGCTTCGCGGGGAATCCATTGAAGATCAGTCGCCCATCCTGCACGTCGCAGTCTATTGATAGCTCGAACAAGGGCATTCGGATCAGTTCCTGCAGTCGGGGAGTTCAATCGGTTGATTGCTTCCAAGCTATCGGATTGGATCAAGAGGCGCTCAAAGCCATTGCCCCATGCAACTTTCAGACCTGTGTAGAGCGCCCATAGCTCAGCCTGCAAAGGTTGTGTGACCCCAATCGTCTTGTTGAAACCAAGAATCCAATTGCCATCGCCTGCACGGAAGACCCCACCAACGGATCCAATCCCTGTAGATGAGGAAACGGCGCCATCCGTATTGAGACAAACCCAGCCTATATCCCGACGCTGCCAATGAGTCGGCGTTAGTGAGTCGTGATGGGCAGGTGCTACAATAGTGCGAGATTCGACATAATATTTTGCTCAGGTTAAACTTCGATGAAAAACAGATTCTGCGGATGAATTACAGCCATTAAAAACCAGATCATTCCGATTTTTCCATACTTGCCAAAGGGTGGATGCAAACAAAGTCGGCCACGGCAAGGCCGAAGTATAATGCGTATATGTGGACTTCAGATTAGACTGCACCCAGTCTTGAAGATTGGAGTGGAAGAAATCCGCAACCAGGTGATTTGGCAACAGCTTCATCCAAGTCTCGCTTGCAACCGGGCAATCACGAAGAAGAACATGAAGAACAGTCTCCTCTCCAATATGACAGCACGGACAGAAGGGATGCTGGCCAATGGTACGACGACAACGCTCCACATTGGTCATTAACCTTTCTTTGTATGAAAGCCATAAAAAGAAACGAAGGCGCTGTGGCACCGGCAGCTCCCAAAACACCTTCCAACAAGAGGATTTGGTCTCCCACGTAGAGTTCACCAACGAGCCATAAGCAGATTGTCGAACGAATGCCTATGATTCAAGGGCCAGATTGGCGCATCGGCAATATCAGTTGGATCAGGACATTTAATTGACAGTATATGGGGAATTACCACAGGATTAAACACAGTGGAGGGTGCTTTGATATTCCAGTTTCCACTGTCATCCATGAAATCCGAGAACGAGAGCTCAGATTGAACTACCAAACCTTCCAAAAGATGAAGGCGCAAAGGCCCTAAAGTCGAGATCCAAATGTCATCAAGAAAACTTACAGTCGCGCCATTGCCGATGGACCAAGCTATGCTTGACCGTAACTCACTCCACGCTCTTGATATTCCCCTCCACAAAGGCGTGCAGTTAGGACGATGCACCGTTGAAGGACATATCTCAACAAGCCGATACTGTTGGCGTAGTAAGCTTACCCATAGGGCACTGGTATTGGACACAAGAGCAAAACAGGTCTTCAAGAGGAAAGCTACATTGAAATCGTACATTCGCCTGAAACCAAGCCCTCCCCGGTCAAATGGTTGACATAAAGACTCCCAATTTACAAGAGAGAGTCCCAAATGAATTTCCTTATAATTTTCTCAATTGCATCGTGTCACGCCTTTTTTAACCCGAATTGTTAAAATAACTTGATGATTAATTTTGAAAATTAAGGTTTTTGTCCATTTTAATTTATCTAGCTTTGAAAATTGGAGTTTTTAACTATAAAACCGATTTTCCTTTTATTTAATCAATTTTATTAATTGATCATGAAAATTACCCATTTTATTTAATCTTGCAAAATATTTTGGAGTCGCCACCGACCACTTTGGTAGACCGGACACAATAAAATAACCAGAGATTTTTTCCCCTTAAATTTGAGTTTGGAAGTCGGTTACGTGCGGAGAAGGATTAACACCCCAAAAACGCCTGTTATCGGTACCTTATTGATTTCACGTGACATTTTGGCATTTCGAGTGACAATTTGAATTTAATTTAACCATAATTATTAACTAAATTTTGATTCCAAATGAAGATATCCTTTTACGGGAAAATATATTTTATATCGAATATGAGATTAAAAGCACTCTGTTAAGAAGCTCCTCATTCATGTCCATAAAAATGTATTTTCAACATAAAAAGGTTTCGAATGTATGATTTTGTTATTGTCTTGTTCATTTTAAGTACTAAATTAAGCTCTATTTAATTTAATTAAGCTATGAATATCATTTAAATTTAAAGGCCTTTATGAGACAATACCGATTGCTTGAATATCGTCCATCTCAGAACCCCAAAATTTAAATGATATTCACTAATTAAGATGTCATTCTACTTAATTAAAATAATAACCTAATTAAGGTTCTATTTAATTGACTAATTAATTTATTTAATTCTAAATTGTAATATACATTAAATGTACATCTTTAAGGTCAATTTTGAGATAACACCCATTGCAAACAAGTGGAGCACCATCCAAGTTTGAACCCCCAAAGTTTCTATTTAAATATATTAATTTACTATAATGATCTTCCTAATTTAATTATTGAATCCTAATTGTGAACTTAGAACTAGGGCTCTAAACAAATAATTATTAGATATTTGTATTTAATTTATCTAATAAAATATACTATATGCAATTTTAAAATATGTATCATGCATATAAATTAAGCAACTATTAAATTAAACAATTAAATTAAGCAAATTAAATGAATTAACACTTAAAACTAGGGTTAAATTGAACTGTTATTGAAATTAGGGTGCCAAATTACAAAGTGAAAGGACCAAATTGAAAAGATACAAAACAAAGGGCTAAACTGTGAAGATATGAGAGTAGGGCGCGGGTCTTGATTCGGGTTCGGGTTTATGCGCGGGTCAAGGTATATACACCCTGATCGATTCGAATTTGGCCCTTTTCTCATTTTATTTCTTTTGCCCTCTCTCTCTTAAACCCCAACTCTCTCTCTTCTCTCTAAACCCTTTAGCCACAAACATCTAAATTCCAGAAAAAACACTCTCAAATGGATCAAAAACACATCCCTTTCACTTGGTGTTCATCCGTGCTCAGCAAGAACTGACTGAACATCAAGAACTCCAGCCAAGATCCGCCCTTAGAACCGCCGCTAGATTTATCTCGGCCACACTACAGCCACTCAACCTGGTTCGCCGACCATTGTATTCCTAATTCCGACCACCGTCTATCTTTGGCTGGCCGCCGCGAGGCAAAGCCGGCTGCCGTCCAACCATCCATGGAAACCTAGAAAATCACGAAAATCCCCTTTTTTCAAATCTAAACCTAAACTTATCCCGATTCGAAAGAATCACCTCTCTTCTCATTTTGAAATCGAATCTAAACTATCCAAATTCAATAGAATCCTCCCACTCTTCCCCATTTAGCCTAAAACTACTCGTAACCATTTTATATTCAACTCCGACCATAACCATAACCCTCACCAACCAACATATAAGATTTCCGACTTCCTTTTCTGATATGCTTTATATTTTTAGATCTTCTTTCATTTTCATATCTATTATAAACTAACCTCTTTGCTTATTTTTTTAAGGGAATCGGAAAAGGGAAGAAGAAGAAATTATACATGTCTGATGATGGCGCGACAGTTTCGGCTTTCCTCACCGGTGACATTTGAGCTTTTTGACGACTTCTCAGCTTACGACGACGGTACAGCTTTTGGCGGTCTCTCCAACTCTCGATGTAAGCCTCCCTCTCCCCTCGTAATTATTACTTTAATTATTATTATTTAATTTGATATTAATTACCCCTGGCAATTCTCTCTCTTTCCCTTTTATAGGTAGTGCGGTGTGACATCAGCGATGATGTCACAATGCTGACATCATCAGAGAAAAAGACCATAATCCGTGGCTATTACTTCTAGACCAATCAACAACTGCCATGTTTCCATTGGATCTCAAATTTGGGCGAGAAACTTGGGCTATCCGTTTTTGTGTTTCTTTAGGTTGAATTGACTGAAAATGGGTTGGTAATGAGTTGTAAATTGGGCCTTGTTTTGTATATTTAGGCTTTATGATATATGTATTGGATATTATGTAAATGGACACTATGTAATAGATTTGGGGCTATTTATTACTATTATTATTAGGCTTTATTATGTTTATTTATTTATTATTTTTAGGTTTTATTTATAGAAAATATAGTATATATGGGTATACCCGGGTAAAATTAGGGTATTACACATTGCAAACCCGCTGAGGGAGGATAGATGTTTGCATGAAGTAAATAGGGATGGCCGATAAAACAGATTTGGCTAGAGTCACACGTCCCGCCATGAAAAATATACGACTAACCCACTTATTCAGGTGTTCACAAATTTTGTCCAATATAAAATCATAATTCGAACATTTATCGCGGCCATGTAGAACAGGGAATCCCAAATATTTTCCCAACGACTCCACATGTTGAAAACCAAAGAAGGAGCATATCATTTCTTGAAGAGCAGGGTCAGTATTAGGCGAGAAATAAACTTGCGTCTTTCGTTTATTAACACGGTGTTCCGAGAAACTACCAAAAGTTTCAAGAATGTCCCGAATAACCACAACTTGATCTAAGTCGGCTTTAGCATAGAGAATGAGATCATCCGCAAAGAAATGCGAAAGCGGGATGCCATCCTTTATGAAGCAGAATGGATGCCATTTTCCAATGGATACAACATGTTTAATCAGATGACCCAAGCATTCCATAACTAGGATAAAAAGGTAAGGCGAAAGGGGATCACTCTACCTGACACCTCGAGTTGGAAAGAACGGTTGTGAAAGCCCCCAATTCCATTGTATCTGAAAACCGGATGAGGATACGAAATGCACGATGATGCATCAGATTGCTAGTGTGAATCCTACTTCAGACAAAGAGTCAGAAATAAAATCCCATCTCACTCGATCAAAGGCTTTCTCAAGGTCTACCTTGATCGCCATCCATTCATATTTGCATTTGGATTGTTTCATTGAGTGCACCAATTCCTTATTAATAATGATATTTTTTGTGATATTTTTGCTAGAGATGAAGCGTGTTTGATTGTGATTAATAAGCTGCAAAAAAGGGGTTTTAATCACCTCACAATCACTTTGGATAATAGCTTATATAAGACTATGCACAGGCTGATAGGCCTAAAATCAGCGAATGTAGTTAGACTATCACACTTCAGGAGAAACACAAAAATAGTTCTATTCAAATTCGGTTCAATCACATGCCCACGGAAAATACCCTGAATCATATGAATTATCGAGTCCCCTATAGTTGCCCATTGTTTATGGAGAGACTCAGCATGCAAACCATCCCATCCAGGTGACTTTAGAGGTGCCATTTCCATTAGTGCAGAATGAATTTCGTCACCTGAAGGAATGGTGTAACAACGAGAGTTGCCACAAATCTTTTTAATTTATGTGAGATTGGATCACCTGAAAACTTGATTATTTTAATAAAACTTATTTTTGTGTCATTTTATTAAAACAACGAGTTTTGGTATGTGAAACCAAAAAAATAAGTTCGGGAATCAGTTACGTGCTGCCGCATCCGCTGCCGTATGTCGTTGTTCGTTAGCCACAGAGCACCGCCACAAACAGCGGTCGGAGTTCACACAAGTAGGTGGTTTGAACATATTTTGACTCCCAAGGCCGAATCTAAGGTCCATTTTTTCTAAATCATCCTCTAAAAGTTTAGATCTAAGGAAACCCGAATGGTATTTTAGGTTTTTACCTCTTAATTTTTTTTCTTGTTTTTGCTTTCGATGTTCTTCTTCTTTCTTCTTTGTGCGAATTTGGGAAAGTTTTTTTTTTTATTTTCAATCTCCAAAAGAGGTCCCGATTACATTACATGTTAGGTTTTTATAACCCATTTTTACAATATAATATAAAAAGCTTTTGTTTTTAGATATTGATCCCTTTTTGCAGGTTTGAAGCGGTGGAGCAGGCGTGGGCGGCGGAGTGACCAATGGTGTCGCGTGTGGCGACCACGGGGCATTAAACAGCCGCGCATGGCGGCCACATGCGAGGGAATCTGGAGGGTTAAGGTGCGCGACAGTTGGGTTAATAGGGTTTAGGTTATCATTTTTAGGTTTAGGATTAGTTCGGGTAATTGGGCTGAGTTTAATTTTGGTATTGGGTCTGGATATTATAAAAGGGTAATTGGGTCTGATGGGTGTATGGTTATTGGGTTATAGGCCTGGATGAAATGGGTTACTACGCTACCTCTATTTGCTCATGGTTGTATAACGACAATGAAGCAAAGATAAAAAGGAAACCATTTTGCCCGGTCTGGTTTGGCTATACTCTGTGCAGCATCATTTGTCTTCGATCTTCTTCTTTGCTCTTGAAAAGGTAAAACAAGTGATCTGTTCTATTGCATTCTCAAGGAGACAAGATTTGTTGTTGTGTTTATTCTATTGCAATTTCAGTGAGATAAACTTGCTAATGTATTCATTCCACTGCATCATTAGGGAGATGAAATTGTTGTTGTACTCATTCTACTGTAAATTTAGGGAGACAAGTTTATCGAAATGTTGTCTTTTCCACTACAAATTCAGGGAGACGACTCTCGGTGTCCATCCCGCTGCATCTTCAGAGAGATGAACTTACTGGTGTATTCATTCCACTCATCTTGAGGGAGATGAATTTGGAACCATGCTCATTTCTCTGCATTTTTAAGGAGATGAGGTTGTTGTGTCTTTATCTGTTCCACTGCAAATTCAAGGAGACAGGTCTACCGTCGCGTTCATTCCACTGCATCCTTAGGGAGATGAACTTATGATTTTGTCTGTTCGATGTTGAGTTCATTTGTTCTACCACTTGTCGGAGAGACAGAATCTGTAAAACTTGTTTTGCAGATACATTTAGGATGCTATGAGTCAAATTATCATATCTTAAACATGTCTAATGAATTATTCTAATATGAATGCATAATGTGATTCGAAAATGTTCGGATGTTGGAGTCGGCTTGAGCATCTGTATCTGCCCTGAAGCTGACATCATTGGCTGTTCGAGCTCTACTTAGTTTGAGTCATCAGACCTTCTTTTCTTCTAACCTGATCAAACTAAAAAGATTGTTTTCCCCACGTTTCCTAGTCATATCTTCGATGTACGACTAAGGGCGACGTCCCTCTTCTCTCGAGCCATTTTACCCATAGAAATGTCCCTTTTCAATTAGGATTGCCTTTGGTCCCTATATTTTTAAGAATCTTTCAAAAGCAATGTAAAGAGATCTTTTCATATTTTTGAAATTGTTAGCTCACCGCTCGTTATGTCAACGTATAATACTCGTGTAAACAAGCACATAATATGGAATGAAGAGTTTATTGAGAGTAAGGTTAATATTTAGATGGCAAACATTGAAAGGGAATAAAGCAAAGAAAACAAAATGCCTTTTGTGCTTGATATGTGTTTAGAAGACCTCGAGGGTTTTGCCGATATCACAAGATGCAAAATTCCCCCTTGCAACCAAATTTTCGAGGGAATTGGTCATCGTATGCCTTTGCCCAATCCGATCAAAATTTGAGCCACCCTTTTTTGGGTTTTCAACTCAAAACCTTATTTGGCCTCAAGTCGCCCTTTGTGGTTTTTCATCTTGAACCCTCCTTTTTTTTCTTCTCTTTTTCTAAAAATGCCCTTTCAGGTTTTCATTTTTTTGTTTTTTTTTGTTTTTTTCTTTAAGTAAAATACTTCTTGACCGAATCAAAATTTATTGGGCTTGAGAGGTCTTCACCATCCATCTCAGCCAAGATCAAAACTCCTTTGGAAAAGGCTTTTTTCACCACGTAAGATCCTTCCCAATTTGGCATCCATTTCCCTCGAGAATCTCTCTAAGTTGGTAGGATCTTTTTCAGAACTAGATCCACTTCCTAGAATTCCCTTGGGCAAACCTTCTTGTTATAAGCTTGCTGGTAAGTGTTCAAAAGTACTATTTTTATTACCCTTTTTATTCATATTATTGCTAGACTTAGGCTCATATTAGTTGCATTATTAGCCATTCATGCATGTTTGCATTGTTTCCTTGGTGGACAAGCTTGATTTCATATTTTGCTTAATTTTGTGGAAAAAGATACTGCTTTGGTGTGTTTTGTGTGTGTGTGTGCAGAATCACTTGCCAAAGCAAGGCTGGAACCAGTTGCCAGGGCAATGCATGAAGGAGATGCCGAGCTAGTTGCCAGGGCAATGCATAAAGGAGATATCGAGCTAGTTGCCAGGGCAATTTTCGATAAGGGATAAGATGATATAGTAGTCGAAATTGATGACTAGATAAGCCCAAGATGACGTGGAGCAAAGTTAAATCCCAAAGGAGTTTGATTTCCATGAAGAGGTTAAAGAGAAATTAAATCCCAAGAAGATAGGAGAAGTTCTAGAAGGAATTTAAATATAATAAAGAATTATATTCTTTAAAGATATTTAATTCCAACTTAACTTCCTCCTCAAGAAAAAGACTTTGACCTAGCCCTATAAATTGAGGATCAACCCGTCAACTCCAGGGAGCAATGGAGAGAAATTTTGACAAAGAGAGGAGGGAGATTTCGACAAGAGCAAGGAGAGATTTCAACAAGGCTTCAACCATTCTTCATCGTTTTCTTTCTTGTTCAATTAGGTTTATGCTAGGAATTCTTTGTCTTGTGTTTCTTTGGAACCTAGCCATGAACTAAATCTATTTGGCTAAGGTTATTGTTTTTTATGGTTGTGAGAAACAATTGGATTTTGTTTAGGTAATAAGAGTTTGCACTTTCAATTCAAAGTTTGCTCATTCTTGGTTTTTATTCTTGTTTGCGAGTGAATTGGGAGATGATCTCGTAACTTCATATATTTATCTAATATCAAGAGAGTTAGATTCAAGAAACGAATGAGTATGGTCTTTATTCAATCTATTGATGGTGAAGATTAATCCAGCTTAGGAATAAGTTAAGGATTTCAACGGCTAAGAGGAGTGTAAGATTGGTTGTTGTTCACCCTTGATTCACGCAGGGATGTATTATCAAGGCATGCATAAATAGATAGAGTTTCGACTTAGGGATAAGAAGAAACCATTGAAGAACGCTCCGCCGAACCTTGAAGTTGCTGCCCAGAGGCCTAAGTAGTTGCCCAGGCAACCGTCAATTAGTTTCCAAGGCAAGCCCGCTGCGCAAGTTGCCACGACAACTGAGTTACCCTTGCACTGTTTTACCAAGACGATCCAATCGGCTATCACACCTCAACTCACGATAACCTAGCCTATTCTCTCTCATTTGATTACATCTTCTTTTACTTATTTGCTTTCTAGTTTAGTTGTTAGTTAAACTCCTACAATCTTCTATTTGTGTTTTTTTTTACTTTTTACAGTGCAAGAGTTTAGATTCTTGAAGTGGCACCAATCCATGTAGAGACGATATCTTTTACACTATAACTTGCGATGTGTACACTTGCACAATTGCAGAGCACTTATTACGCGCAACAATTTTTTGGCGCCGTTGTCAGAGATTGGCAATAGCAACTTTGTTTTTATTTTCTTGCACTTTTTATTTTTCTTGTTTAAGATTCAAAGGGTTAACAAACTTTGGTTTTGCATTGGTATATGGCCAGGGCGAGACCGATTACACCAGAATATTCCTTTAATCTAGAAATCGAACAAACCTTGCAAAGTCTCAGATGAAGGTTAAGAGTAGCAATGGCTAATCAAGACGGCAATATGAATCAGGATGTTCCAGCAGAAGGAGTGATTCTTGCATGAAACAAAACTATTCGAGACTATCTTGAAGAAGATCTTGAAGGACTTAATCCATGAGTTGTTACGCCTGAAATTGAAGCCGACCACTTTGAGTTGAAACCAGTGATGTTCAATATGATCAACACAATTGGTCAATTTGGCGGCTCAGCAATTGAAGATGCACGACAACATCTTACATCTTTCCTCGAGATTTGCAATTCATTCAAAATACAAGAAGTCACCCCCGATGTTTTACGACTAATATTATTCCCCTATTCACTGAGGGATAGGGTGAAAACATGGTTGAATAGTATTCCTGCCAGATCAATAGGATCTTGGACCGATCTTTGTCATGATTTTCTTGCTCGATTTAATCCTACAAATTTGACTAATAAGCTTCGTAACGAAATTACTTCTTTTCGACAAGCAGATGATGAATCCATGTACGAGGCTTGGGAGCGATATAGAGAACTTCTACACAAATGCCCCTTACACGGATTCCCAGTGTGGACACAAGTAACAATGTTTTACAACGCTTTGAATACACCAACAAGGATGATGCTAGATGCCTCGGCAAACGACATACTCCTAGATAAGTCGCCAGAGGAAGCATTGCAAATTCTAAACAGGCTTGCCAAGAATGATTATCAATTCCATCTACTAGAAGAGGAGGAGTTAGACGCAAAGCCACAATATATGAACTGGGATCATCAGACTCAATTTTGGCACAATTGGCCGCTCTAACCAAGATGGTCCAGAACATGCAGATACCAAACAACACATAAGAGGTCAAGGTAATGGATTCCTTTTGTGAGTTATGTGGTGGTAACCATGATTCTTCTGAATGTATGCAGAATCCGGAATCCAGCTTTTATATGGGGAATTAGAACCGGAACAACAATGTGATGTCCAACACATAAAATCCAGCTTGGAAGAAGCACCCGATTTTTTCATGGAGTAATCCCAACAATGCTCTAAACCAAAACAATCAGAATGCACAAGCATCGGGATTCCAATAGAATATGCCACGACAACAGTTGCCGCAGCAACAACCGGCAACATCTAGTTCTTTGGAAAATTCTCTCAATGCTTTTATGTTGAAAACTGAATCTTTTATGGCTGAGAATAATAACTTCATAAAAAGAACTGATGCTTTTATTAACAGGACCGAGATGAGATTGCAAAACCAAGAGGCGACAATCAAATCATTGGAAAATCAAGTCAGACATTTGCTCAAAACCTGAATACTAGACCGCAAGGAGGTTTACCTAGCGATACTAAAGTTGCAAGATGAACTGACCATGAGCAATGTAAGGCGATCACCACTAGAAGTGGCCAACAACTTAAAGAGGCTCAAGCTCACTCATCAAACAAAACTCCACAAAAAAATCAAGACGAACTCAGAGGGAAAGCCTTAGATGCTGAACCAGGAATTGCCGTGGCAACCAGCGATAAGCATGCCTCGGTAACCAGCGATAAGGATGCCGCGACAGCCAACGATAGGCACGCCACGACAACCCCAGTTGACAATGCCTGGGCAACTCTAGTTGCCTTGGCAATACCGTCAATCAGGTTCCAGACCAATGAAAGGATCGAAGATATCTGACTTCCACCACCATTCCCACAAAGGTTGAAGCGACAAAAGCAAGAATATCAATTCAAGAAGTTTCTTGATATCCTAAAGCAAGTCCACATCAACTTGCCATTGGTTGAGGCGATTGAACAAATACCGCCAAACTATGCCAAGTTTCTGAAAAACATTGTGTCAAAAAGAACAAGGCTAGGAGAGTTGGAAACAGTTGCCGCAATAGAGGGATGCATGGACATATTGCACAATCGTATGCCACCCAAGTTGAAAGATCCCGGAAGTTTCACAATACCTGTTTCATTGGAAACCACTATGTCAGGAAAACATTATGTGACCTTGGAGCCAGCATAAACTTGATGCCCTAATCAATTTTCCAGAAATTAGGAATCGGGAAGGTAAAACCTACAACAGTTATGCTACAGCTAGCCGACAGATCCTATGTGCATCCAGAGGGAAAAATAAAGACATACTGGTAAAAGTTGATAAATTTATTTTTCTCGCTGACTTTTTTGTTTTGGATTGTGAAGCAGGTGAACATGCACCTATCATTATCTGGAGACCCTTCCTAGCAATAGGGAGAACCTTGGTCGATGTTGAAAGGGAGAACTCACAATGAGGGTGAATGACCAGCAAGTTAAACTAAATGTATTCCAAACACTAAGGTATGCCGATGATCTAGAAGAATGTCAGCTTCTTCATGCCACGACAGAGTTTGACTTCGACGGGGAATTTAGTTGCCTCGACAACTATATTACCGATCAAGAGGAACCTGAAGAATATAAAGAACCGATCGATGATGACCAACAAGAAGAGGCAAATTGGTTAGTCAATCGACCAGGTACATACTTTGAACCACTGGATTACTCAGGTAAGGAAGGTAAACTCGAAAAGCCCTCCATTGAACAACCACCGATTCTTGAGTTGAAACAATTGCCAGGGCAACTAAAATATGCTTACTTGGGACCCGATAATACATTGCCTGTAATTATTTCCTCTAAGTTACAGCTTGAGCAGGAAAAGAACCTGATCAAAATGTTGATGCTACACAAGAAGGCAATAGGGCGGACAATTGCCGACTTGAAGGGAATTAGCCCGACAGTGTGCATGCACAAGATTTTGTTGGAAGATGATCACAAACCTTCGATTGAGGCCCAAAGAAGACTGAATCATGCCATGAAAGGGGTTGTAATGAAAAAAATCATCAAGTGGCTTGACACCCGCATTATATAACCTATCTCTGATAGTACATGAGTGAGTCCGGTACAATGTGTACCGAAAAAATGAGGTATAACGGTGGTAAGTAATGAAAACAATGAACTCATTCCAGCCATGACTGTGACCGGTTGGAGGGTTTGTATGGATTATCGAAAGCTAAACAAAGCCACTAGGAAAGATCACTTCCCATTACCCTTTATTGATCAAATGCTTGACCGTCTTGTAGGTAAACTCTTTTATTGTTTTCTTAATGGTTATTCAGGTTACAATCAAATTGCCATAGCACCAGAAGATCAAGAAAAGAAAATATTCACATGCCCATACAATACTTATGCTTTCCGAAGGATAACGTTCGGATTGTGTAATGCCCCGACAACCTTCCAAAGATGCATGATGACACTCTTTTCAAATATGGTCGAAGACTTCCTTGAGATATTCATGGATGATTTTTCCATTCTTGGTAATGACTTCGACAGTTGCCTCGGCAATTTAGAGAAGGTGTTGGCAAGATGTGAAGAAACCGATTTAGTCCTTAATTAGAATAAGTGCCATTTTATGGTAGATGAAGGAATAGTGCTCGGCCACAAGATTTCATCCAAGGGAATTGAAGTAGACAAAGCCAATGTGGACGTGATCGAGAGATTACCCTCACCAAGTTCGGTTAAAGGAATCCAAAGCTTTCTTGGACATACAAGTTTTTACAGGAGGTTCATTCATAATTTTTCTAAAATTACTAAACCCTTGTGAAATTTGCTTGAGCATGATAAAGTCTTCAATTTTGATGATTCTTGCACCCAAGCATTCGAAACCCTAAAGGAAAAGCTTGCCTCGGCACCCATTGTCATTCCACCAGATTAGACGCTACCTTTTGAGCTCATGTGTGATGCAAATGATTTCGCGGTAGGAGCAGTCCTAGGCCAACGCACAGGTAAGACCTTTCATGTGATATACTATGCTAGTAAGACTCTTAATAGTGCTCAAGTGAATTACACAACAACGGAGAAAGAGTTACTAGCTGTACTTTTCATATTTGACAAGTTTTGATCCTATTTGATTGGTACAAAGGTAATTGTCCATACAGACCATTCGGCAATTAAGTATCTATTTGCTAAAAAGGATGCCAAACCTCGCTTGATTCGTTGGATATTGCTTTTACAAGAGTTTGACATTGAAATTAAGGACATGAAAGGAACAGAAAATCAAGTAGCCGATCACTTATCACGCTTAGAACGTAATAGGGAGAAGGATGCAGATTTAGAGATATGCAATGCATTCCTGGATGAGCAACTATTAGTTGCCTCGGCAACCATGGATGCCCATGCCTCGATAACTTTTGACGTACATACCTTGGCAACCCTTGACGCGCACACGCCTCGACAACTCCAGACGCGTATGCCTCGGCAACCACTGATGTGCACGCCTTGGCAACCCCAGACGTGTATGCCTTGGTAACCCTTGACGTGCATGCCTCAGCAACCCTTGACGCACATGCCACAACAACTCTAGACGTTCATGCCTCGACAACCATGGAAGCAGTTACCACGACAACACATGCCTCAGCAATACTCTGGTACGCGGATTTAGTTAATTTCCTTGTTTGTGGTATTTTACCTTATGACCTTACTCACCAAGGGAAGAAGCGGTTCCGCCATGATGCTAAGCATTACTTTTGGGACGAGCCTCTTTTGTTTAAATAATGTACAGATCAGGTTATACGCCGATGTGTCCCTGAAGAGGAGCAGCAGAATGTACTCCGACAATGCTATTCTTCACCCTATAGAGGACATTTTGGAAGAACTCGTACCGCGACCAAAGTTTTGCAATCAGGTTTGTATTGGCCAACACTGTACAAAGATACCCAAGAGTTTTACAAGCAATGTGATTGTTGCCAGAGGACGGGAAATATCTCTAGACGACATGAGATGCCACTCCAAAACATCATTGAGGTGGAATTGTTTGATGTGTAGGGGATCGATTTTATGGGACCTTTCACATCTTCATTCGGCAACCTCTACATACTACTTGCTGTCGACTACGTGTCTAAATAGGTTGAGGCAGTTGCAGTTCCCACCAATGATTCTAAGACCATGCAACGATCCTTGTAGAAAATATATTTACACGGTTTGGGATGCCGAGAGAAATTATCAGTGATAAAGTCAAGCACTTCGACAACAAACTCATCGCCAAGATGTTACAACGCTTTGGTGTATCTCACAAGATTGCCATGACATATCACCCACAAACCAATGGGCAAACAGAAATTTCCAACCGGGAATTGAAGGGTATACTCGAAAAAGTTGTAAATCCCTATAGGAAGGATTGGTCAGTAAGACTAGATGATGCAAATTGGGCATATCACACTGCATTCAGAACACCCTTAGGTATGTCCCTCTTCTGACTTGTCTATGGCAAAACATGCCATTTACCGGTGGAAAGCGAACACAAGGCATATTGGGCAATCAAGACCGTGAATATGGATTGGGAAAGTGCCGGACAAAAGCGTTTGTTGGACCTCAACGAGATAGAAGAATTTCTTGCACTCGCCTATAACAATGCACGAATCTACAAGGAGAAAACAAAGCATTGGAATGACAAGAAACTATTGCCGCGACAATTCATGCCAGGGCAAACTAGTTCTCTTATTCAATTCTCGGCTAAAACTTTTCCCGAGAAAACTGAAATCAAGATGGTCGGGACCATTCGAAGTTGTCAAACCATTCTCCCATGGTACCGTGATAATCAAGTCCATCACTGACGAACATGAATTCAAAGTCAACGGACAAAGATTGAAGCACTACAACGGTGCCCATGTGGAACGTAACAAAGAAGTGGTCACCTTAGGAGATGCATGAGCATGCTCTCCTTTCGATATTTTCTTTTATTTTTCTTTTTATTTTTTTTCGAACTATTTTTTTATTTTTATTATTTTTGATTATCTTTTTTAGGATAGATTTATTTATTTTCTTTAAGATTGAGATTACATATTTCTTTTATATTTATCTAATTGTTTTTAAATTTTAAGTTTAAGAATTTCTTGCACATCTTTATTTATTTTCTTTTATTAGTTTATCTTTAATTTTAATCCTTATTTTATTTATTTTTGAATTGTAGGAAAAGAGTTCAAGATAAAGAGGAATTTGATTCAAGAAGGAAACTTCTTCAACAAGGAAATTAATGGGCTAAATCTAAGGCTTATATTAAGCCTCCAACTTACCCTAAATAAACCCTACATAGCTGGCCAAACACTTCCCCTTCCCCAAATCCCCTAACCGTCACCTTCACCCAAATCAAAACCCTTGTTTTCTTTCTTTCCAATTAATCCCACCCATCATATTTACTGCCTATCTTTTCTATTTAAACCATCACCTTTAACTTCCAAGAAACCTATTCCTACTTTTCATCTTGCAACTCTTTAGTTTCTTTTGATTTCTTTTCTTTGTTTTTACCAAACTCACAACCAAGATCATCCATGGCATCCAAAATCGAATTTTTGGTTCATCCAAGTTCCTCCAAAGAACCAAGATACAAGAAGTTTGCTACACCGGTGGTTCAAGAAAGATTTCACTCCAAGTTTGAAACCCGGAAGATTTGCGAAGAACAAGGATTTGAATACTCCAACTCTCATCAATATTTTGGCCTTGAAACATTCATCTTTGAAAGGATTGCACATCAAAAGTGGCAAATCTTTTGCCATCAATCAGAACCGGGTAACATCGCATGGGTAAGAGAATTCTATGCCCACTCACCTAACCCGGATAATCCTTATGTTTTTGTTCGTGACAAGGCTATACTCATAAGCCCCGAAAACATCAACAGCTTTTACGGGCTCTACATTAAGAATGACGAGCATCAAGCCTTTGTTGATCAACTCACGCCCAAGCAACTCGTGAAGGTGCTTCAAGAACTCACGCTACCGGGAACTCATTGGAACGACGGTAAATACAAGGGCACGATAAATTGCCTTCGACTTAAACTCGAGGCAAAATTATGGAATAAGTTTGTTAAAACTTCTTTAATGCCCACAATACACAATACCACCGTTGATACACCCCGTCTTTTGCTCATACATTCTATCTTGCATAATCGCATCATTAACATTGGAAAAAATTATTTGTGATGAGATTTTTGTATGTAGCATAAAAGACAAGGGTTCTCTTTTCTTCCCTTGCTTAATTTCCAATATTTGCAAGGAGATGCATGTCCCAAGTGAGTCCACTGATGAAAAGGCCCTACCAAAGTCTGGTTGGATTTCAACGGCTAAGAGGAGCGCAAGATTGGTTGTTGTTCACCCTTGATTCACGCAGGGATATATTATCAAGGCATGCATAAATAGCTAGAGTTTTGACTTAGGGATAAGAAGAAACCATTGAAGAACGCTCCGCCGAACCTTGAAGTTGCTGCCTAACCGCCCAAGTAGTTGCCCAGGCAACCGTCGATTAGTTGCCAAGGCAACTGAGTTGCCCTTGCACTCTTTTACCAAGACGATCCAATCGGCTATCACACCTCAACTCACGATAACCTGGCCTATTCTATCTCATTTGATTACATCTTCTTTTACTTATTTGCTTTCTAGTTTAGTTGTTAGTTAAACTCCTACAATCTTCTACTTGTGTTTTTTTTACTTTTTACAGTGCAATAGTTTAGATTCTTGAAGTGGCACCAATCCCTGTGGAGACGATATCTTTTATACTAGAACCTACGACGTGTACACTTGCACAATTGCGGAGTACTTATTACGTGCAACACTTGCATTATCCTCTTTTGGTACATTTGACCATGTTGGATGTCTTTCAGTCTTTTTTCCTCGATCAAAGCAAGTTGGCTGTATCTGGCTTGGATCCATTTTACTTCATCTAATTTCAATTTTGACAAAATTTGGAGGGAAGAAATCTTGACCTCGATGGGTAGTACTGCTTCTATCCTATAAACCAACGAAAAAGATGTTGCCCCGATAGAGGTTCTAACTGATGTATGATAAGAACATAAAGCAAATGGTAGCTTCTTATGCTAATCTTTGTAAGTTTCTGTCATCTTTCCATCAATCTTTTTAATGTTCTTGTTGACTGCTTCCACAACTCTATTCATCTGAAGGCGGTATGGTGACGAATTGTGATGTTGTATCTTGAACTGTTTACACTCGTCTATGGTCTTATTGTTTATGTTTAATGCATTGTCAGATATAATACTCTCTCGCATCCCATACCCACATATAATCTCTTTCTTTAGGAATATGCTTCTACCCAATTGGTGAAGTAGTCAATAACCACAAAGATAAACCGATGCCCATTAGAAGCTTTCAGTGATATAGGCCCGATGACATCCATGCCCCATGTAGAAAATGGCCATGGGGAATTCATGACATGTAGTGGGGATGGAAGAGCATGAATCTTATCTGCGTAAATTTGACACTTGTGGCATCTTTTGGCGTAGTTGATACAGTGTTCTTGCATTGTGGACCAGTAGTAGGCGAATCTCATAATTTGCTTTGCCATAGTAAAACCATTAGTGTGTGTCCCGCATATACCCTCATGGACCTCTTCAAGGATCTTTTTGGCTTCAACAGCATCCACACATCGCAGCAACACCTGATATTTTCTTCTTTTGTACAAGATTTCTCCGTCTAAGACATACTCACTTGCTAGCCTTCTTGGCGTCCTCTTTTAATTTTTAGTAGTATGCTCTAGGTATTCACGACTTTTTATGTACTGTAAAATGTCATGATACCAAAGGTGTTCGTCTTTCTCACCTTCCTCAATGATATAGCAATTGGCAAGAGACTGATATATACTCATTTGTATGGGCCTTAAATCAGACTGATTGTTGACTTTAATCAACGAAGACAGAGTAGCCAAGGCGTCTGCCATTTGGTTATCTTCTTGTGGGAGATAGTGGAAGATTATCTCATAGAACTCTTTAATCAAGTCCAGGATGAGATTCGATAATCCATCAACTTGGAATCTCTGGTCCCTCATTCTCCTTGGAGTTGATAAATCACGAGCATGGAGTCCCCATATACTTTCAACAATTTAATCTCGCGATCAATAGTAGCTCGAATCCCCATGACGTATGCTTCATACTCTGCTATGTTGTTTGTACAATCGAAATCAAGCTTACTGGAAAAAGGGTAGTGATCACCCTCCAGAGAGACCATATTGACCCAATTCCTTTGCACACGGCATTGGAGACACCATCAAAGTTCAGCCTTCAGTATCTACTTTCTGAGGTAGCTTTGTCGACACACATCAGATCTTTATTTGAGAAATCAAAGTTCAGAGGTTCATAGTCCTCTAAGGCTCAGTTGGCTAGAAAGTATATTGTTGCACTCACTTTCACAGCTTTTTAGCTCACATAAACCAAGTCGAATTCGAACAACAGAATCTGCCACCTGACCATTCTTCCTGTCAGTGCAGTTGAATCCATCAAGTATTTAAGACAATCCAACCTTGTGATTATCTAGGTTGTGTGGTACAACATGTATTGCCTAAGTCTTCTAGTGGTCTAGATCAAGGTACAACACAACTTTTTGATTGGTGAATATCTCACTTCATATTCTGTAAATTTCTTGCTAAAATAATAAATCACCATCTCTTTCTTTCCTGAGTCATCGTGTTGACCCAGTATACATCGCATAGAATTCTTGGAGACGGTTAAGTATAGTATTAATGCCTTATTCGGGATAGGTGACATTAAAACTGAGGTATTTTTCAAGTAGTACTTGATTTTGTCAAAAGCTTCCTGACATTCGCCATCCAATTCCCCTGGGTTGTGATTTTTGAGAAGTCGAAAGATAGATCACGTTTTCTGGCCAATTGTGATATGAATCGAGCAATGTAATTTAATCTTCCCAAGAAACCTCTTACTTCCTTCCAAGTATGCGAGGGCAGTAAGTCTTGAATGGCTTTAACCTTGTCTGGATCAACTTTAATGTCATTTTCACTAACTAGTATTTTCTTAGTCTCAAGAATAATTTTCTCAAGACCTTGACATGCCCTCATTCAATTTGAGACTTAGCAATCATGTCATCGACATGCACCTCAATTTCTTTATGCATCATATCATGGAACAGGGTGACCATGGCCCGTTGATATGTTGCCCCTACATTTTTAAGTCCAAAGGGCATCACCTTGTAACAGAAAATTCCTCATTACGTTACAAATGTTGTTTTCCCCATGTCATTAGGCTACATCCTTATTTGGTTGTAGCCTGAAAAACCATCCATGAAGGAGAACAAAGAATGTTTTGTTGTATTATCAACCAGGGTGTCGATGTGAGGCAACGAAAAATTATCCTTTGGACTGGCTTTATTCAAATCTCAGTAATCAACACATATTCGGACTTTGCCATATTTCTTTGGAACATAGACTATATTGGCCACCCATTATGAATATTTGACCTCTTGAAGAAACCCGACATCATACTATTTCTTTACCTCTTCTTTTATCTTCAATAATGCATCGAGTCTCGTTCTTCGCAGCTTCTGTTGGACTGGCTTATAGTCCCTTTTTATGGGGAGTTTGTGTACCACCATATCTGTACTCAATCTAGGCATGTCTTGATAGGACCATGCAAAGACATCTTTAAACTCTAAGAGCAGCTCCATCAGATCATGTCTTGTTTTTGCGGTGATGCATGTGCCAATCTTCACCTCTCTTTTTTCATTGTCATCTCCCATGCTCACAATTTCTACTGACTCTTTGTGAGGCAAGATTTGCTTTTCATCTTGTTATATCATTCTTAATAGGTCAGGAGACGAATTACAATATTGATTTTCTTCAAAGTCATGAAGCTCTCCTATACACACATCTTGCTCGAAAATAAGTTTTGGATCAGTCTTAGTGTCGCTCGATACATTGATATCGGGGGACCTGACACGAAATAATGACATCCATTGAACAAATAAATTAAGAATGGGTAATTTTTTTTGGATATGTGTATGTGAGGAGAAAGAAATAAAATGAAAAATGATGCCAGAGATAACACAAAAAGTATAATTTCATTGACATAAAGATAGTAAGCTTATGCCCTTTACAAAAAGACCCTTGTTGCTCTCGGGTAAGAGTAACAAGTGTGTTTTGAACATTACTCTAAAACATTCCTAAATATTGTAGGGAGTTCTTCGGCAGTCAAGTTGTTCAGAACAGTTCTAGGGGTATAAGGACGAATTCCTCTTAGATACAATCATGTACTTCCTTTAGTAATGACATTGATGTCCAAAGCTCCCAACATCATTCCCAGCTCACTTTCTTCATATTTCGTAAGCTTTTTAGGGTGGATAAATCCTCCGAATACAAAAGTTTCAGAAAGGGGAGGAAAAGTCAGAGGTTCCCAGTTGACCTCTTCTCCCTTCAGACGAGCCTTCCTCCTTTCTTGTTTTTTCACAACCTCATTCCTTCTCTGTTTAGCATCTGGCTTGTATCCTAAGCCAAAGCGGTCTTGTTTATTGATCACAAATAGTGCACTGACCCTGCCTTGTAGTTATTTCCCTAATCCTCTACCGACTCAGGCTCCTCTCCTCACTGTCAATTTGATACCCATTCTTGTTGCCTTAGACAACTTTGGGGTGGGAATCCGACTCCCTTCGACGATGAAGGTTGCATTGAAAATTTTAAATGACCGGAATGAGCACTCCATGGCCTTCTTATTAGTTTCTATGTAAGAGGCATCACTAGTGATGGAAGCATGATGTCTCTTTCGGCATCCACAATGATAATGTAATGCCCTAAATCCTAGCTTAGTAGTAATGGAACTAATTACCATAATTGTTAATTTAATAAAACCTTGAATCTAGACTAGTTAGATTAGTTAAGGGCTTAATTGAAAGATTAAAAGAAATTAGTGACAAATTTTGAGTGACCTATTCGAATAGAATGAAGGAGTTGGAGATTGCATGTTAAAATCATCAATTCTCCTAATGCCCTTGTCTAATTACATGATTAAGGCTTAGTCAAGGGTTAATTAGGTCATTTTCTAATTCCACTAGTTGGATGATAACCTTGTCATCTTCATCCTTTCTTCCACTTACCTGAATGAAAAGAGAATTAGAGAGAGAGACTAAAATTAAGGGAAACTCACCATTGATGCTTGAATTGGAGTTGCATGTTCATCATCTTGCATGAAATTGAACTAGGAAGCAAGGTAAGATCACTATTGTCCTTGAATTATTCGAATAGTTAGTGATATTGGTTGAATTGGAATGCTTGATGTTTATAGATGATTATACATGCCTATTAGTGATTGGATTAATGATGTAGTTAGGTGAATGGAAAGGATGAACCGTGGATGTTAAGTAATTTGTGTAAACGTTGAAATGTTATCTCTAGATGTTAGCCGAATGGTGTATTGGTACAATTGATGAAATTGATGAATGAATTGAATATGAAATGATGTTAGCAAGTAATCACCTAGATGAAATCATGAAAAATTGAGAAATTGTGGCCATGATTGAGTTAGATTGATAATAGGATTGAAAGAAATTAAATTAGTAATGAAGTTAGTCACCTAGGTAGCTTAAATCACTATAGGGACTGTTTTGAATGAATTAAGAGATTTGGGTTTGAATTGGACATAAATAAATGCTGGAAATTTTAGTTAAAAAACAGGTGAAGGATTAAAATAAACACTAGATAAATTGAATTGCATGAATTATGGCTAAATGAATTGTTTAAAGTGACTAATTGGCAGAATAGGTGAGTCTGGACTAATCTGGAAAGTTGGCTAATTTAAGGACTTAGATATACAAATTAGGGAATAAGCTGGACATGAAAAGTCAAGGGAAAAACAAGGGAATTTATGGTAAAAAGGGCTGAAATGAACTTGTATGAATCTTAGGTTAATTAGTTCACTAAAGTGAACTTAAGTGAAAAACTGGTAGATTAGGGACTGTAAAATTGACCTGACTTTAATTAAAAAACTGTATTGATCTAGAAAGGCTAAAAATATGAGACATACACGGTTGAAAATATAATTCAATTAGCTTTCTAACGGTGTAAATTAATTGGAATTTCGACGTGTAGATTAAAAGTTATAAACAGATTAGTGAAGGGTGCGCAAACTGCCAGGATCAAAACAGTTTTGGTAATATAGTATAAAATGATCTTGTTTATTGATGTATTGATTCTAATGGTATTTCTATGTTTTGTGTGACTTGTTAGAGCAAGGAATAGAAGAGATTGCTGAAGGCAATAGAGTTGGATCTTCAAAGGATTGGCAAAAAGGAATAGCTATTCAAGACTAGCTAGCTTGGAGTATTGTGAGTGTAGTTGTATTTAGGGTTGGGACTTAAGTCCTAACCAAATCAGCATGTCTAAATACTTGTTTGTGCCTTATGCTAGAAATGAATCTAAATTCTATTGGTAATTGGTTAATAAAGGGAAGAAAGGATATAATCAAGATTTGATAAGTTAATAACTTGGTAATGAAGCTAGATAATGACAATGAGTGAATTGTGCTTACTAGTAATGCTTGATGTGTTCGAATGCAATGTTGGATTGAATGATCTTGTATGATGTTTGAGAATGCTTGATCACCTATGAATTGAATTAAGAAATATATGGCTTAAAGATCTAAAATGAAATTGATCTTGTTATGCTTGTTGCTTAACCAATTGATGTGCAATTGCTTGCTAATAAAAGACTCAACACGTCCTTGGTTGCCAGTTGGTCATAGGTGGAACGACATGCCTTAGAGTCTAGAGCTCGAATTAATACGATAACATGTTTTGTACTTTATGTACCCTAATACGTGGTGTAGCAGACACCTTCTTGTTTAGGTACCTTGCATGCCAACTTAATGCGATAACATGCTAACTACTTTGTGTACCGATTTGAGACTTGATTACCTAGTCCTACTATCTACCAATGCAAAACAAGAATAAATGAACTTGAATCAAAGACTTGTAAACATGAATGATGAATGAGCAACTCTTGATGCTGACTAATGCTCTCGAAATGAAATGAAATTACATGAATGATTGAAGTACTTGTTATCTTAAAATGCTTATAACTTGAAAGGTAACTTATATGGTAAAATGAGACTCTATTTGAATGAGACTTGATGTTTATCTTGCTTGAATTGTTTGATACTTGCTTGACTCGTTTATTGTGTACATGAAATGAAATTTTGCTTCTTTGGTCTATAGTAATCGAATGGTATATGGCATACTAGCTAGGATAAGCTTGATTGAAATGAACAAGGACTCTAAGTTAATAATTTGAATGAATTGATAGATCTAGGAACTACCTCACTAAGTACCTTGTGTACTTACCACTCTCGTTTTTCCTCTCTTCCCAAACTACAGGTTTAAGGATACTTGAATAGGAAATTTAATCGTTAAGTTATCTTCCTTGGATTTGAAGCAAGAACCGAGTATAATCAAGTATGAATTTGATACTCATTATCGATACTCCTAGTTGGTGGCAGTTAGAGTTAACCGTAGAACTCATGCTAATTCTCACCTTTGGAACTTTAAGGATCATAATTATATATACTTGATAAGTATGGTAATGTAATAACCTTAATATGCTAGATCATGTATTTTGTGTTATGTAAATATTTTGTTTATAAACTTGCCTAGTATGGTTGTAATAACCTTAATATGCTAGATCATGCATTTTGTGTTATGTAAATATTTTGTTTATAAACTTGCCTAGTATAGTTGTAAATGATCTAGCACTTATCCACATAGTTGGTATATAAAATATGTCATTTTGTGTAATTGGTTGCCTTGATTGGAAATATTGGAAATAACATCTAGAGAATTGCCGTATAGAACTATGATTTGTTGGTATATTTCTAAATAATGAAATAAAAATATTGCTAGAACTAACATGAAATGAAACAAGTAGCTATAGTGTTATACCTGGAATTCAAATGTTTGTAAAATTGATTAATTAATTTATATGCTATTCAATGAGTATCATGATCCTAAGGAGATTAATTCATTTCATATAAATTTAATTAAGAGTTTAAATTGAATAAAACCGGTTAATCTTGTTTGAATTATTTCATGTTTTGGTTTGAAATGAATCGGGTCTTGCTTGGTTGTGATGTTCGAACAGTTTTAGTATGGTTAGGCTATATACATTAGTTTAATAGATAACAAATGCAAGTAGTAAAATTATAATGATTCAAATGGTAAATTTCTACGTAATAATTTATTAATGATGTCTTTTTAAGGAATAGTTTAAAATTGCCCGTATTTATATGTCTGTTTATTGATTTCACTGCATTAACGCTCCTCGCTCCTAACCCGGGCGAGGGGTGTTACAGACAAGCCACCCATCAAAGATAAACTTCAATTTCTAGTGTAGTGACGATGGCACTGCCCCGGCTGAGTGGATCCAGGGTCTTCCCAGCATGCAGTTATACATGGGTTTGATATCCATTACTTGAAAATCAACATCATAAGTGTTTGGGCCCACTAGCAGGGGCACTTCAATTCTCCCTATCACCTTTCTCTTAGTACAGTCAAAGGCTCAGACTATAGTATTGCAAGCCTTCATATGAGAAATGTCTACTGGAAGTCTGTTTAGGGTGGCCAATGGTAGCACATTCAGAGCGGATCCATTGTCAATTAGGACCCCTAGCAATGTATAGCATTTGCACAGAGTAGTTATGTGCAAGGCCTTGTTAGACCCCATACCACTTGGGGGTATCTCATCATCATTAAAATGGATAAAGTTGTCAGCATTCAGATTATTTGCCAACTTGTCCAACTTGTTTAGCCAAAATGTCATTAGGAACAAAAGTCTTGTTCAACACTTTTAGCAATGCATTTCGGTGTGATTCTAAACTCAACAGTAGAGATAATATTGATATATGAGCCAATATTCATTGTGTTTCAAGAACTTCAGGAATCTTTTCACTTCCTTTTCTTTGACTGGCTCATTGATTGGTGATTCCGATTTAGCATAGTTCTTTTTCTCGGGCTCAACTGTCAAGGTTTTTCCCTTAGGATCATCTGTTTCACCATATCGTCTTCCACTTCTGGTGCAGAGACTGGCATCTTTTACTTGTTTGAAGCGGTCTTCGAAGTATCATTTCCTTGGATTGTTACTCCACAATTGTACCTCCAGGGAACTTTCTTGTTGTCCTTGTAGGGAAAATAACCTAGTTTTTGAATCGTGATCTTCAGTCCCACACCATCAATTCCTTCGCATTTCCTCGGTTTTGAAATGATCACGACCGAAAAATTGCCCCCATGGCTATTCCTAGGGGATTCTTCTTCTGAAGCACAAATGTTTGCTTATTTGAACTTTTCTTCTTCGAAAAAGTCTAACTCTTTGTTATCCATCAAATTTTGGATAAGAACTTTACACTCTACACAATTCTGGATGTCATGATTTCCTTTGCCATAGTATAGACAATAGTCTTCGGAAGTTTTCTTTTTATCTTTTGGGCCTTGCTACAACAAGCCTATTTTGACCATCTTCTACCATACCCACTTTAATGGAGACTTCACCTCCTTGATACGGGTTTTGGTTCTCCTACTCTTGTCGCTGATGATTGCATTTACTTCTGGCTCACATGATTGGGTAGTGGGTTCCCAGCTGTACCTTGCCCCACGGGGTTATCAAATCTTACAACCCATATCTTTAAAAAATTTTCTACAAGCTTTCTGAAAGTCATACAGTTCTCAATAGAGTGCCCCACGATCCCTGCATGATAATCGCACTGAGTATTGGGATCTTACCAATTTGGGTAAGAGGGTTGTATTGGTTTTGTATAAAATAGAGACACCACATGTGCATTATACAAATTCTTATATAACTCTTCGTATGTTACTAGGATAGGAGTAAATTCCATATCTTCCACCTTTTCTCTCTGATTAGATCCTTGCTTCGAGAAAGTTTGGGCATTTAAGGTCGAAGCTTTGGGTTGTTCGACTGTCAGCGATTTTGAATAGCTGACATTATAAACACCTGTATTGCTTGCCTCGCCCTTTTTTCTTTTATAGTTTGATTTCTTTGAGTTTTCCTCATTTTCAATATTTCCACTTTAGATTGCATTTTCAATCATTTCGCCATTCATTATTATATTGGAGAAGTCTTTTGTAGCACCTCCTATCATACGGCTGAGGAATAGTTTCTTCAGTGTACCGATGAAAAGCATCATTGTCTCCTTTTCTAATTGTGGTGGCTACACTTGGGCTGCTACATCTCTCCATCGTTGTGCGTTCTATTTGAAAATCTCGTTAGGTTTTTTCCCCCATGTTTTGCAATGTAACCCGATCAGGAGTTATACGATAACATGGTTGTATTATTTAACAAATACCTACGCCAAATATTTCCGAGAGTTAATTTTGGCACGACTCAACTGGTTGTACAATTTTGCAGCGGATCCCGTTAGATTATCTTGAAAGCAGTGGATTAAGAGGGGGTTGTTGTTAATGTACCCTATCATTCTCCTAATGAACATTGTAATGTGAGCCTTAGGACAAGTGGTCCCATTATAATTTTTGAAATTAAGCATCTTGAACTTCAGAGGTAACACCAAATCGGGAACCAAACTTAACTCTCTTGCATCCATTCCCAGAACTTGGTCAACATTTTCTATAGCCTTGAATTTATCTTCCAACTGTTTCCATCTATCCTCAAATTGTTTGGGTAGCTCAACCTTTATTTTTTCAATCTCATTAAAATCCAAAATAAGATATTCACTAGGGTCATCCGGTACTATAACTCATCCTAGCAGTGAAGATTCGGCCTGACCAACCTGTGGCTTTGCTATAGGAGTCTCTGCTAGTGGGTAGGATTTGCTGAGAGGATTACCAAAGTCTTCTATCAGTGCACTAGGATTTATAACCACTCATTTCTTCTTTTCGGAATCCTTTCCGACCAACATCTGAGCTATCTTTGCTAACAAATCTTCTTGCGAATGTGAAATATGGGCACAAGTCTCCAGCTGTGTTTTCTCTAACTTGCTCTCAATATCCTTCTTGATATCTTCGCATGCTTTCTCAACTTTTGCCAATCTTTCTTCCATGCCTTAATTTTGCTTCTAGTAAAGTAAGGGTGTTGAATCTGTGGATTTGTATGTTCCAGAACTATTGCGATAATAATTCTTTAAAAAATTAAACCGTAGTAAAAATGATGTAGTATGATGTAACATGATGCGAATGCAAACGAGAAAATATGATGTACTTGCAAAACACATATTATATTAGTACCACAACATATTTTACACAAAAGGTGTTGATTTTAGTACAACTTTCAAAAGGAAACTTTTATTAGAACAAGTTTCTTTATATAAGGTGGGCCTGTTTCACATATACTGCTTGGCCTTAACACCCAGAATCTTGATCTTCCGGAAGAGCCATGCTATCTTCTTGCCCCGATTAGATTCTGACTCAGTTTGTAGGCTCAGAACATCTACCTGAATGGATAGAGTCTGCAGGTGCTTTGCTACTTCTCGTACTTGGACGAGGGCTTTTGTCATAACATGGTCTCTATCCTAGACTTGATCCTGAGATTACTGCAGCCGTGCCTCCCAACAGTGACCATTCTACTTTGGAACTTCTTCAAAATTGTTAATTTGCCCTTGGCAAGTCTGCAAAGCTATTTCTAATTCATGGACTTGTTTTGTCAGGGTCTCATTCTTCTCTTTACTTGCTTTTAACTCAGCTACGGAGTCTTGGTTACGGTGCCTCTGTAGAAAGTCTTCTAGCCCAATAATTCAGCCCCTCAGGTTCATATTCTCGGTTCTGTTTCTAGACAATTCTTCCTGCATGGCTATTTACTGTGTTTGAACATCTTTGAATCTTTTTCCCAAAGATCGGCTTGCTCCTTTTCCTCTCGGATTTCAAGCTTCCATTTGGCAAATGTCTTTTTGAGATCAACATATTTTGTTGATGCGCGGAGCTTTTTGTAATCAACCCGTAGACCGCTCAAATATTATTTAGCTTTGCTTTTTATCTTCTTCAGCCTTTCAATCTCTTGTTCCTGAGACTATATACCGAACTTCAATTGGTTCCTTTCATTTTCTAACCTTGACAGTTGGCTTTCCATCACAAAGTACTTCTTTTCAAAAATCATGCTTCGCGATTTCCATTTCTGAGGGATCGACCTACAAATGCTCCTCCACCGATACATTATTTTTTGGATTTGGTAAAGGAATATCGTCATTAATTCTTCTATTTTTCCACCATCGATGCTCTGGCATAACTCTAGGTTTTTCATCAAACGGTTCCATCATGTAAATATGCTTCCATACCTAAGTGATCATGGAGACAGTTTTCTTGTAGTCTTTACCCTTGTATGGAAATTTGCAATTAGCAAGCCCTCTTGTTGACGGGATAAACTGCCTTGACCTGTATTGCCTGGATATTAGTAATGGAGCATATCTGGTTCCACCCCGTATTCTAAGTAGAGGGACCTAGTCATAGTCTCCACATTTGTATATAATACTGTCAGGGAAGAACCAACGTACTTTCCAGATGACATCTTTCTCCTAAAGGTTTCAGAAAATAGCCATCCATTTATAATGAAAGATGTTCTCCTACCTTCGTGTAGATGCCATACTAGGTAACGGTCTACTGGGGGTGCGAGTAGACCATCTAATGTTCATGCATTTGACAAGATTGATGCCTTGGTGGGTCAACCCCAACCCAGCCCCCCAAAAAAGCCTTTTAGCCACTCCCAAATATGGTGACCCTACTGGTTGCCAAACCCATCCCTTTGCGAACCCAAAGATGGTGACCCCGCTGGTTGCCTTCTCTCGGGTTCAGTCGCTTCACGTATTCTCGTGCCTAACAGCGAGTAATTCTCAAAGCATGCTCGATAGGAACATTTTTCCGGCTTCCAAAAGTGGCTATGAAACTAGACCAACAAAAGTTGAGCACAACTGAGAGACCTGAAAGTTTCGGCTAGGATTGCTGGAACAGGGGTAATTCCTTTGTGAAGGTGATTGAACATTTCCATAACAGCATCATCAATATATCCTAATGATTTGGGAATGATAACCAAACCGTGGATAGCTAGTGCAAACATTTTGACCTATTTTTCTCGCTTGGATTGAACTTGGATTAGGTCTCGTAGGGATCCCAAGAGATGCACGTGGTTTCTTCTTTCTCTTTAATCCTGGCTTTAGCCCATTGTTCGTCCATGCCGGTCATTTTTTAGCAATTTTTTCTGAAATGCTGGAGAATTAGGAGACTTGAAGTAGCCTTTATCTACCTGGATTTTTTAGCAACAGATCAAAGAAGTGTATTCTTCAATGGTTGGTACCAAATCACCATCTCCTAGATTGAAGCAACTGTAGGTAGGATTCCAAAACTGGACAAAGGCTCGAAATAAAACTTTGTTGATGCTGACAACTAGCAAATAAGGTAAATCATTGTAGTTGATGTAGAACAACTGCTTGTTTTCTTCATCCCATTGGTCCCAGATTTCTTTTAACTCCCGCAGTTGGTTCTGAGTCGATCTAATACTAGTGAGATCCCAGAGCTTTGACTTTTCACCTTCTAGCAAACTGTCCCCTTTCTGGTGCTGAGTCTCTTCTGACCACCTCCGCACGCCTAGGTTTCCTTCTACCCTCTCAAGAAATCAGTTCTCCATAGTAGATCTTTTATAATGGATGCACTTACCTCAACACCTTTTTTTACTAACAAAAAATGCAATGCAAGGGCAAAGAAAATCAAAGACAAAACAGAACACGTTGGTCTCAGTATAAATAATATCAAAATAATAAATAAGCTAAGTTAGAATAATCCTAGAACATGCTTTTCTACCTAACATGCTTTCGAAAAAATAATCCTACCACATCATGTTATCTACCCGCATTCTTGTTTTGCATAAAAGAAGAGACATGATATTGAATTATTGCAAAACTAATAAATAATTGATAAATAAACAATACTAAAATTAAAGGGCATAATTTAAAAGAAATTAAAACCCCCTATCATTCTCTATTATGCGCTTATAGGGTGACTCTCTAAATGGGCAGGGGTTCGGTATAGCTCTAGACAAGGTAGGCTGCTATGGTTCACTACATGTGGTTTGGTTCTAACAAATGTACCCGAATTGTACTTACTATCCTTTTAAGGCTAGTAAACACAATTTAGGGGGATATATTCCCCTAGGTCTGCATGGAGATGGAAATCTCACGAAGACAAAGGGAGATATATCTCGGAAGCGATCCACTATCCTACACGGAGGTGGTACCTCACGAATGAGTAGTTTCTCACTTCCATTAAAAAGGGTGGAGCTCAGGTGCAGGGCTCGTGATATGCAAAATGAAGAAAACAAAATTTTAGGAAACCTTTTTGTAAAGAATTTAAAAGAAAAAGGGATCACAAAATAAATTAAACCAAATTTATAGTTTCCACTCATTAGGACAAAAAATAATCGACCGGTGGCTTGAATCTCAAGGAAAAAAGGTAGTCCCCAGCGGAGTCGTCAAGCTGTAACAACGAGAGTAGCCACCAATCTTTTTAATTTAGGTGAGAACGGGTCACCTAAAAACTTAGCTATTTTAATAAAACTTGTTTTTATGTCATTTTATTAAAACAACGAGTTTTGGGCTGCAAAACCAAAAAATAGGTTCCCAAAGTGCATCGTCTAACCTCAATAACCAATCATTTCGAGAGGGATTGACAACCTTCTCAAGGATACCCTTTCATTCCCGATTAGAGATTTCAGCTTGCCCGTTTGTTTGTGGATGATATGTCGTGGCAATTTTGTGTAACACTCTGAAACGTTGTAAGATTTTGGCAATAAAGTTTGTTCTCAAAGTGCTCGCCTTCATCACTGATGATTGCCCTTGACATTCTAAACTGCGTGAATATATTTTTTTGTAAGAATCTCTGAACTGTTTTGGATTCGTTTCTAGGAGTTGCGACTACTTCGACCTATTTGGACACATAACCGACGGCTAGAAGGATGTATAGATTTCCATATGAAGAAGGGAAAGGTCCCATGAAATCGATCCCCCATAAATCGAATAGCTCCACTTCGATGATGTTTTGAAGTGGCATCTCATGTCGTCTAGCGATATTGCCCGTTCTTTGACAACGATCGCACTGCATATAAAATTCTTGGGCATCTTTGTAGAGTGTGGGCCAGTATAAACCGGATTGCAAGACTTTTTCCGTTGTGCGAGCGCCTCCAAAATGGCCTCTATATGGTGAAGCATGGCATTACCGGAGCACATTTTTCTACTCTTCCTCAGGGACACATCATCTTATAACCTGATTTGCATATTGTTTAAATAAAAGATGCTCGTCCCAATAATAATGCTTAGCATCATGTCAGAACCGCTTCTTTCCCTGGTGAGTAAGGCCATAAGGTAAAATGCCACTAACAAGGAAATTAACTAAATCTGCATACCATGGTATTACAGAGGCAACTAACATTTGCTCATCCAAGAATGTGTCGCATATCTCCATATATGCGTCCTCCTTATTGCCGATTTCTAAGCGTGACAGATGATTGGCAACTTGATTCTCTATTCCTTTCCTATCCTTAATTTCAATGCCAAACTCTTGTAAAAGTAAAATCCAATGATTCAAACGAGGTTTGGCATCTTTCTTAGCAAAAAGGTGCTTAATTTCTGAGTGGTCAATATGAACAATTACCTTGGTCCCGATCAAGTAGGAGCAAAATTTGTCAAAAACAAAAACAACGGCTAGTAACTCTTTTTTCGTAGTGGTGTAGTTCGCTTTAGCACCATTAAGGGTTTTACTAGTATAGTATGTCACATGGAAAATTTTACCTGTTCGTTGACCAAGTACTCCTACTGCAAAGTCACTTGTATCGCACATAAGCTCAAAAGGTAAGGTCCAATCTGGTGGAATGATATTAGGTTCGAAGGCGATTTCTTCTTCAAAGTTTCAAAGGCATGAGTGCATGGGTCATCGAGGTCCAAGACCTTGTCTTGTTCAAGCAAGTTACACAAGGGTTTAGTAATTTTAGAAAAATTATGAATAAACCTTCTGTAAAATCCTGCATGCCCAAGAAAACTTCAGATCCCCTTGACTGAAGTTGGTGGGGGTAATTTCTCGATCACGTCAACCTTTGCTTTGTCCATTCTGATCCCCTTATATGAAATCTTTTGGCCAAGCACGATTCCTTCATCCACCATAAAATGGCATTTTTTCCAGTTTAGCACAGGATCAGATTCTTCGCATCTTGCTAGCACTTTTTATAAATTGCCGAGGCAATTGTCAAAGTCATTTCCAAAGATAGAGAAATCGACCATAAAGATCTCGAGAAAGTCTTCTACCATGTCAGAAAAAATTGCCATCATATATCTTTGAAAGGTTTCTAGGGCATTGCATAATCCAAACGACATCCGTCGAAACGCATAGGTACCATAAGGGCATGTAAAGGTGGTCTTTTCCTGATCATCTGGTGCTATGGCAATTTGATTGTAGCTTGAGTAACCAATGAAGAAAACAATAAAAGGGTTTTCCTGCAAGACGGTCAAGCATTTGTTCAATAAAGGGTAAAGGAAAATGATTTTTCCTAGTAGCTTTATTCAACTTACGATAGTCCATGCAAACCCTCCAACCGGTAACCGTCCTAGTTGGAATAAGTTCATTGTTTTCGTTACTTACCATAGTCATACCTCCCTTTTTTGGTACATATTGTACTAGACTTATCGATGTATTGTCAGAGATGACGTATATAATGCCAACATCAAGCCATTTGATGATTTCCTTCATCACGACCCCCTTTATATTAGGATTAGTCTTCTTTGTGATTCAATGGACGGTTTTTGGTCATCCTCCAATAAGATCTTATGTATGCACATTGTTGGACTAATTCTCTTCAAGTCTGTGATGACCCATTCTATTGCCTTTTGTGCAACATCAACATGTCAATCAACTTCTTTTCCTGTTCAGGCTGCAACTTAGAAGAAATAATTACGGGCAATGTATTACCGATTCCTAAGTAAGCATATTTTAATTGCCCTGACAATAGTTTCAACTCAAGAATGAGAGATTATTCAATTGAGGGTTTCTCAAGTTTACCTTCCTTACTTGTGTAATCCAATGGTTCGAAGTGTATACCTGGTCGATTTACTATCCAGTTTGCTTCTTCTTGTTCTTCGTTGTTCGGACCATCATTGATCGGCTCCTCGAACTCCTCGGGTTCTTCTTGTTCGGAAATGAAATTGCTGAGGCAATTCTCTTCCATATCAAAATCGAATTCGGTTGTGGCGTGGATGAATTGGCATTCTTCTGGATCGTCAGCATGTTTTAGGGTTTGAAACATGTTCAGCTTGACTTGCTGGTCGTTCACCCTCATTGTGAGTTCTCCCTTTTCGACATCAACCAATGTTCTTCATGTAGCTAGGAAGGGTCTCCCAAGGATAATAGGTGCAAACTCATCTGCTTCACAATCCAGAACAATAAAATCAGATAGAAAAATAAATTTATCAACTCTTATCAGTATATCCTCGATTTTTCCCTCTGGATGCACATAGGATCAGTAAGCAAGCTGTAGCATAACTGTTGTAGGTCTTACTTTCCCGATTCCCAATTTCTGGAAAACTGATTTGGGCATCAAATTTATTCTTGCGCCAAGATCGAACAATGCTTTCCCGACATAGTGGTTTCTGATCAAACGCGGTATTGTGAAACTACTGGGATCTTTAAGCTTGGGTGGCATGCGATTATGTAGCATGGCCATGCATCCTTCTGTCACAGCAATTGTTTCAAATTCTCCTAGCCTAATCCTCTTAGAGACGACGTCTTTAAGGAACTCAACATAGTTTGTCATTTTTTCTATTGCTTCAACCAATGGCAAGCTGATGTGGACTCGCTTCAAGATGTCAAAGAACTTCTTGAACTGGTATTCTTGCTTTTACCGTTTTAACCTCTGTGGGAATGATGGTGGCAATCGGATGTCTTCAATCTTTTCATTGGTTTGGAACTTGATGGAAGGAGTTGCTGAGGCATCAGGACTTGCCGAAGCATGTGCAGTTGCCGAGGCATGTAGAATTGTCATGACATTCTCCGATTCATCAGTTTTGGCAGAGGTTTTATTGCTAGACTCATCTTTTTGGACAAGGGGCTGCTCATTTGGTTGAGTGTTCTCTGTTGAGTGAGCTTGGGTTTTCTTAAGTTGTCAGCCACTCCGAGTAGTGATTGTTTTGCACTGCTCGAGGTTTGCTCCTTTTGCGACTTCAGTATCGCTAAGTAAACCGCCCATTGGTCTTGTGTTCAAGTTCTGAGCAAATTTCCCGACTTGTGTTTCCAATGATTTTAGGGCCGCCTCTTAGTTTTGCAATCTCATATTAGTCCTATTGATAAAGGCATCAGTCATTTTCATGAAATTACTATTCACAGCCATATAAGATTCAGTTTTTAACATGAAAGCGTTGAGAGAATTTTCCAAAGAACTGGATGGTGTCGATTGTTGCTGCGGCATCTGTTGCTGTGGCATTTGTTGCCGTGGCAAGTTCTGCTAAAATCCTATTGCTTGTGCATTCTGACTGCTCTGGTTGAGGCCATTGTTGGGATTACTCCATAAGAAATTTGGGTGCTTCCTCCAGGCTGGATTGTAAGTGTTGGACATCACATTGTTGTTCTAGTTGTAGTTTCCAATGTAAAAGCTAGATTCTGGGTTATGCGAACACTCAGAAGAATCATGATTACCATTACACAATTCATAAATTGAATCTACTATCTTGATCTCCTGTGAGTTGCTAGGTCGCTACATGTTCTTAACCATATTGGTTAAGGCGGCCAATTGTGCAAAAATAGATCCTGATGAATCATGCTCGTTTATCATGGCATTGCGTTTGACTATTCTCCTTCGGGTGGTTGGGAACTGATAATCGTTCTTGGTAAGACGATTCAGAATCTCTATCGCTTCCTCAGGTGACTTGTCGAGAAGTATGCCATTTGTCGAGGCATCTGGCATTATCCTTGTCGGCGTGTTCACTGAGTTGTAGAACATCATCACTTGAATCCACATTGGGAATCCCTGCATGGGACATTTGTGTAAAAGTTCTCCGTATCGCTCCCAAGCCTCGTACATGGATTCATCATCTTCTTGCCGAAAAGAAGTAATATCATTACGCAACTTATCAATCATATTTGTAGAACTAAATCTAGTAATAAAATCACGTCACAAATTCGTCCAAAACCCTATAGATCCGGATGGAATACTATTCAGCCACGTTTTGCCATATCCCTCAGTGAATAGGGAAATAATTTCAGCCTTAGGATATCTTCATAGACTCCTTGTAGCTTGAATAAATTGCAAATCTCCATGAATGATTTGAGATGTTGTCTGGCATCTTCAGTTGCCGAGCCACCAAATTGACCAATTGTGTTGATCATGTTGAACATCACAGGTTTTAATTCAAAGTGGGCGGCTTCTATCTCAGGTGCGACGACTCTTGGATTGAGACAGTTGAGATCTTCCTCTAAGTAGTCTCGAATAGGTCTGTTACGAACAAGTTGTACGACTTGATCTCCTCATCCTCTTACTACGATGTTCTGGTTACCATTGGCATTCAGATTGTCGACTGGGTTATCAAGTTGTTCTGCCATTGCTGCTCGTTGTTCTCGTCTTCTTCTATGAAGAACTCATTCTATCTCGGGTTCAAGTGTGTAGTCTTGTGCTGTTGGTCTTGCACAGGTCATAAATAGATGCAAAGCCAAAGTAGTAAGTCCCTTGAAAACCGATTAGAAATAAAACAAAAATAAAAAGAAATAAAGGTGCAAGAAATTAAAAACAAAGTCACTATTGCCAATCCCCGGCAAGGGCGCCAAAAACTTATTGCGTGTTTTAAGTGCTTCGCAATTGGTGCAAGTGTACACGTCGCAAGTTATAGTATAGAATAGATATCGTCTCCATAGGGATTGGTGCTACTTCATGAATCTAATTCTTCGCACTGAAAAGAAAAACACAAATTGGTGATTGTAAGAGTTCTAATTAACGAGAAATAAAATGGAAGAAAGATGTAATCAAATGAGAGAGAGTAGGCCAGATTATTGTGGGTCGTGGTATGATAATTGAATGAATCATCTAGATTTTGAGTGTAAGAGCAACTCAATTGCCTTGGCAACTAGCAACAGTCGAATTGCCTAGGCAAGTGAAATTGCCTGGGCAACAGGGAATGGTGTGACTGCCTGGGCAACTGGGCACTTCCTTCAAGGTTCAGCAAAGCGTTCTTTAATGGTTTCTCCTTATCCCTAATTCGAAACACTGGTTAATTGAGCCTATCTTGGTGATACATTCCTGCATTAACCATGGGTGAACATCAACCGGTCTTGCGCTTCTTTTAGCCGTTGAAATTATTAACTTATCCCTAAGTCGAATTAGTCTTCAGCGACATAATTTTGTATAAAAACCATGTTCATTCGTTTCTTGAATCTAACTTTTTCGATATTAGATAAATATATGCATTCACGAGATCCTCTTCCAATTCACTCACAATTGAAAATTAAAAATTAAGAATGAACAAACCTCAAACTAAATTGCAAACTCAAATACCTAAAACAAATTCAATCATTCTCACAACTATTCAACACAATAACCCTATCCTAAATGGTTTAGTTCATGGTTGGGTTCCAAAATAAACTCAACAAAAAGTTTCCAACATAAAATAAACCAAAACAAGAGGAAGAAGAAGATGAAGTTGATGGAGCTCTCTCTCGGATTCTCTATTTTTGTCGAATATCTCCAAGGCTGCGGCTAGGTCTTCTATTTATAGGAGATGGCTTGGCCGATTTCTTTGTTGGATAGGGAAGAGTTTAAGTTGGATTATAATAAGGTACAAGAGATAAATATCTTTTATTTATTTATCCTCCAAAAACTCCTCTTGACCTCTTCATGAGACTCCAACTCTTTTTAGGATATATCTTTGCTTCTTCATGTTTATCTCGAATTCCTTGAGCTCATCCTATCCAAGTCGACAACTTCCTTCTTCTTTGCTCAATTACTTCGGCAATCTCCAGCTTGCCCGGGCAATAAATCCTGCACACATAAAACAAATACCAGCAGTACCTCTTTCCGCCAAAACTCACCGAAACATGAAATCAAGCACAACCACAAAGGAAACAATGCAAATATGCGTGAATGAAAAAAATGTAACTAGAATGAGCGTAAGTCTAACAATAATAACAAGTAGAAAGGGTATTAATTTAGTACTTTTACACACTTAACAAGCATCACCGAAAATGATACTATCATCAGCAAAAAAATAAATGGGTGATCGATAGTCGGCTTCTTCCTATCTTAGCTTTAGAAATTTCACCCCTCTGTTTAGCCGATAGAAGTATCCTTGACAACTCTTCAACACAAATCAAAAGGAGAAAATGACTTAATGGATCTCCTTGACATAGACCGCTTGAAGGAGAAAAAGATTCCCCTTTGATTCCATTGATCATAACCGTGTAAGACACTATACTAACACACCTCATAATAAGACCAATCCAACTCCTAAAAAATCCGAGCTGCTCCATCATATGTTCAAGAAAGGACCATTTAACCTTGTCATAAGCTTTGCTCATGTCCAATTTAAGAGCAAATAAGCCATTTCTCCCTAACATCCTCATTTTGAAAGAATGCAAAATCTCGTAGGCAATTAAAACAAGTAAGAAATATGTCGCCCAAGTATAAAAGCTCATTGGGATTCAACAATACATATATGTAGCACTGTAACACCCCTTCCCAGCCTAGTAGAGAACCAGATCGGAAAGTGTTATTGAAAGGCATATTCAGAAATCAAAAATTAGAAACTTAATCAGAGTTTGCAACTTATTCAGAATGTCTTATAAATCTCTTTTACGACTTATCGAACTAACTTTTTAATAGCTTACTCAATTTGGGGTCAATTTTAAACTTTTTAAACTTAGGGACTAAACTATAAATTTTAAAAGTTAAGGGTCCTTAATTGAAATTCATGTTATTAATCTAAAATCTAACCTTCCAATTATTAGCCTGTGAAATCTCATTACAAACAAAGGTCATTTACCTATCCAATTAGACCATACAATTACTAGTGACCATTTTATAATCAAGGCAAAACTGTATTTTATCTCTTTTAACAGAATTAACCGCCACCGTACCGATACATTTAGGGCTTTATCGGTACGCTAAGCCTAATTTTCAAATTCCAAATTCAAGGGTAACAAGCCCGTATCAATACAACTGGAATCGTATCGATACAAGTTGACTACATTGACTTTGTATCGATACACCCTATAACCGTATCGATACCTTTAATTTTTCCAAATTCCAGTGACCAAAATCTGTATCGATACACCCTATATTGTATCAATACGCCCCTTTTGACTCATGTTGACCATGCCAATTATACAAGGCCGTATCGATACACCATCACTTGTATCAATACACCATCCCTTGTGATGACAGATTTAAGCTGGTTTTTATTCGAATTAACCTATCAAACGATGTCCAAACTTTACCAAATTTTACCAGCAATATTCAATCATTAAAATCTACTAGCTTGTCAAATTATAGGTCCATTTGAATCTGTTTACTATGCTTTTACCTTTTAGTGTCGTTAAGCCCAATTTAACTAGTTTATTTATTTTGCAACCACACCATATTCCATATTTAGCACCTAGACACTTTAGAGCTATTACATACATATCAAAATAGACCAATGTAACATGTCTAAGACCTATGCCACCTTACTAGGAGTTTAGAACAAAATGTAAGCATACATATGGTTGATGGGAGTGACTTGCAACTTCAACCACACGATCAAAGTTCAAATTTCTTCAAGGACCTTACATAGCCTATTGAAGTAGTTATAACAAAAGCAACAAGTTCTTTAATGGCATGTATAACGTGTAAGCATGCTTGAATGGCATATACATAACATTAACATATACAACTCATGCTTAACAACAACATATAGTAATTTCATGTATCAAATGCAAAACACAAATTCTTCATTTCCTCTTGGACAATAGCAACCAATGGATACGCAGATTCCTCTATATGCCATACATATCGAAAATTTGCCTTAGCCTTGAGCCGTAGCTCTGGAGTCCCTTACACAATCCAACATTTTCTCCCCACATATATGTCGTAGCCCGGACCGTAGTCCAATCCCTTACATAGTGAGCTCAAATAACCCTATGACATGCCAATTGTATCCAAAGTCCACAAGTGTCCAAGGTTACAAAATTCATCATAAGACTTACCTTGTGCCCTTAGGCCATTTCACATCACATACTAAGCCTTTGCTTCAAATAGCATAACATAGCAGGTTCATATCAAATTCTACACATAGCATATTTCAAATGTCATATATAAGTTTACAAACGTATTAAGGCAATATGGAGGTATTACCACAATTACCACTTGAATCCACACATGCTTGCTCTACTTGAGCCCTTAAACAAGATGAAATTCTAAGCACAAAATAAATGCAACCGGTATGGCACCCAGCCAATCCCATGGCTTTCTAACACATGGGCTTAACTTGAACATTCAAGACTTAAATCTTGGAATTAAACTCTAAGGATTGATGGAATCATCAAATTGACATAGAGGCTTTCCTTACTAAGCTACCAGCTTTCAAATGGTGTATTGAAATCACACAAAGGTCAAAGATCGAATTGAGGTGCTTGCTTGAGCTTGAAGAAGAAGATGACAATGGAGGTGTGTGCTTATTCTTTTCAAACAAGGGTAAGTTTGGTTTCGGGGGAAGCAAAACAAAGATGAGGGCCTTTTTTTCTTCATTCCTTCTTATGGGAACTAAGACCTTAATCATTTCCCACCTTACCATGGACCAATGAAAAGCTTTCCCTTAGCAAAGGGTTTGCTTAAATTATTAATCCCATCTTTTTATGCCTATTTACAAATTTTAGGCAATTAATGACCAATTGTCATCCTTCTGATTAATCTCATGTGAAAGAGTGGTAAGCTAGTAGGTGACTCAGCCCCCTACTTTCAATCTTTACAATTTGGTCACAAAAATAATCTTTGACAGAGACTCGTATCGATACACCTTATGGCCGTATCGATACACCTTATGGCCATGTCGATACAGTTAGGCTATGTTTGGTAAGTTAGTTAAAACGGTTGGGTCATATCGATACATGTCTTACTGTACCGATACGCTTGGCTCAAATTCAACATTTTTAGCATCTCCAATGAAACCCCTAACTTCCATTCCTTACAAAAAGGCCTAACAACTTCAATTAAGCCTAAATAACTTTCATTACTTCAAAATTAGGTATAAGGATTTAGCAATTACACCATTCAGGCATAACTAGTACAAAATTTTCGATCACCGGAACCTAATTCTGACTAGACCATTTTTCGTGGTGTGACAACTCTCCCCTTTAAGAAAATTTATCCTCGAATTTTCATTCTAACTGAAAAGATGAGGATACTGCTTTTGTATCGTCTCCTCTGGCTCCCACATTGTTTCTTCTATTGCATGAATTCTCCAAAGAACTTTCACTGAGGGCACAGACTTGTTTCGAAGTCTCTTGACTTCTCGTGCGAGGATCTGTACATGTTCCTCCTCGTACATCAAATTGGACTGGATCTCCACAAATTCTGGCTCAATCACATGGGAAGGATCGGACCGGTACTTTCGTAGCATAGACATGTGGAAGACATTATGTATACGACTTAACTCTTTAGGAAGAGCCAATCGGTAGGCAATAGGTCCAACTCTCTCAATCACCTCGAATGGGCTGATAAAACGAGGACTTAGCTTCCTCTTTTTTTCCAAAACAAATGATCTTCTTCCACAAAGATACCTTAAGGAAGGCTTTCTCACCAACATCATACTGAATATCTCCCATTCTCAAATCAGCGTAAGCTTTCTGCCGGTCAAACGCAGCCTTGAGCCGGTCACAAATGATAGTTACCCTTTCTTCGGTTTCTTAAAGTAGGTTAGGGCCTAACACTTTGCCTTCACCAAGCTGGGTCTAACAAAGAAGAGTCCTACATCTTCTCCCATAAAGAGCTTCGTAAGGAGCCATTTTAATCGAAGCTTGGTAACTATTGTTGTACGCAAACTCCACCAATGGTAGGGACTTTTCCCACGTATTCCCAAAATCAATAACACTGGCTCGTAACATATCTTCCAGAATCTACAAGAAAGGATCGAGATTGATACGAAATACTTATACATATGGATAGAAGGAATACAAGGTTACCTGAATAACCTTTTTGGATTGGCTATCGGTTTGAGGATGGAAAATAGTGCTTAGGTGCACTCGGGTTCCCAAAGCCTCGTGTAAGGTTCTCCAAAATCAGGATGCAAAGCGTGGGTCACGGTAAAAAATAATGGATGTAGGAACTCTGTGTAAGCGTATGACTTCACGAATGTACAATTCAACGAGTTTAGGCATGTTGAAGTCCATCCTTACAAGAATGAAATGGGCAGACTTGGAGAATCGGTCCACAATGACCCAAATGACGTCATTTTTCTTCAGTGTCATTGGTAGACCACTTACGAAATCCATTGTAATACGCTCTCATTTCCACTGTAGAAGTTCAATAGGTTGCAAGAGACCAGTAGACACCTTGTGCTCGGCTTTAACCCGTTAGCAGGTCAAACAACTAGCCACAAAGTCTGTGATTTTACCTTTCATACCAAACCACAAATACAACTCATTCAAATCTTTATACATCTTGATAGCTCCGGGATGAACTGAGAAAAGACTCTAATGAGCTTCAATCAGAATTTGATTATGAAGATCATCATCATTGGGAACACAGATACAGTTTCGAAAACACAACAAACCTTCAGAATTCATAGCAAAGTCAGGATTCAGTTTATCATTGACCTTAGCAATAAGAGTTTGCAACTCCTCATTAGACTCCTAGAGTGCCTTGATTCGGGACACAATGGTTGATTGAGCTCTTAATTCATCTATTAGTTTGCCGTGCTTCTTAATCCAGAAATGAACATTCAAACATCTTGGAGAGGCAGTGGGCTTCCAGCTAAAGGCATCAGCTACGACATTGGCTTTACTGGGATGGTAATCAATAACCAAGTCATAGTTCTTCAAAAGTTCCATCCACCAACGTTTACGAAGGTTCAACTCTTTCTGAGTCAAGAGATATTTCAGACTTTTGTGATCGGTGTACAAATAACATTTCTCACCGTAAAAATAGTGCCTTCATATTTTTAAAGCAAACACAACAGCAGCTAGCTCCAGTTCATGTGTCGGATAGTTTAGCTCGTGCGGTTTAAGCTAACGTAAAGCATAGGCTATGACTTTTCCCTCCTGTATTAGTACACAGCTTAATCCCAAGTAGGATGCATCGTTGTACACAGTAAAGTCTTTGCCCGACTCAGGTTGCACCAAGACATGGACATGCGTCAGAACTTGCTTAAGTTGATCAAAGCCCCTTTGTTGTTCCACTGTCCACACAAAAAAGAGATTTTTACGGAGAAGCTTCGTCAGGGGTGCAACAATCATCAAGAATCTACGATAGTAGTCTGCAAGACCCAAAAAACTATGAACTTCTACAACATTCTTGGGAGGAATCCAATCAAGAACTGTTTGAATCTTCTTTGGGTAAACTTGAATTCCCGCAGAAGAGATAACATATCCTAGAAAGAATACTTCAGATAACCAAAAATCACATTTACTGAACTTAGTGTACATCTATTTCTCTCGGAGAGTCTGAAGTACAATCCGGAGATGTTCTTCATGAGTGGTAGTGTCCTTGGAATAGATCAAGATGTCATATATGAACACAACCATGAATTTATCTAGATAAGGCCGGAACACATGATTCATCAAATCCATTAAGGTCGCGGGTGCATTTGTAAGCCCAAAAAGCATTACCAGAAACTCATAATGGGCATATCTAGTTCGGAAGGCAGTCTTTGGGATGTCGAACTCCTTCACTAACATCTGATAGTACCCAGATCACAGGTTTATCTTAGGGAAGACAAAAACACCCTTCAACTATCGAAGAGATTATCGATCCTTGATAACGGATACTTATTCTTGATTGTTACTTTGTTCAACTAACGATAGTCAATACATAGACGCATTGATCCACCATTCTTCTTAACAAACAAAACCGGTGTTCCCCAGGGTGAGGAACTTGGTTGGATAAATCCCTTGTCCAAAAGACCTTAGATTTGGACCTTTAACTCTTTTGATTCGATCAGAGCCATCCTATATGGAGCAATGGAGACTGGTGTAGTCCCCGGTTGTACTTCGATTCTAAATTCTACTTTTCAGGTCGGAAGGAGTCCCGGAAGTTCATCAAGAAACACATCAGGGAATTCCTTCACTATCGGTACATTTTCGAGCTTTGGATCTTCTTTGGACTCTAAAGCACACATAACAGCTTCATTAGGCTCGGGTTTAGTTTTCATCAAAGTTATGCTTTCCTTGCCGAGTCCACGGAGGTATAGCGTTTTCTTTGAATAGTCTACCCAGGCTTGATGTTCGGCTAACCAATCAAGGCCTAGGATAAGATCAAACTCACGTAAAGGCAATGCCATCAAATTGGCCGGAAATGGGATCTCTTGGATCCTCAAGGGATAAGCTTTACAGATCAACCGTATAACCACATTGTCTCCTAATGGGTTGAGACAATTATCTCATAAGTGACTGATTCAGGTTCTAGGGCATACTTCTCAATCAATGGTTCACTAATAAAGGAATGCGTAGAGCCTGGATCTACCAAAACATTAACAAGATCAGAACATAATTCCACTGTACCTGCAATCACATCAGGATTGTCTTCCTACTCTCGACCTTGGACATGGTACATCTGGGTTGAGGTATGAGGGTCACGCCCAACTGAAGGAGTCTTTGAGTTGCGAGGTCTCCCCGCTGACCCAGACTGCACTTGTTTCGCTCTTTTTCCCTCAGCAGAATTGTTCTAAGAAGCCACATAGATAGGAGCATTCGTATTCTGCAGACATTGTCTGATAAAGTGACCAGCTTCACCATAGAGGTAGCAAGATCCAGTCTGTCTGCGGCACTGCCCGAGATGCCTCTTCTGACAAAAATTACACAGAATAATCTGAGAACCTTTCCCAGAACTACCTGTACTATCAATCGAAGCTGTACGAGCGAGAGATGTTCCCGAAGATTGGGGTTGTGGCACATATCTCGTCTTTGGTAATTGCTGAAAGGTGGCAGACTTCTGGTCTCACTGTCTACCCTTCTTGTAAGGTATGAGAGGTTTAGAATCCTCTCAGAATCTCTTTTCGGACTTGGTTTGGTTTCTCTTCCTTCTCTTATAAGCCTTCTAAGAGGCTTCACTAGCTATTGCCCGATTGACCAGATACTAAAAGTCCTCTAACTCTAAAGCAGAAAAGAAAGGACGTAATTCATCACAAAGGCCATCAATGAACATTCTACACTTCTCATTCTCCGTGCGTATGATCTTTGCACCATACCTCGTGTATTTGCAGAAGTAGTGAATATACTACTCCACGGGTCAGCCTTCTTGTCTTAGATAGAGGAATTTTTTGTGCCTTTCAGCGATATAGTGTTCACTGATGTACTTTTTGCAGAACTCCTAAAGGAAAAAGTCTCGCGTAACTCAGTGCTCAGGCACAGTGAGTGTCACGGTGTCCCACCAACTCTGTGCTTCTTCACAAATCAACGCTAGAGCGCGCTCTAGCTTATGTTCGTCAGGGCACTTTATCTGCTTATTCAGGACTTTAAAGGTGTTTTCTAGCCAGTATTATTCTACTTCGGGGTTGTCATGTTTTTAGCCGGTGAAAATGTAGACCGGGTATTGACGGAGCTTGTCAATAGGAGCCTTCGAAACAGATAAAGATGCTTCAGCAGGCTGAGGTGACAGCTCTTGCCTAAGAGACACGACCACCTGCTTAAACATCTCAGCCATAGAAGTTAGGTACTCCTGCTGAGCAGGAGGCATCAGTGGAGGATTGGGTAGGTGATTCTGCCCTACCTATTCTGGTCGAGTTTCAGCTCCAAGATTGTCCCCATGTGTCGAGGAGGAGCCGGGGTATAACACGCCTATCATCGGGTGCAAACATTCTTAAATCTAGTTGAAAATAAGAAGTTAAACCGTGTTAGTTGCAAGTCACAGATAACATATACAAATAAACTCCTAGGTGGCATATGCACATGCAGACTCATGAAAAGCCTCTTTTTAGTCTTAGAATCGACTAAACTCTAGCTCTAATACTACAAATGTAACACCCCATTCCCGGCCTGATAGAGAACCGGGTCAGAAAGTGTTATTGAAAGGCATATTCGTAAATCGAAAACTTAATTAGAGTTCACAACTTATTCAGAATGTCTTATTAATCTCTTTTACGACTTATCGAGCTAACTTTTTAATAGCTTACTCAATTTGGGGTCAATTTTAAACTTTTTCAAACTTAGGGACTAAACTGTAAATTTTACAAGTTAAGGGTCCTTAACTAAAATCTAACCTTCTAATTATTAGCCTATAAAATTTTATTACAAACAAAGATCATTTACCTATCCAATTAGACCATACAATTTCTAGTGACCATTTTGTAATCAAGGCAAAATTGTGTTTTATCTCTTTTAACAAAATTAACCGCCACCGTACAGATACACTTAGGGCCGTATCGGTACACTAAGTCTAATTTTTAAATTACAAATTCAAGGGTAACAAGCCCGTACGATACAACTGGAACCGTATCGATACATGTTGACTACTTTGACTTTGTATCGATACACCATATAACCGTATCAATACCTTTAATTTTTTCCATATTCCAGTGACTAAAATCCGTATCAATATACCCTATTCCGTATCGATACACCCTTTTTGACTCATATTGACCAGACCAATTATGCAAGGCCGTATCGATACACCATCACCTATATCAATACGCCATGCCTTGTGATGAAAGATTTTAGTTGGTTTTTATTCGAATTAACCTATCAAACGATGTCCAAACTTTACCAAATTTTACCAGCAATATTCAATCGCTAAAATCTACTAGCTTGTCAAATTCTAGGTCCATTTGAATCCGTTTACTATGTTTTTACCTTTTAGTTCCTTTAAGCCCAATTTAACTAGTTTCTCTATTTTACAACCACACCATATTCCATATTTAGCACCTAAACACTTTAGAGCCGTTACATACATATCAAAATAGACCAATGTAACATGTCTAAGTCTTATGCCACCTTACTAGGAGTTTAGAACAAACTGTAAGCATACATATAGTTGAAGGGAGTGACTTGCAACTTCAACCACATGATCAAAGTTCAAATTTCTTCAAGGACCTTACATAGTCTATTGAGGTAGTTATAACAAATGCAACAAGTTCTTTAATGACATGTATAATGTGTAAGCATGCTTGAATGACATATACATAACATTAACACATGCAACTCATGCTTAACAACAACATATAGTAATTTCATGTATCAAATGCAAAACACATATTCTTCATTTTCCCCTTGGACAATAGCAACCAATGAATATGCGGATTCCCCTGTACGCCATATATATCAGAAATAGGCCTTAGCCTTGAGCCGTAGCTCTAGAGTCCCTTACACAATCCAACATTTTCTCCCCACATATATGTCGTAGCTCAGACCGTAGTCCAATCCCTTACATAATGAGCTTAAATAACCCTATGACATGCCAATTGTATCCAAAGTCCATAAGTGTCCAAGGTTACCCAATTCATCATAAGACTTATCTTGTGCCCTTAGGCTATTTCACATCACATACTAAGCCTTTGCTTTAAATAGCATAACATAACATGTTCATATCAAATTCCACACATAGCATATTTCAAATGTCATATATGAGCTTACAAACATATTAAGGCAATATGGAGGTCTTACCACAATTACCACTTGAATCCGCACATGCTTGCTCTACTTGAGCCCTTAAACAAGATGAAATTCTAAGCACAAAATAAATGCAAGCGGGATGACACCTAGCGAATCCCATGACACAACTACACTCACCTAGTACTCGGAGATTTCAAGGTTCTCTAATAACAATCCCCTTGCCGTTGGGAATACTTGGCAATGAAGATGGTAAAGATGGCCTGTCTTCCACCACTTGAGCTAGTTCAAAATTAGGGAATTATATTAGGATCAAAACTAATGATTCACAAACACTTTTCAAGCTTACCAAATCTTGTAGACAACATTGGCACAAAGAAATTGGCTTTCTAACACATGGGCTTAACTTGAACATTCAAGACTTAAATCTTGAAATTAAACTCTAAGGATTGATGGAATCATCTAATTGACATAGAGGTTTTGCTTACCAAGCTACTAGCTTTCAAATGGTGTATTAAAATCACACAATGATCAAAGATCGGATTGAGGTGTTTGCTTGAGCTTGAAAAAGAAGATGACAATAGAGGTGTGTGCTTATTATTTCCAAACAAGGGTAAGCTTGGTTTCGAGGGAAGCAAAACAAAGATGAGAGCCTTTTTCTTCATTCCTTGTTATGGGAACTAAGACCTTAATCACTTCCCACCTCACCATGGACCAATGAAAAGCTTTCCCTTAGCAAAGGGTTTGCTTAAATTATTAATCTCATTTTTTCATGCTTGTTTACAAATTTTAGGCAATTGATGAACAATTGTCATCCTTCTGATTAATCCCACGTGAAGAAGTGGTAAGCTAGTAGGTGACTCAACCTCCTACTTTCAATCTTTACAATTTGGTCACAAAAATAATCTTTGATTGGGACCCGTATCGATACACCTTATGACCGTATCAATACGGTTAGGCTATGTTTGGTAAGTTAGTTAAAACGGTTGGGCTGTATCGATACAGGTCCTACTGTACCAACACGGTTGGCTCAAATTCAACATTTTCAATATCTCCAATGAAACCCCTAACTTCCATTTCTTACAAAAAGGCCCAACAACTTCAATTAAACCCAAATAACTTTCATTACTTCAAAATTGGGTACAAAGATTTAGCAATTACACCATACGGGTATAACCGGTACAAAATTTTCAATCACCGAAACCTAATTTTGACTAAACCTATTTTCGGGGTGTGACAAGCACATCTCGCAATCCGAACATGGGGACCTTGGCGATAATCTTGTAAATAATATTACAGAGACTAATAGGGAGAAAATAGGACATAGAATTAGGGTTATCTTTTTTGGTATAAGAACGATGCTAGTATGATTAATATCACTAAGTCCCACTTCATTATCAATCACCGTAATGCAAAAATTGGAAATATCTTTTCCAACAATGTGCCAATTTTTTTTTGAAAAATAAAGTTGGATATCCGTCAGTACCTGAAGCTTTGAGAGGTGCCATATTATTAACAGTAGTCCAGATTTCCTCTTCAGTACATTTTTGAGTCAAACAATCATTCATGGATGTGGAAATGCAGCGCTGAACTTTCGAAAAATTCCTTGAGTGGAAGTCCAAATTTGAGGAAGAGAACGGCTTTTTAAAATAGTCGGTAGCTAAATTAGATAAATTTTCATCTCACGTCTTCCAAGTTCCATTTTCATCCCTAAGTTTGCAAACCGTATTCCTTTTCTTCCTAAAATTTGCAAAATTGTGGAAGAATGATGTATTTTTGTCGCCCTGTTTCAACCAATTAGCCCTCAACTTTTGTTCCCACGCCAATTCTTCTTTATCAGCTTCCCAATTCAAAGCTATTTTAACAGTAGATAGCTCATGAAGCACCTCGTCGTCAAGATCTTTTAACATTAAATCTTCTAATTGAGCATTAAGATCCTCTATCTGTTGTTTGGACTCTCTCTTGCGACGTCAGGACCATGCTTGAAGACGATAGCCCAGCTTTCTAAGTTTGGTCAGAATCGGGTCAGAGTTTGACCCCCAAAAGGTCTTGATTAGTTCCTCACATGATTCATCAAGAATCCAACTAGCATCAAATCGGAATTGTCTATGAGCAGCTCTTGGATTTCTCATACGACCATGCACATCCAACAAGACCGGACAATGGTCAGAAAACGTAAGAGTTAGGTGACAAACAGAATAATCGGTGAACATTTCTATCCAAGCTAGATTAGCCACTACTCTATCAAGTCTCTCATGAATAATATTCCCCGATAGGCGACCTTTTTCCCACGTATACCACCGGCCATTGAAACCCAGGTCCGGTAAATCACAATGTTCCAAAGCTGAACGAAAATCTGCCATACAACGCTCTCTTCTAGGTCTTCCCCCTCGCTTTTCATTGGAGTAAGCAATTTCATTAAAATCTCCAGCCACTATCCCAGGCAAAGCTTGGTCAGAATTGAGACTTCGTTAAAGATTCCACGACTCCCCTCGTCTAGTATCTTCTAGGAAACCATAAAAACCAGTAAACCGCCGTATGTTTCCAGAAGCTTTAACAATCTCTACATCTATGTGGTTCATACTATATGAGCGAAGGCGCACATCGCAGCCTTGTTTCCAACCTAGTGAGAGGCCTCCTCGCCAGCAATAAGCTCCAACATCAATACCAAACATAAAGCCGCATCTCCTTCGTACAATCTCCATCCTACGCCCCTCAATTTTGTTTCCATAAGAAATAAAACTTGGGATTGGATTTCTCTAAGTTTGTTTCTGAGTCGGTTAACAGTTCGGGGGTTCCTCAATCCACGAACATTCCAACATAAGGTCTTCATTGCGTTAGGTGGCTGGAAAATCAACACAAGTGGAAAAGTTGCCTATACCCAGAGAGACAACCTAAGCAATGGAACAATACAAGACAACAACTTGGGAGTAACCCAGAAAAAACCGAAACAGAGAACAAAGCAGCAAGAGCCAAAATCGAAAAGAAGACAACCCTTTATCATCAAAAAGAGACTCGCAAACTAGAACAACAACCAAGAAACCCCAGACCACAGTTGATGACCACAAAACATGCTCCAAAATAGATCAGACCTGTCGAGAAGACCGACGGAGAAGCTCAGGCGGGAGAACCCAACCCACGAAGCAAGCAAACGAGCAAGAAATTCCTTGAAATCAAAGTCGAAGAAGAAGAAAGCAACACCCCACCATCGTAAAGACTCATAGATCACCAAAACACCCGACAAGACAAACATGGGAAGTGCGGAGCCAACCCGAGGGAAAGGACCATCTCGGAACTGGACACAAGATCGACGACCGCTGAGACAAGACCGAAATGAAGATAATCGGAACCCTAGGATTTGGGGGTTCTTTCTTTTGTTATTCCTCGGTAGTCTAAGTTTGAGAAATGAGAACACTGCTAGATTACCGACCAGCTTGTGAAAAATATATTTTCCTCTTTTAAAGTATATTTTTGTTGTTATATAATATCTATAATATGTTGTCATTTTCAACTAAAAATTGGCTTTGGTTTAGTCGTTGGGAGCACCCCATTTTCCCTTCTTCTCTCACATTTGAGTTCCACCATCCCCATTTTTCTCACTTTTTATCTTCAATGGACGTTGACATATATCAACTTTTAATTGGAGAAGAAATTATTGAATATATATTTTTAATTAGGATTAAATTAATTAAATATATAAATATAAAATCAAACTTTAATATATAAATTTTATTAATTATTACATCACCCGTCATTCATAACAGAGGTTAACAATGTGATGAGATTTTATAACAAAATTATAAATTTAATATTTACTTTGTAATATTTTAAAATTAAATGACCAAAATAAATAGTTTAATATAGTTCAAGGACCAGTTTTAAACTTTAGCCTAAATAATTTTGATTCGCTGCAATCCTTGGTGTCAGATACAAAAATCACAGCGCATCTATCTCCGACTAATCGGTGCCGTTTAACTAACAGCTTTAAGAAAGCCCAGTAGTTTCTATCTTTCCCACTCTTCTTTTCCTTCCCTCTTTCTCTTCAACGGCCGACCGGTGCTGACGTACCAGATCCGGTACTGCTTTCCGTTCAATTCATCGAATAAAATAAAATACATTATTTCTCTGCTTTTTGTTCGTCGAAACATGTATTTCTGTTACTTTTACCTGTTTTTCTTTTCCTTTTTTGCTTTGATTTTAACGTCGATTCCTTATTTTTATTGTAGGGTTTGTTTTCGATAAATATCTTCTATTTCCATGGCTGCTCCACCTGCAAGAGCTCGAGCCGATTACGACTACCTCATAAAGCTCCTTTTAATCGGCGACAGCGGTAACTATTTATTTCCTTTCGTTTCTCTCTCGATTATTTTGTGTTTGTATTTGATTTGAAATTGGATCAACTCATTGAATCTACATTTTTCACGACAAATGTGTGGGTTAATTAACAATATTTATTTATTTATATTTCTTAAACATGGAAAACCTAGATGTGAGATTGTGATGTGCATTTCAAGATCAATGCCATAGATTCAGCTTGATTTTGGTCTATAGATGATCTTAATATCATTTCTTTTTCGTGAAGCGTTGTTGACTCAAGAGAAAAAAAGAGTCTGTTTTAGTTCCTTATGTGGTGAATATATGCTAATGATATCTTGGTCCTGTATTTGAAAATGTATTCCATCTTAATATAGCTTATCGTGATTCTGAATATTGTGAGTCGTAGCTTGTTCATTTTCATTAGGAAACCATTTTTCATTTCATGTGATTAACTGCCATATAGTTATAATTGTTTGTAATTAGGGATTAATAGATGATATTGTAGTGATTTTGGAAGGAGTTTTAGTGTTCTTGATGCTGAATATTGTGAGTCCTAGCTTGTTCATTTTCATTAGGAAACCATTTTTCATTTCATGTGATCAACTGCTATAATTATAAATAGTTATAATTGTCTGTAATTATGGATTAATGGATTATAATGTAGTGATTTTGAAAGAAGTTTTTCTTGATATTCTGCACTTTCTTCTGAATTTGAGTTCTCAATAACTTTGTTTACTTATACCATTGAGTGGTTGGCAGGTGTGGGCAAGAGTTGCCTCCTTTTGCGTTTTTCGGATGGCTCATTTACTACAAGTTTTATCACAACGATTGGGTAGGTTCTTTTCTTATACAGTGCAGTGGTCTTCATATTATTTTTACTTTTATTTCTGTAGGGACACATGGTTTAAAGGTTGTTTTTACTTTGGCAGAATTGACTTCAAGATAAGGACTATCGAGCTTGATGGAAAAAGAATCAAATTGCAAATTTGGGATACTGCTGGGCAAGAGCGGTTTCGAACAATTACAACTGGTTAGTTTGTGGGTTTTGGAGGTGTCATTGACTAGATATACATGTCTAATCAGAATTATAACATATATGATTGATAAATAATTTGATAGCATATCTTTGGCATGGTTCTCACTTTAGCTTGATTATTGTGGATTTGTTGTTCTGTGATATGAATTACCATTTGTTTTCACTCTATTATTATCAAATTTGTTGATACCAAAATGAAGAGGCATCGAACAAGGGAGGTGGAGACGGTAGACCAAGGTGGTTGTGACGGATTCAGGAGGTTCGCCCCGTGTAGATTTAGGGCGGAGAGCAGCAGACAATACAGTGGTCGGAGCCAAGAAGATGAGAGTAGAAGGAAAGAGGTGCAACTCTCTCAAGTTAGCTTTACCTGGACACATTGTGTATATCTCATGCCTTTCTCACATCGGAGATTTGGGTATTTATAGCTCCTTAGCACTGTAGGTGATTGGATAGTGCTAGACCTTCTAACAACCTATGAATTGATAGGCAGAGCTAGGCTCAACTTCCAACTGTTAAACTTTGCATGCTAGTCATGTGGATGCCGTGCAGTGGCACCTGGTTGTATCTGTTCCCAAGGTAGCTTGATGGCTTTGATTATTCTAGTCTCTGAAGGAGTTGCTGTTATGGACTATCTTTGGGGGTTTGCAAATATGGAGATTTTGAAGGGTATTTTTGGAATTGTGCAAAGATGGAGAATTTGGTGTAACACTTGTCCTCCCGCAGTTAGAAGAATACCATAAATTGGTACGAGTCGAAATGTAAGCAGAAAACTTCCTTTGTGCTTGTTGGAATGCTAAGAGGTTGCTTCATTAACCTAAATAATCATGATGATCCATCTTGTGTTTGTGAACGCATACACGCCTTACTCTAACGTTGATGCCGTTTCGACTTCGTGAATCTAAAAGTCGACTATAAATATCCCCTAGAGATTAGGTCAACTTTTCAATCTTTGTTTCAACTTAGTCTTTCAAATTTTCTCTAAACTTTCATGTGATTCTTTTCGGAACTGCCGGTCTATTGATATTTCTTCAAAGTTTTGCTAGAAACAATGGTTGGAGGAAAAAATACTAGGGTGAAGATCGTTTAAAACCGTTCTAAGCTGGTGAGGGAAAGTTCGTTTGAGGCTAAAGTTGACCAGGGCCAGGTGATGGCATTGCTGCAATGCCGTGGTTTGTTGTGGGATAATTACGAATTTAGGTTTGAGATCCCCACATGAACCAACTGTATGTGCAATTGCCATGTTTCTGATGAGGGTCCGTCTTGGTTTTATCTATCGCTGTATTGCCTGAAGGCGAGGTTCCATCTAGGGATGGCAATGGATCGGACTTGGATCGAACTTTATAAAGTTCAAGTCTAATCCAATTAATAATTGAACCTAAAAAAAATTTAAGTCCGAATCCAAATTCGATTACATAAATCCAAGTCCGTTCCAATAAAATATCTAAAATCCAAATCCGAAAGTTCAAATCCAATTAATTTTTTTCCTGTTTTAAAGTAACATCTCAAACAAATATCTTTAAATAAAAATAATTTTCATCAAACTTCTCTTACCACCACCAACTACGCAATCCTCATCATTTGCAGTTTGAACACATCTCTTTTTTCTTTTGTTGATTCATCTCCTAAAAGAGAAGGAGAAAATACAAAAGGAGTAGAAGATTTTTCATCTCGTATTCCTATTAAGATTATAACAATAAAAACGAATGAGTTTATTCCTTTTTCATAAAAAATTTCAATTGAAAATATATAAAAAAATATAAATATTAAGAGAACATTAAACCAAAAATTTAATGTGAAAAAATATGTAACGTACTATTACTTTTAGCAGGAGCCATTGATGCTAAACAATAAAAGTTGACTGCTAGATATATAAAATTCTGTAGACTATTTAGATGATTTTTCAAAAAACATTAATGATTGTTAGATCTCATGCTTTTATATAGCTTTGTAATTCTAATTCAACTCATATTAGGATTTCAATATATATATATATATTAATATATATAATCCTAATTTAACTTTAATTAGGATTTTAATATATATATATATATATATATAATCTCAATTCAACTTAATTAGGATCTCAATATATATATATATATATATATATTCAATTCAACTTAATTAGGATTTTAATTCAAGAGTTTTAAATATTTTTATTTGGATTCGTATATGAATAAGACTCGGATCGGAAATGGATTTGGATTGGATTTGGATCGAATCATGGCAATGTCCATATCCGATCTACCTCCTATTAGGACTCGGTTTATTTCGGATTCAAACTTTTTTTGATCGGATTTGGATCAGATTTTTTTCTTCGGATCGAATCGGATTCGGATTATATTGCCATCCCTAGGTCCAACTCCTATTGCACCCTTTTATTGTGGATGTGTTGTGTGAATATGATATTGCTCTAGGTCATCCGACGGGAGTGTCGTAGTGGATTCTGATCGTCTATTGCTGATTTGAAGAACCTTTTCATTTTGATTGGAGCTTGCCGAGAGTCAAGTCCAAGCATGTTTAATTTTTCACGAAGGCAACATAAAGGCGTTGGTATTAGAGAACCTATCATAGGTGAACCAACAGGATGAAGCTTGGGCCTAACTGCACCAAGTATGTCAAGGTTACAAGGAAGCTGCTAGGAGTCTTTAACTTTTCCTTGCGGTGGATGAACCCCAACAAGACCAAAAGAACCTCCATCAGTGGGTTGTCAAAGCCGGATGCTACTTAGGTTGAGGAGTTGTCGGAAGGTAATTGGTTTGATGTTCCGAAAGTTATCACGCTTCGAAATGTTTTTAAATACTGCCTTAAACAACCTCAATGGGTAGAGGCAGAAAGATGACCCCCGGGCAAGTTCCTTTAGGTGTGGTGGGTTGCCGGCTAGCCTGGCCCTATAACTTTAAGGACGACTTAGCCAAAATATTGCTGGGTGATACCTTCGAGGGAAAAAGATATCTTGGTGTCTTGTTGTGGCTGTCATCGGAGACCCTGGTTGTCCTCCCGGATTGCTGTCAGATCTTCGATGGGCTATAGAGCATCTTCTGATCTCTTCAAAAGTGAATCTATGGTGAAGGAGTTGATCGGAGAGTATAGCGCGGAAGATGAAGCGGTAGAGTCAGCGTGTTTGTCTAGTGAGGAAGCGAGCGATGCTGGTGCGCATGGTGTCAATTCCTTCGGTGGTGCTTGTTAAGGCAACATTGACGAGGTGGTTTTGGAGGATGCAGTTGGGGCCTCATGCGTTCCTCAACGCTAAACACAAGTAATTATTATTCCCCCATTGTTTTGTCATCAGAGTGAAACAGGGGTCAGACGAGAAAATCTACCCATTTGCAAATTTCGTGTCTTACTCCATCTGATTCTTCATCTTCCTCAAAGAGCAATTGTAAGGCTACTCAAAAGAGGTGCAATTTCCCTTATGAAGTCGAATTGAACAAAGTGTCTATCCTCTATGGGTACAAAACAATATTTATATGCTTTAGAGATTTAGTGGAACCCACCGTGGTGGTTGAGAGAAGGAAACCTGTGGATCTAGTTGCTTTGGAGGGGAAGTTTTCAATGGCGACTACTTCACTACCCTTGTCAAAAGTGAAAGAGGGGTTGATTAGGATCGGGACGCAACGTCTAAGTGATATCTTCCTAGGAGCATGAAGAAAAAGGAAGTCCGTTGGCCATTCCAAGGGGAAAGCGAAAAAGACCTCTAGGGAGGATCCTACCATTGTTGATGCGGTAGCTTTAGTAGCTCCTTGCTCCCAGAGTCTCAAGGGGCTGCCAGGATTGTTCGGAGTAATCTTTCTCTTAGGGATTCTACCCATGCGGATATCGTTGTCTCTATTTCATCGGGTATATTTTTCTGCGTGTGTGATTCCAAATTTGCCTTCGTATCTTTTTTAGGTACACATGGTCTAACTACAATTTTTCTTAATAGTTTCAACTCTTGTGACGAAAATAATCAGGAGTAAGGATGATGGTCTTAGGTCATCCTCGAGTTTTCAGAGTTACAAATATGCATAAGCTATAAAAGAGGCTCCCCAAGCATTGGTTTTGGTTGCTAGGTTGCTTCGTTAAGTCGGTAGGTAGGAGGATGCTTCTCTCGTTCAAATTGTCAAAAATGAGTAGCAATAAATAGAGAGGTTGTTGTTAAAGATGAAGAGCTTCAGAGATCTAGCGCTAGAGTTGAGATCATGGAAATGGGGTTAGTCGAATTTAGGCAAAAGCTAGTCAAGGATCATTGATTAAACGAAGCGCTTGACAGGGCTCACAATGAGGATGTTGCCACGGTTTCGACGTTAAACCTACAAATTGAAAGGGCCAATAAAGAGATGGAAGATGTTCATGCGGAGGTACGAAGGGAGAAGGATATTGCCGCCAGAAATGCAGAGGCTTGGAAAGTCGAGATGGAATTATATGTCATGTGCGAAGAAATCGCTCAATTGCAAGTAAACAATGATGAGGCGGAGAAGATTATCTTCTAGGCAGGTGAGAGTTGTCTAAGTTTGGAGATGTCACCATTAGGTGTGAGCGCAACATCGTTTGTGCTATCCAAGGCATGCTTGGTTTAGTCAACATGAGAGGCTAGAACTTGCGTTGCTGTTGGCCTCTTTGTGAGGTGGAGTTGGGTTTTAACCCATTCACCCCCTTTGGGGAGAAATGGTTCCGCAGTCGGGAGACCATCAAGCTTTTTGTCACAGATTCGGTGTATGGTGAAAAAATCATGGGCCTAGAGGATATTCGTGCTTTATGAGACAATGACTTTGACGCCAACCCCCGAAAGGCAGAAAACCAAGTTTAAATATGTGGTTTTAAATTAATAAATATATAATTTCATTAAAATTGTTATTTATTATTGAATGAGAATACTTTGAAACTAAATTAATAAATTAAAAAATAATTATTAAATTTATCTAAATAATTAAATTATCATGGAAAAACTATTTATTTTAAAAAAACTATTCATCTTTTTAACCAAATAAGATAGGTTAATTTTGAAAAAAAAATTAGGTTAATATTTATATAAAATACTTCCTCCCATTCTAGGGTTTTTCCTTCCAAACTTCTCCCATTTGCATGGTTGCAAGCCATTTTCAGGTTTAATTAAAACTATGTGATGAAAGGCGCCCGCCTCCCGCGCCTCCCATGCCTTTTGAGCGCTTCTTGAAATTGCATCGCCTAGAAACTGTTAGGCGTTTTACAAGCGCCTCGCCTCAGCGCTTAAGCGCGCCTTTTTAAACACTAATTAGGTAGTTGTAACTAAATTATTTGTGTTTTCATCGCTATGAATGAATCCACATCCTTTTATTTCAATCCGCTCTTCATCATTTTGTGTGTTTGGGCTTGTTTTTCATTAGGTTTTGACTTAGCCGATTAAATTATTTTTCTGTGCCATTTGCTTCAGTTTAAGCTGCTTTATCCAGGTTATCATGGTAACCTGTAAGCGTTGTGAAGCAAAGGTATCGGGTCAACAACAAAAACTCAGGCCTTTAGGCCTTAGAGGATGTATCTCTAATTTTTATCCATCGGAGTCATTTCTTGAACATTAAGTCGTTCAATGCTCCAATTAAGACAATCATATCAGTGTCGATAGATGACAATGCCTGCAACAACTATTTAGGCAAAGGAAGGTACTGCATAAGTAGTAACATGATGGATGTAGTTTTGTACTGTAGCACCGTTAGGTGTGAATCGTACAAATACTCTTGTACACTTGTAGAACCAATGTTATCACGACAAGAGGGATATAGGCATCTCCGGTATCGACAATGCATTTGGCATTGGATAAGGGGAAGTATTGTCTGTTGGGGCAGGCATCCGCATTTTTGCAGATCAAATGTCTTTTGTGACACAAAAGTATGAAAATCTCATCGTCCTTAGATAAAACTACAAGGTTATAGCATCAAATGGGCAGAGGCTGTTAATTCTCTTTTCTCATCTCAATATCGTCTGTAGTTTTGAACAAACATCTTTGTTTATTTGATCAACGAGACATTTAGCGTTGTATTAATGAAGGCAATCATCTGTCGGAGCAAACATCTATACTCTTGCAGATCATGTGTCATTTGAGATACAGAAGTGTGGGCATCTCAACGTCATTGTATAAAACACAATGTCGTTTTATCGGATGGGCAGAGGTCAACCTCTGCTGTAATTGATATCTACAATCTTGTAGATCAGGTGTCATTAAGGACACATGATGGTAGTCATCTCAACGCCCTTGGAAAATAACACAATGTCGTGCCTTGAATGAGCAGAGGTGTTCAGTTCATTTGTGATTTGCAAAGTTGATGTCGCTGAGGACATAAATGGTACGTGAGCAACTGTACTTTTATAGATCAAGTGTTGTTCGAGACGTAAATGCGGGCATCTCACCGCTTGGAGGAAATCACAACACTAGGGGCATTGGATGGGCGGAGGCATTTTGAATATCAATTATTGTTGAATGAAGTCGTAAGAATTTAGCGATAACATTGGAGAAACGCAATCATTTGCAAATTTTATATATTCTTTTATCCATTCATCAAAGTTGCACATTTATCTATGAAACAATTCAAGTAGATCTTCTTAGGGAGTATACCATCTACTTATGGTATGTAGCAATTTCCTAGGGAGCTCTAAGTAATAGAGGTTATTCCCCGATACTTGAGGGTCTGTAGGGGAAACATTTGCAGGAGATCTTTATCTTCTAGCATTTAGAGAGCCTTCACACCTCCTTTTGATCTGCAAACGCCATCATGCATGTTGCTGCCACGCGTTTTTTGTCGTTTGTGGAGCTGATCTTTATAGCTTTTTCACCCCAGCAATGTCCTTCCTTAAAATGAGATGCCACTTCATGGACTGACCAGAGTTGAGGATTTCTAGTGTCCATTATGGATGCCCATGCTGTAGCTTCCTCGGCAGCTTCTGGGTGGTAGCTGAGGGTGGAATCTAGCTGATAGCATAAGTTCCTTTGGTGAGGCATGGCTTCTTCGAGATGGTTTGCGCCATCAACGAATGATCATTCTTCAATAGCGGACCTGATAAGGAGTTGATATTCCATCAACAACTCGGTGTAAATATTTAGTCCATGTTTTAGGGTCCATTGTCCCCATTGATTTGATCATTAGCGTCATCGGTTGTAAATATTTGGTGCGCTGGGAATGCCATTAGGAGCGCCACTGTGACTGGTTATCTTGGTCGGGAAGATCTTCACGCTCGCCTACCTATTGTTTATTCCATAATGATGAGCCATATAACAAGAAAAGTGGAGACGACGAATTAAGGTGGTTGTGGTAGATTTAAACTGTTCACCCCCTGTAGATTTGGGGCGGAAAGCAGCAGACAATATAATGGTTGGAACCAAAAAGATGGGAGTAGGAGAGGGGTACAATCCTCTCAGGTTAGCTTTTCCTGGACACATTGTGTATATCTCATGCCTCTCTCTCATCGGAGATTTGTGTATTTATAGCCCCCTAGCATTGTTGGTGATTGGATAGTGCTAGACCTTGTGACAACCTATGGGTGGATTGGCAAAGTTAGGCTTAACTTCTAAGTGTTAGGCTTTACATGTTAGTCGCGTGGATGCCGTGTAGTGGCATCTGGTTGTATATGTTCCCAAGGCAGCCTGATGGTTCTAATTACATTAGTCTCCAGATGATTTGCCTCCTGAGCAGTTGTTGTTGTGTACTATCTCCAGGGTCTTCCAAATATTGAGATTCCGAAAGGTATTTTCGGAATTGTGCGAATACGGAGAATTTGTGTAGCAAAATTCAATAACATTTCTGGTGTTTTTAGTCTGTTAGGAAGTCTGGAGATTTTATGCTTCCATGGTTTTGCATTTTCCAATCCACCATTATTATACACTGTACTGTATGGCATGACTTGGAATTAAAATTACAAAGAACATGTGTTGAGGATTGAGATTGTAAATGCGTAGCCTTTCATGTTCTCTGGATTCTTGTTACTCAATGTTTAGATTGAAGGTGTTTGCTATTAGTATCAGCTCAATTGGTGGTGAAATTCTTTTGTCTGCATAGTCTTTTCTTGTACACTCCAAAACATGGATGCTTGCTCCTTTCTTCTAAGTTACTTATCTTGTTTTACCTTTATGGGGCTCGTGCATTCACTTTATTTTAGTAGCTCCAGATGTCTAATCTCTCTAGTACATCCGGATTTTATTTCCTTCCAGAGTCTTGTATGGTGTAGAGATGAATTATGTAACATTTTCATCCTGTCTTCTAAGTTACTTATCTTGTTTTACCTTTATGGGGCTCGTGCATTCACTTTATTTTAGTAGCTCCAGATGTCTAATCTCTCTAGTACATCCGGATTTTATTTCCTTCCAGAGTCTTGTATGGTGTAGAGATGAATTATGTAACATTTTCATCCTGTGCAGCTTACTACCGTGGAGCCATGGGTATTTTACTCGTGTATGATGTGACTGATGAGTCATCTTTCAATAGTAAGTACTTTACTTTTTATCATTTGAATTTTGAAATTCATACACATTTCGTGATCTTGTCCATCATTGAATCTTTAGAAATTTTTAATGTTTTCATCAAATTTTGCTTGTTAATGGACTTTTTCGGTTCCCCGCGTGTTGAAAGTTGACAAATACCCCTTATCTAGTGATTTGAAAATTTATTCATTCTCCATTATAATTGTCTTATCAACTGTACTGATACCCCTTTTCGGCATAGACATTAGAAATTGGATTCGTAATATTGAACAGCATGCTTCAGACAATGTGAACAAGGTTCTGGTGGGTAATAAGGCTGACATGGATGAAAGCAAAAGGGTTTGTTCTTCTTTCTCTTCCGTCTTAACATGCCTGATTATGTTCATACGCTTTCTTGGTTACCATCGGTTAGCCACATTGGCTTTGATTCTTTTTCTTGTCAAGTTGACCCTTAACTTATTTTTCAGGCTGTCCCTACCTCAAAGGGCCAAGCTCTTGCTGATGAATACGGCATCAAGTTCTTTGAGACCGTATGTAATTTTACAATAGATGCCTTAGTTACTTTTCTGATGTTTAGTTCTATCTTTCCTGTATGCTCAAGATTCAAGAATCACTCCTTTGCAGAGTGCAAAAACAAGCTTAAACGTTGAGGAGGTTTTCTTTTCAATAGCACGAGATATTAAGCAAAGACTTGCCGATACTGACTCGAAGGCTGAGGTACAGTTTCTTTTGCTCAAAGTACTAACTGTTGATTATGCAAGTCCATTTCTATTAATTCATACATTATCTCATTTTGATCATCTTGTCGTTCTTCATTGCAGCCACAGATGCTTAAGATCAACCAACATGACCAGGCAGGAGGGGGTGCGGCAAATGCTCAAAAATCGGGATGCTGCGGGTAATGAAGGAACTGCGATGAGGGCACATGTTCTTCTCTAGGGTGCTGTTTCTGTCTGCCAAAACTAATTTTGTTACTTCTATATCGTTATTGCTTGTATTCTCCTGCCTATCATTATTTTATATCTGCAACTCTTTTGTATGAAATGTTATATCCATGGTATTTTACAGAAATTATTTATATTAAATTATTTTCCCAATTTTGGTAGAATCCATTCTTTTATCCAAAAATAAAAAAAGAATTAGCTTTCTCCCCGGTTTAGATTGTGATTTTACAGAAATGTTAGATCCTTGGGATTGGGCTTTAGATTGTGATTTCCTGGGTTTTTTTGGTCCCGAGTGTATCTTATCTAATGTAATGACTGATGCGGTTAAAGATTAATATAATCATCCTTTTATAAAAAAAAAAAAAATCCCACTTTTTTTTTACAGCTTTGTTGTAGTGGAAACAACAATGGCATTACCGAGTAAGGATTCTGTGTTAATTAGATATGCATATCGAGCCAGGTTTTCCATGAGGATTGCTTAAGGAGATTAGCATAATAAGGAGACAAGTTTTGCAGCCACAGACCCACTCGTTTCATTAAAGCACAAATACAAACAATAAAATTATAAAACTATTTTAAACCTTCATTCTTAAATTATTGGATCCCCGCTGCTAGTACAGAATTATAAAATTATAAGAGTGTAAAATTAGATTATCAATTGAAAATATAAATACAAACACTAAAATTATATGAGAATTTGAAATTTTCAAAAGATACAACCGTATCTCGAGCCATTCTTATATCGAAACAAAACATAATTTACCTCAAACTTATCTATTCGAGATTTAAATCATGGTCGTAAATGCTTTTTGAAACTACTTTATGTTCATTTTTCTTTGCGAGCATGATACACTTGTGGTTATGATAAATATTGCTAATATTAATAATGAAAAAAATCAAACAGTAAAATAACGATTGTAATATATCGTTACACTACTATATTTTTATTGAATAGTTTTAAGGTGATTATAAAGTAGTATATATTCATTCTTTTTTCTCAACCTTTTATAACATATACCTTGTAAATAAAGCTACTCGAATGTTCAGTGGTAAAATATAGAATCATTTTAAAATTTAGGAACAAAATTGATACACCTCTAAAGTCCAGTGCCTAAAACAACGTCGTTTTGGGTATCAACAACCACACCAAATCGACATTATTTTGACCACATCATCATACTATTATCGAGTTAACGACCAGCGATATAATTGAAACAAAAAACTAAAGTTTACTGTTATAATTGAACAAATTGAAAGTTTAATTATATAAACGCTACGTCGTCTAAAGTTCAGTGATATCTAGCATATTTTATGTTGAAATTTAACTTAGATTTATTTTGAATGGGGACATTCCATGGGTTGAATGAGTCGTCAAGCACGCTACGCAAAGGCTCCATTTCAAAAGAACTGGCAGGGAGCGAGGGAGGGATTATTCACGGCATATCTAAACATTAGTGTTTTCCACTCACCATTCCATTCATTAGCCATTACGTTATATTTTCAAATACTCGCAACAATTTGCCCACTTCTCTATCTCATGATCAGGGATGGCGACTGTGTGATTCTTATTTGTCTCTATATAGATCAGTACTGAGTAAAGAAATTGGGAAAATCGAATTGAAACTTTTCTGTCCATAAATATATATTTTTTAAATAAAAAATCATACAAAATATTATCACGTGAACATCATAGACCAGCTGAATAGCACCTATCCACATTATAAACGAAATCGAATTGAATTATAATACTTTGATCATTTATGGTTTATAAATTTTAAAAATTGTATTTATATTAAATCTAATTAAATTTATTTTTCATTTAATTTGTATTTTTATAATATAAAAATATATATTTTATATTTGGGTAAATTATTGGATATCACTAAACTTTAAGAGTTGTATCGTTTATACCATTAAACTTTCAATTACTTCAATTATAGCACTAAACTTTCATTTTTGCTTCAATTATACTACTAAGACGTTAAAATTCAAATAGCGTGATAATTTGAACAAAACAACGTCGTTTTCTTGTGACTATTGATGTTCAAAACGACGTTGTTTTATGCCCTAAACTTTAGGGGTGTATCGATTTTACCACTAAACTTTAAAATTATGTTTTAGGCATTGAGTATTTTGATAGCTGTTGTCAGTCAATCGATGCCCGTCACCAGTCACCATTCACAGCAACATCAAACTGTTCATATTTCACTCATCTTTTTTCTTATTGGATTAGTTTTCCATGAAACTCCCTCGAAATTGATAAATAAACAAAAATAAATCCGTCATATTTTGGGTTTTGGTCCCTTTTTAGATTTGAGGTGTTTGTTCGAAAATTTGAACGGTGATGAGCTTTCTTTTGAGAAGATGAACAACATACTTCGAAACTAACCTCAACGGACGATCGTTGGAGGAGATCGGGGTATAGCACGTCAAATCTTTCGACGATTTTTTTTGTCATTTTTAAAAGAGTTTCATGAAAAATCAATCTAAGGAGAAGAGAGTGGAGTGAAATAAGAAAATTTTGATACCGATCTTATAATGATCGGTGTCTGGTGACGGGCGATGATTGACTGACAATAAAGACCAAAATGTTTAGTGAAAAAATAAAAATATTTTTAAATTTATTGGCAAAATCGATACACCGCAAAAGTTTAATGTCTAAAATGACATCGTTTTAGGCATCGATAACCACACTAAAACAATGCTGTTTTGGCCACATCATCACAGTGACAAAATCTGTGCACGTCATCACGCCGTTTGAATTTAACGGCCTAATATTGTAATTGAAGCAAAATAAAAGTTTAATGTTATGATTGAAGCACTTGAAAATTTAATAATATAAACGATTAAACACCTTAATTTTAATGGTATTTAATGTAGTTTTTTATTTTAAGTAGTTAAAACATTACATATATTATAAAAAGTTATAGATATTTTTGTTTACTTGAAAAATTAATTGCTTTTAGAAATATTTATGAGAAATAACTGTAAGAACTTCATCGGATATGGTCGAAAATTAAAAAATATTATTATTGTCAAAATAAAGTCTAACAAATGGAAATTAAAATTAACAATCAAGAACCAAATGAGCCGATCTCACCCCTAACACTGACTAGATTCTTTTACTTTTGTTCTAACTACAATTTGATTTCAACTCTATTTTTTGAATTTCTATTTAAAATTGATTTAACTATAAGATAACTGTCAAACTATACATTTTTTGTTCTGTTTCATTCAATATCATATTGTTCTAAGATATACATATTTGATTTAAACATAATTTCAACTTGAACTAAAAATTGTAATTAAAAACCCACACCATTTTCTAAATATATACTCTATAAAGTTGCCTGCGATTAAAATCCAAGGATTTAGAGGTTAAATTTTAGGGGGACAACTAATTTGGTCTATTTATAGAACCTAGAAACCCCAGCAATATAGTTTGATCTATTTTAATTAAAAAAATTTAACACCCTTAAAAATATACTCTATAAAGTTATTTGTGTTTCATTATTTCACTTGTTTTTTATTATCTAGTTTTTATTTTTTTCTTTAAGTTTTTGAAATTTTTAATAAGATTCTTTGCTCTTGTGGCACGTTTTTCTTGTGTTTTAGTGGCACATTTTCTTTATTTTAGTGGTACGTTTCTTATGCCGTTTGGCACGGTTTTCGCATCCAATAGCGGTCGTTGGTGTTCGCTCTAAGATTCTCACAGTGTTTTTTTATTTGGATTTGTCGAAGGTAATAGAAAGTTTGATTCCCTTTGATGGTTGTTTGTCGATATAATCAGAACTGTATAGTGGAACAATCTTCCTGATTATTTGGTTCGCTCACTACTTCTTTTTCACTTTGTAAAACGTCACGTTTAGATAGAGAGAAAGAGGTTCATGAAAGTTTATGGATTCTTGATAATGTGAGCTAATCTCAAAGGAAGAGTTGCTTTTCTTTGCACTTTTGAGGTTTATATTTATTTTTGTATGAGTTTTTTGGTAGATTTCATCCTATTATATTGAAAATTGAACCCAACGAGTGATTCCAATGAAAAAGTTGATGATCCTCATCTTAAGAGATCCGGATTCGGGCACATGTGTGTGCAAGGTGTGAACAAATACTACAATGTAATCACACAAGTATATTAAAAATAATTATATTGAAAATTAAAATATTTTAATCCTGATTTAAATTCATTAAATATTCTCTTGCCCAAACACATGCTTACATCCTTATATTATAAATACGAAGAAACATATACCACAATGCCCTCGTGAGTGCAACATGCCATTTTTCATCTTCTATAAGTTTGAGAACTAAACCGAGTGTGCATTCATATACTTACAAAAATACACACACATGCAGAACCAAGTGGGTTCTTTAAGTAAGTTCAGGCCATATTTTGCTGTAATTTTCCTGCAAGTTAGTTTTGCAGGAAATGATGTCTTATCTAAGGCTGCACTGAACCAAGGCCTGAACTATTATGCAATCGTCGTCTACCGCCACGCCATCGCCACCCTCCTTATGGCTCCTTTTGCAGCCATTCTCGAAAAGTATATATACATCTCTCTCTATACATGTCTGTAACCTAATGTCGACATGGAAATTTTAACTTTTTTGTTTGTTTGTTTGATAGGAAAGTGAAGCCTAAGATGACAATATCAATCTTCATCAAGATAATGGTGCTCAGCTTATTGGAGTACTTATCGAAATCGAATTATGAGTTTTCTTTGTTTCGAATAACACACAATTATCATCTAGCAATGTTTGTATATATATTTTGGCAGGACAGTCCTTGAACAAAACTTTTATTATGCTGGGATGAAGTACACAACTGCAACGTTTGTAGCTGCTATGTATAACATTATTCCGGCCATCACCTTCTTAATGGCTTGGATTTTAAGGTAAAACATTCTCGAAAACAAAACAGAGAAGCTATGATCCTAAGCAATAAACATGGATAGATGTTCATTTTTTGTGTACAATATCTATGCAGGCTTGAGAAGGTAAACTTGAGATCAATCCGCAGCCATGCTAAGATTGTTGGTACACTTGCGACCGTCGCAGGAGCCATGGTGATGACACTGATGAAAGAACAAGTGCTCAGTTGTTTTGGACGAAAGCGCGTATTAATAACCACGAAGCAGAAGCCAAAAACAGGACGGATTTCCACGATACAATCAAAGGCGGTCTGATGATTATGGCCGGTTGCTTCAGCTTTGTTTGTTTCGTGATTCTTCAAGTAAGGAAAACATAAATATTCGAAATGGATTTGCTGGAATGATGACATTGACATTGGATTGTTTTTATACGCCGTCACGTTGAAAACGTATCCGGCCGAGCTTTCTCTGACGGTTTGGATATGCCTGATGGGAACAGTTGAAGGCACCATTGCTGCTTTGATAATGGAAAAGGGAAATCCTGCCATTTGGGCTCTTAAATGGGACACCAAGTTACTTACAGTTGCATACACTGTAAGAATTTTTTTTACCAACTGTTTCACTTATTCTAACTCGTAAATCAATCCATGGTTGCTGCAGGGCATTGTATGTTCAGGACTTGCTTATTACATTCAAGGTGTGGTAATGAACGACAGAGGACCGGTTTTCCTTACAGCTTTTGGTCCACTGTGTCTGGTGATTGTAGCCATAATGTCCTCTTTCATTCTGGCTGAACACATGTTTCTTGGAAGGGTGATTGGTGCTATTATCATAATTGTGGGACTATATTTTGTGCTGTGGGGTAAAAGCAAAGAATACAAGTCCCAACAGCCATTAGTGGAGCAGCAAATAAAAACAGCTAAATTAGATGTTGTTTCTAACCATGAAAATGACAGTTTTGATCATCAGACTGTCATAATTGATAGATTTGGTAAGGAAAACTCAATCAGAGATGAAAAGTGGCAAGAGAAGAGGGATTCAATTGTGGTTTAGATTTTTCCTGTTTTCTCAAAAAGGAATTTGATTTCCAAATGTGATATCCACTAACAAAGGATTAACTAGTAGCAATAATGGGTAGTGGTTTCTGACTCGAGTGTAGATTCATGATCCAGCATTTGTAATCATTGAGCTTAGTGGAGTTGTTTACTCAAAATAATCCGAGCATAAATTGTTAAACTGTTAACATAAAGCATATGAAGGCAGATAATTGATGTCCGAAATCCGAACACTATATTTCTCTGTATTTGGGTGCTTTGTTTTGCAGCCATTTCGACGGTGGGCAGATCCTATTTATAGGTGTCTAGAATAAGAGTTCATTTTTTTTCTAAAAAAAAGAAAGAAAACTCTTAGTGTTATAGGAAAATGTTAGCATAAAATAGAGGTGGCAAACAGGTTGTTTGGTTCGGGTTTAATTTGAGTATGCTTATATTCGGTTTTAATTCAGGTTTGGTTTGGTTTTAGTTCGAGTGTATAGTGATTCGGATCATATCAAGTCAGTTAATTTTCGGGTCAGTTGATATTGGGTCGATTGATTTCGGTTCAAGTCAATATCGAGTTAATAGAAAATCAGTCGATTTTTATTTAGGTCAACATTTGGATTGGTCGATTTCAGTCGGATTTTCAGGTTAGATCAATTTTTTACGCCCATATATATATATATATATATATGACTTTTTGGTGTGTTGTGCGGTAGTTCACATACCATCTTTCTTTATTTCTTTTAATATATTTTTCTTATATCCGGTTACCTTCGGTTTGGGTGAAATTGATTCGAGCTCATTCGGTTCGGTTGAAAATAGGTTCAGGTCCATTTTCGTTCAACTAAAATTTGGTTTGGTTCGATTTATTTCAAGTTTCGAGTTATCATGTTCGAGTCGATATCGAGTCTCAAATCGAATAAATTAGTTCAGGTCTCGGATTAAATTTACCGAATCTAAGAGGAAATCTCTTAACTACTTTCGTATGTGATCCACCAAATTAAATTCTCTAACATATCTCAAGTGCGAAGACAACCCAAGAATCTTATCATATCTAACGTTGTTTTCACTTTTTTCTATTATGATGTAGCATTCTATGAAGACAAAAACTTCAATATACAAACCGTGTAAATTTTAGTTTACACGATCGTTTTAATTTTAGAAATTAGGATTATAGTTTAGGGTTTAAGTGTCAGGGGTTTAAGGTTAGTGTTTAGAATTTAGGGTTTAGGGTGTTAGGGTTAGAAATTTAAAATTTAAAATTTTATTTTACAAAAAATGTGTATCAAAGTTTTACCGAAATGTATTTTACATTTTTTCTTTTCTGAATAATCTTGTTACGCGGAAACGCTCTTTCTGATAAACTTGTTTGGAATATAAGTTGTTCTCAATATAGTTGTTGTTGAAAGAAATTGTTCTGAACATGACATTATTTTGAAAAAAATATTATGAGAAGCAACAATGATACTTGTTCTAAAAAAATGTTATTGAAATAGACGTTATTAGAAGGTGTAATCGAAACATGATTTTATTTATGGTAAACTACACCAGTGACCACCGAACTATTAGGGCGTACCTATTTTGATCATTGAATTATTGAACTCGTCAATCAGACCACTAAACTTATTAAATAAATTTATTTTGACCACGCCGTTAAAAGACTAATGGACGAGTGATGTGGCAGTTAACTAAAATTTATAAAATTACAAATTTAGTCCCTGTTATTTACCTATTATATCAATTTGGTCCTAGTTTTAATTTAATTAAATAAAATTAACAAACCTACCAAATGACAACACGTGTCCCATCTATTTTTAAGTTTTAATTTTTAGTTTAATAGATTTAACCAACCAACCAGATGGTGACAATAATTTATTTAGTTTTAATATATTTAACCAACCAACCAGGTGGTGACACGTTGTCACCATCTGATTGACCGTAAACAATGAGAGAAAATAAAATTGAAAGGAAATGCTATGAGGGAATTTTTCCATACCAACTACATGGAAGAGTAATGCTCTAGCCGCTGAGCCAACTTCACTAATGTGATATTGGATACTAACATATTTTATTAAAGGATTACTTGGTTGGTGAAAACTAAAGAGTACAAAAGGGAATTAATAGGGTTCAAACTCGGGATTAATTGTACAAAATTAAAAATACTAAACCACTAAATCAACCTTATAACAAAACGTGACTACATATAATATATGAATTGAGTAATAGTTAATGAAATAATAAATATAATTAATTATATTGGTATTTTCTTATAGAAAATCAAAAAATTATTAAAAATAAAAATAATTTGATATTATATAATAAAATATTAATATAATTAATCATATTTATTATTTTATTAAAAATATATATTATTAAAAATACTATTTATTAATATATTTTCAATATTTTTAATAATTTAGAAATTATTATTTTCATTAATATTATAATTTTCTATAATAAAATATAAATATAATTAATCATATTTATTATTTCATTAGATTTCAAAAAAAATTATTTTATTAATTGTTACTCAATTCATATATTATATGTAGTCACATTTTCCTAAGTTATAAGGTTGATTTAGTGGTTTTGCATTTTAGTTTTGTACAATTAGCCCCGAGTTTGAATCCCATTAATTCCCTTTTATACTCTTTAGTTTTCACCAACAAAGTAATCCTTTAATAAAATATGTTAGTATCTCATATCACATTAGTGAAGCTGGCTCAATGGTTGCCTTAGCCCATTACTCTTCTAGGTTGGTTAAATATATTAAACTAAATAAATTAAAATTTAAAAATAGAAGAGACAAGTGTTATCATTTGGTTGGTTGGTTAATTTTATTTAATTAAATTAAAATTAGGACCAAATTGATATAATAGGTAAATAACATGGCTTAAACGTGTAATTTAACAAAATTTTGTTATTTGCCACATCAACCCTTCGTCATCATACGTTAGTTTTTTAACGGAGGTGGTCAAAATATGTCAATTTAATAAGTTCGGTGGTCTGATTGACGAATTCGATAGTTTGGTGGTCAAAATAAGTACGCCCTAATAAAAGCGGACGGTGGTGGCGCCAAAGGGGCCATGAGCATGGCCCTAAGATTTTTGGACAAATAACATTTGACCCCTAAATTCTTTTTTTTAAATAATTGGTTTAAGGGTGTAAAAAGCCCTTAAATTTTTTTGGAAATAATCAATTAAGCCCCTGAACTTTTTTGCACTCAATTAAGCTCTTGAGCCAAAAAATTAATCAATTAAGTCCTTGAACCAAGAAATTGAATCAAATAAGCCTTTTGACCATTAAAATTTTGACAGTTTTTTCTTTGATATTACTAGCACATAATACACTACAATTTTATAATGTTGCAATTACAGATTTTTTCCAAAAATATTATAATCACTAATTTTGTCTGGGGTGACCCATTTTACTTTTTTAATAATAAAAGGGCTTTTTATTTTATTAATATCCAAAAAAGCTACTACTAGTATGATTAAATAAAGGCCCATATATAATCAACCCTTTGTTATATGATTATCATCAAAATTCAAAAATAGCATAAGTATAATTTTTTTCTTTTTCTGCCATTATTTCTTATCTTGTTTTATATATTATCTGTTATTCTTATGGTTATATTTTTTTTTAAATTATAAGCTATGTTAATTAAAGGCCCATCTATCTATATAATATATCAGCCCATACACTTTATATAAATAAAAACCATACATTATCGGCTCATATATATATAAATACACCAGCCCATATATACAATTCATAAAAATAAAAGCCCAGATTTTATTCATTATCAGTCTATTTATAGAAAGCCTAAAATATATATAATACATGTGGCCCAATAGGGCCCGAAATTAAGGAAAAAACCCTAATTTGATGCCCTTCATCTCTTGCGCAGCTGATTCTCAACTTTAGATATGGAGAAGATCTAACGGTCCACGATCAAGCCGGGAAAGGTTCCAGAACTCCCATGCGCCCAGGCGCAACTCTGTAATTCCCATATGTGCGCATGCACGCTGCCTCATCATCCGCGTGGTTCTCACGTGCGCTGGTTGATCTCCCAGCTTTGCCTCCACGTCGGCCGAAAGAACCAGTGGCCCAACGCCATCTCATCATCGCCTCGCCACGTCAGTAGGCCACACCAGCAGCCTCTTTCTGGTTCCCTCCTCTCCTCGCGTTTGGCCACGATATGCAAGGAAACAAGATTTGTCAGAGAGGACAAATGCGCAACAAAATACCAGGAATTTCATAAGCAAACCGGCAGAATTAAAAATGAAAATGAATTCAAACAAAATACAAGGCAACCAATAGGAGATTTGTAATTTCCATTTTCTTTTTTCTTAAATATATGTAAATCATGGTATATAACATTAAGCCCTAAAAACATTGTAACCATTCGAGAATTTCAAAGAGGAATAGAGCACAAAGAAGCAAAAAGCCTCATATTTTTAGAGGTATACCTCTTCTTCCATTTTCATTTTCATTTCAAAGCATCATAGTATATACAAGATTAGGGTTTTAGATCTGTTTACCTTCGAACGTTTAGTCTTCCTCGTGGCGGTTGCTCTTCTCTTCTGGAGATAAACCTTATGGCCTCCTCAAGGCTATGCATGGTGAGTCGGTGGAATAGACAACCAACAGGAGGTTGGTCATTTCTGTTTTTAAAAGGAGGAAGAATGGATATGATTTCTACTCGAGAGATGGGGTTTTATGTGTTTTAGAAATATTGGGGGTTTAGATTTGGGTTTAGAAAAGAAAGGGGATTAAAAAGAAGTTTTTTTTTTTAGGTTTTTGGCACCGGCCAGAGCGGTGCCTCGCGGTGGCCGGTCACCAGATTCTAGGAATCGCGGTGGTTTTTGGGTTTGGGGATGAACACTGCGGCGGCGTTCATCCCCGTTTTAGAGGTCGGGGGGAAGTTGGAAAGCTTCGAGGGCTCGACTTTTGACCAAAAAGGATAAAAATAGCTGGAAACTCCCTTTTATAGCATTTAATAATTTTAAAATTGGTTTATTCATCATTTTGATCCCTTTGCGTCCTGCTAATCACACCCGAAGGGCTTCCGCCTTCTTTAATCACAACAATAATCCCTCTGCCCTGTTTTATCACACCAACCAACCATTTCATCTCCTTAAATCCTGTCCTAGGTCCTTCTCGTTTTGAAACCTTTTTTAATTTCGTCCCTTTTAATCAAATTTGTTTTTTTTGTTAAAATTGATCCCCAAAGTTTTTATTTGTTCAATTTGATCCAAATCGCAGTGTTGATATGTTCTTTGTTTTATGAATTTTCTTGTTCCAGCCTTTATTTGTTTATTGTTGTTGTTTTTTGTTTAAATATGTTAGATCCTTTCTTGATATGTTTATTATGTAGTATAGTATATGATATACATGTATATAGCATATGGTTTTCTATAATATATTGTTCTTATATAATGTATAGTTTTTATTATATAGTATATGATTTTTATGTAATGTATGTTTTTTAATACATATAATATATAGTATATGTATGTAATATAGTTCTTATTATAAAACACAATGTATATTTTTTATACGTAATATACATTTATTATAATATAAGGTATTTATAATGTATAAACTATAAGGCTTTTTATATACAATATATATAATAAAGTTTTTATAACATATATATAATATAAGATTTCATAATATATATACAATAGGGTTTTTATAATGTACATAATACATAGTTTTTATAATATATATGTAATATAGTTTTAAATATATATGATATAGGTTTTTTTTATATATACAGTATATACTATATAGTTAAAGTTTTTTTATAAGTATATATTTATATGTGGTTTTTTAGTATATGCTTAGTTTAGGTGGTTTAGGCCTTGTTTTGTTTTTTTGGGGCTTAGGACTTGTTTTGTTTAGTGGGCTTTGGGCTTGTTAGGTTAATCTCAAATTAAGGCAAGATTAATTTAATTAATTTAAATTGTGCGTCCGTATCATAGGGGCATAGTCTTTAAATTAATTAAATTAATTTAGGATTAGTTTTTAAAGCCGTAGCTAGACTTAAAGTTTGAATTAGTTTAGTGAATTTAAATTTACCCTTGGCATATTGGGATAAATGTTAAATTCACTAAACTAGTTGAACACCTCTTAATTACCTTTAAAATGAAATTGATATTGAGATTAGATTGACATTTAAATTTAAAACCTTGATTATTTAACTTGATTTGTTTTGAATAGCAACGTTAGCTTATTGGAATACTAGTTTAAAACCGATCAAATTAATTATCATGTTACAAGATAATCTATAAAGTGTTAGGGTTTTCTAGTTTTTTAGGGTTAATATTAGATTCGCCTAGTTACTAATTAGATCATTAATTAAATTTCCATAATACAGACCTTTTAGATTAGGGTTTTGGGTGGGCCTTTTGTATGTTTAATTTCAAGCCCTTTTGTGATATCTTTTAATTGTCATTCATATGACCCATTTATTTTGCATTAATTAATCTAAATAAAAGGAGGTATTTAATAGTTCTGATATTTGTGCCGTAATAGTCCGAGCTTAAAGGTTGTTGACCAAATATTTGAATCAATCCTTACCGTCCCGAGGTAAATGATAATTAAAAATTGATAAATCATCACATTATACTTAAATGCTTGCACCATGCATAAAAGTGACGTACGAAAGTCGAATCATAAAGTAACACTGCAGTCAGGCTTATTTGATGTTGGTTTAATCTATAGTCTGATGTATCGTCAACCTTATTAATTAAATATCCAATTAATTTGAACCCACCAATTTGATAAAGTACGTTTCATTAAGGTCAATTTTTAATTAAGTACACTTAATTAAAATCAATTTAAATTTCAACAATTCCTATTCATTTAAATGCAACAAATATTTTGGTACCGATTTTCGGGAGTGATAGGGGTGCTAATCCTTCCCCCACATGTAACTAACTCCCGAACCCTTTCAAAATAAACCTCTGGTTTTATGGTGTTCGACTTACCTTTTCTAAGTGACCGGTGGTGACTCCAAATCTTTATTATTTTCAAAAAATAAGAATTTTCCAAAGAAGTCCCTCTTAAACCAAAATTTAGGAAAATATGGGAAAACCCGTAGCTTCAAACTTTAAAGATAAAAGCGTCGCTACAGCTTGGCGACTCCACTGAGGGACTGAATTTTGTTTTTATAAAACAAAAAGAGAGTTAAGCCAAGAAAATATTTGTTGCTTTTAATAATAGAAAAATGTTGGAATTCTAATTGACTTTAGGGAGATCGATTCTTTCTTGAAAATGCGAGATTGATTGCACGGGCTTTGATAATTGGTGGTCTTTGGGTTAATTTTTCATTTAATTTCTAAGGAATCACCGACATGTGTTGCACCTTGTTCATCTAGCTCTATACTCGAGCTCCTTCCCTTAAGTGGGAGTGAAACGCCACATACCCACGTGAGTAGCCCTCCACGGGTCGGTAATTCACTTCTGGAATCCACTCTTTTTGACACATGAGCAGCCTTCCACGTCACTAGGTCGTGTTTTCCCTTGAACCGAAACCAATTCGCAAGCTTGTAATGGGCCAGAATTGGGGTTCCTGTTGCCTTGGTATGTAATAAGATAGGTTCTGGTACCCTTAATTAGAATTGAGACCATGCGTGAGAATCTAGGAAGCCCACCCCATTAGAGCTATGCAGATAACCATAGCGAACTAGAATTCAGGTGGTTAGGATTTTCTTTATGTGTTTGTCTTTTGCTTATATGTTTTGTTTGCATTTATCTTCTCTCAATTTTGAATTTATTGTTTATCCTTTAAATAACTAACACTCATCTTGTTTTTGCTCATTTTCTTTCTACCTTTTATTTTGTATATCTTGTCATATCATGAAGAGCACATTGAGTCAGCAAATAGTCTGAAATTAAAGGCTAGGTCAATGGGAGATTTGGTTCGTAGCAATGATGAAAAGAATTCTGATGTGCAAACATGGTCAGAAGGAGAGCAACTACATGACGGGGACAATATCTCTGCCAGGTTCAGGTCAACAATGTCAGCCGAAACTTTCATGAACATAGAATTTAATGATGTGTCCGAGTTGAAGCTGGTATGGAACATTTGGGATCTTGAAACGAGAAATACTTTTAAGAAAGAGTATGGCGATATTGCATGCTTTCTAGATGTTTCGGTCGACCAAGCTCTACTACAAGACTTTGTGGGATTTTAGAACTCCGCCTACAGTTGTTTTACCATCGGCAACTTCGATTTGACCCCTACAATCGAGGAATATCAAGCCCTTATAAATTGCAAGAAAATTGACGAGAATCGAGTATACTCTAAGCCTAACAATAACAAAGCTTTCCGAGGCAAGCTTAGTAGATTCTCGGACACATTGGCATCTTGGGTTGAATGTCAAGTCACCACTTGGAATAAGAAAGAATATCTTAAGTGGGAAGGAATCCTAGTCTTAGCTTCCGTACATCCCATGGGCCGAGTTCAGCGGGACCTCTTTGCATTGTTGATATATGGGTCAGTGCTTTATCCTTGAGCATTAGGGATTATCTACCTGTCGATTTTGGACTTGTTTGATCGTTTAAGCGGCGGGACCAATCCGGTACCCGTAATTTTGGCTGAAACCTTCCAATCTTTGAGGTTTTGTAGGGAGAACGGTAGAGGTCGCTTCCAAGGATGCCCACAGCTTTTGACCGTTTGGTTTTACAGTCACTGATGGTCAGATGTAAATTTCTCAAGACCTCTATATGACGGCAAATTCTCACAATTGGAGGAGTTCTTATGAAAGGAGGATTGGCCACACGAAGATTCGAGGAAGTTTGGCTAGACCTGGCAAACTTGAACCGAGAACCGAAAACTGAACCAATTTACCCGAACCGAGACCCGATATGGATCCGAACAAGATAACCCAAACGAGACCTGAAACCCGAAATGAACCAAACTGAAACCGAAACTGATCCGAATTCTAGAATAACCGATATTGACCCGTAACTGATTTGACCCGAACCGATTTTCACCTGAACCGAAAGTAACCCAAAATTAATTTGCTCAAAACTGATCTAAACCGAACATTAACTCGATTTTAACCCAAAATAATATATGTTTTATTATCTTTTATATTATAACAGTACTAATTAATCACTCATTTGATAAAAAGTATGAGGGAAAAGTAAAATCCTAATATACATATTCTAGTCAAATTTGATACTATATATACACATATACTCGAGTCAAATTTTTAGGTAATATTTCAAAATGCTCATCATATGTGCAATTATGGTCTAAGGTTTGATTCCATGCCCATAAAATTATCTTTTTTATGTGTATTTTGAAAATATAAATTTTTTATTGTACTAAAAACCAACATCGAATATGAAATTAAAAAAATATAGTTATAGGATTGGATCGGGATTCGTTAGGTTCAAGTTAAATGATTAATACCAATGATAGTTGATTTTGAAACATTGAATGATTGGAACTAAACCTAAATGATAATATTAACAAATAAAAAAGACATGTTTTACATGAATATATGATTAATTCTTTATATAATATACATGATTAGATTCACACCCAAGTCCTACTCAAAACGAATTAGACAAAAAATTTAAAGATTGACCCAACCCGAACCGATCCGAACGACCCGACTCGAAAATGTCCGATCCGATATTAACCCGACCCTAAAAAAACTGATCCGATATTGACCCGAATCACTGATCCGATACATGAATTGACCCGAAAAATCATGGAACCGAACTAAAATCTGAACCAGACACGAACCGATTTGAAACTAAACTGAATACAGACAAACCCAAAACGATTCAAACCAAAACTGAACCGAACGGCCCGTTTGCCACCTCTAAGTTTGGCTAGATGTTCTCCGAAATCTAAAAGAAGATGACATAGTTTGGAGAGCTCCATGGCTATTGGCAAAAAAATATATTCTATAGATGCAGAGTACACTCTTGGGTACCACTACTTGGTCTTTGGGGCCATACAGCTTACGCACCTCTTCTAGTTTCGATATAGTATGGTACAAAGCAATTTGTGTTGGCCACCAAAGGCTTAAGCGAGTTCAACATGAATTATGAGAAAGAAAAAGGCTATAAGGCGATGGTGTATAATGCTTCTTCAACTTGGAACAACACAAGATGAGTTAGGATCATGAATGCCCTTACATGGTCACCTCCGAGTACAAAGAGTGGCAGTTCAATCGAGTCAACAAAAATATTCCTCAGTTGAATCCTGATGGAATGAGGACTATGGAGGAGAGATTGGCCACACTTCCTACCGAGGCCGAGTTGATGAGAAGGTAACTCGAAGATGAGCAAAAGAAGTACCTCAAGATCAAAGAGAAAGCCAACCAAGAAAAGTTCAACTTCAAGTTGGAAAAGACACAGTTTGAAGGGATAATTAAAGGTATACAAAGAAAGAAAGAAGAGTTAGAGCTCGAGCTCAAGCTGGAAAATGAGGAGATCTAAAAACTAAAATGGCTAAATAAGAGCAAGAAAGTAGCAAAAGATGGACCAAGCGAAGGATTGGAGTTCGACTCAAAGAGGAGAAGGCGAGGGCCGAGAATTACAAGATGGAGTATTTCGAGCATAAAGACCAAATGCTTGCCTTAACGCAAGAGATGAAGAACTTACGAGCTTTCCACTCAAGGAAGCTTAAAAAGAAGCACCCCCAAAATGAAGCATTGAAGGATCAAGTAAAATGCTTGGAAAAGTCTCTCTTCAACCACAAGGGATCAACCAGCAAGTTAAAAGCTAGTAGCTTAAAAATCAAGCTTTGAATACTTATGTTGAATTGGAAACCAAGGTTCAACAACTCAAGGACCATATAGCAAGTCTTAAAGGAGTGATCCAAGTGTATCTGAGGCTGACTTTTGAGCAACTACATTTCGCTGCTTACACTTTTTGGAGGTAGGAGTAGGAATTGGCACAATGGACGGCTTAGATGCAAGAGGTTGCTCGAAAGATACAGTTTCTCGCGAAAGATGCTACCAAGCTTCACGATTGCGTGGATGATGAGTCCGAAGAGGGGGAAAGAATTGTGTGGATCTTGAGGGAGATTGTTGACCTAAATGCTAGCCTAGGATCATATGCGTAGAAGGTTTTCTTTAACCATTGTAACAAGACAATATTTCCACTAATAAAAGTCGTTTAACGAGGATATTTGCAAAACTCAATATCGCTCTTTGCATTCATACATAATATATTTATTTACGTACTTTATTTAATTGCTAAATTTAATTTAAAGGCTTTTATTTTCAGAAAAAGTTAGCATTTTGGTTCTTTAAATTACAATCATTCTGCAACCATTCCGCACTCGTACGGTACCCGTTTGCAGTCAAGAGCAATAGAGGAAAGGATGGCTAAAGTAGAACAAGGTCAGAAAGACCTTGAGGTTTGTTTGGATGGAATTGAAAAGAATAGCAAGGATCAAATCACGCAGTCTTAGGTTTCAATTATTGCTCAGATGACCGACTTGCTACTAAAGATGAAAGGCAATGAAAGAGTTTTTGTTGATAGCTTGAACATTGAAGAACAAGAGGGTACTAAATCTCATGTGAGGGTTTAACTAGAAGCACCAGATTCGAAAAAAAAAGTATACATCAATATAGCGGGGGCATCCACTGACCATCCTACAGGGGCATCTGCTAGCCACCACCTAAGAGCCTCAGCAAATCGGCCCATCGATTTAGGGGCAAGGTATGAGAATGAGGTGCCTAACTTAAACATGATGAATGAGGTGGATGAAAAGATTAGAGCCGAGATGGAAAAGAAGTACGAAGAAAGGTTCTGTGCCTTCAAAGAAAAATTCAGGACTTTACAAGGAATGGATGGGCAAGGAAATGATGCTAGTGATTTGAGCCTTGTGGCAAACTTGATCCTACCACCCAAATTCAAATATTCTGATTTTGACAAGTAAAATGGAACTACATGCCCCTCAGCCCACATCACCATGTATTGTCGAAAGATGGCGACTTTTATAAAGGATGAGAAGCTACTCATTCACAGTTTTCAAGATAGCTTGACCGGTTCCGCGACCCGATGGTACATTGAGATTAATCTCAACATCAAGCTATGGAAGGATCTTTCAAGGGCTTTCGTGGAACAATACAAACATGTAACTAACATGACCCCTAATCGAATCATGTTAGAGGGAATGAGGTAAAGGTCGAATAAGAGTTTACGCCAGTATGCTCAATGATGCCGTGACTTGGCCACTTAGATTCAACCCCCGATCCTTGATTATGAGACCACACCATTGTTTGTCAATACCTTGAGGGCGCCTTGTTCGACTAGTTGATAAACAACAACACCCAAAACTTTGCCAACATGGTAAAAACTGGAGAGTCGATTGAAGCGCCATAAAGAGTGAAATGATAGATAGTAGGGAGAACTCTCAAAAGAACTACGAGAGAAGAGATAATAAGGTAAATTCCACGAGCACTTACACCACCATGAAGAGTTTCATTATTTCTTCGCCACAAGTCTCAACCGGAGGCGGATAAAACTCGAATAAAAAAGAAACTAGAGCCCTAAAGAAGGAAAGTGAGAAGATGTCTATCACTCCTCTATCTGTGTCTTATGCCGAATTATATTCACGGTTGCATAAAGCCGACTTGGTCCGGCCATATTATGTCACCCTTTTCAACCCACCATTCTCTGCGTGGTATGGCAAAAAAGTACATTGCGAGTATCATGCCGGAGTCCCGGGACACTCAATTGAGAACCACATTACATTTAAAAAGTTTGTGCAAAACATGATAAAAACTAGGGTGTTGCAGCTAAACGAATCGAATGTGGCCACTAATACACTACCGAATTATGAGGGTCGAGGTATGAATGTAATTGAGGAAGAGTACACTAGAAAGGCCAAGACAGAGGTGCCCGAACTCAAATCCCCTTTGAGGTGGGTATTCCAGCAGTTATGTATGGCACGCCTAATTAATTGGGGCATAGAAATCATGCAAGAAGGATGCAGACCATATTGTGAGTTTCATCAAGAAGAAGGGCACGATATTCAATGTTGCGAGGAGTTTAAACAAGTGATCCAGAATATGGTGGATAATAAGGAGATAAAATTCTTCGAGAAGGAAGAGTAAAGAAAAGAGTTAGATGTGTGCACATCAGACAGTCCCAAAATCAAGTCTGGGGTAGACATACATTTTTTTCATATCGCTCAAACCAAAGGAGGAAAGCTCATCTCGAAACGAAAGCTCCAAAGTAAATCTAAAAATCCAAAATTTGGCTCTGACTTTCTTTCCATTCAAGGACACCCAAAAGGTTCCATGGAGCTACATCGCTCACATCTTAGTACCGAAGAACTCAGAGCGACAAAGAGATGAGAAGCTATTCGGTGGAGAAAAACTAATAAACGAGGAGGACCCAGCCGAAACTGTGAATAAAGTGGGGCATTTTACAAGAAGCATAATGTGTGCATTTTACAAGAAGCGGAATGTGTTATTCACCAGAAACATCTAAGGCGACGGAGGAGCCAAAGGATAAAGGCAAAATAATAATGACCGAGCCTAAAAAGATTTTTGGAGAAGAACCTCCCCCGAAGATTCTTGAGCCAGTAACAGAGATACAAGCTTAAGAATTCTTAAGGTTCTTAAAACATAGCGAGTATAGCATTGTCAAGCAACTCAAAAAATAGCAAGCACATATTTTTGTGCTAGAACTGTTGTTAAGCTCAGAAAAGCACCGAAGCGTACTGCTAAAGGTGTTAAACCAAACATTCTTCCTGAATGACATCTCGGTAAGCAAATTAGACCGAATAGTAGCTCACATTGCCACGAAAAACTATATCACTTTTAGTGATGATGAAATTTCAGACGGTAAAATAGGATCAACCAAAGCTTTGAACATTACCACCCATTGAAAAAGGTTTTTTTGCCAGGAGTAGTTATCAACAACGGGTCCGCTTTGAATGTACTTCCAATGGCGACTGTGCAAAGGTTACCAATATACAGTTCATATATGAAGCCGTGTCAGAACTCTGTTAGGGCATTTGATGGGACTCAAAGGGACGTCATCGGGAAGATTGAGATACCCTTACTAATTGGGTCTACTGAGTATGTCGTTGAGTTTGTAGTAATGGACATTTAGTCGACTTATAATTGTCTGTTAGGGAGGCCGTGGATTCACTTAGCCGGGGCCCTGCCTTCATCACTACACCAAAAACTAAAATTTATTATCGATGGGAAGTTGGTGTGGGAGATGAACAATACATCATTGCTTTCGTAATCACCGATGCTCCTTACATCCAAACCGACGAGGATACTATTGAATGCTCCTTTAGGGCCTTGGAATTTGTGAACGCTACTTTTGTGGTGGAATGAAGTAAGATCCCATGCCTTAGATTGTCAAATTGCACCAAAATGACGATCTGGCAGACTTTGAGACGAGAAGCTAAGTAAGGTAAAGGGCTTAGAAGGAACTTACAAGGGTGCTCGCGTGCTAAGATTGTTATTGGCAAGAAATATTGATTCGGGCTTAGCCATAAACCCAATTTCTAGCAAAGAAAGTTGGAATGGAAGAAGAGAGTGGAACAAAGGAAGGCCAGATTCAAGGGTGAGGACATCTCGTGGGAGCCTATAACTTATACCGACATAAAAAATATTTTTGTGTTTGGTGGGATAATCAACATGGGACAAAAGCTACAAGAGGCTAGTATAGAGACGCCAAGCTCAGTGAGGAAGAAAGGTTCAATGAAGAGTTAGAGGGAATGGATGCTAATGTAATAATTGAATATGGAAAGAACGGCAGGTTCTTGGTCAGAATCTACCATTGCTTCTCGTTGGAGTCGCTCAAAAATTGGACCAATCTGGACTTACCTATAGTTTCTAGGTTTGAATCAGCGTCATGCTAGGAACCAACCCTATTCTCTTTTACCCACAAGCAATGGGTATCTTTTGTAAAGGGCTTCTATATCAACCTACTTGTTTTTCAATTCAATAAAACGAGTGCTTTCCATTTTTTCTCAAATAGAAAACATCATATTTATTGAATTCTTTTGTTACATTTATATCTATTATTTTTATTCATTCATAATAATATTATTCCCAATACATATTTATTTCAAAATTGTTTCAGGGACCCTATTATTTACTATGTGAATGATTCTGAATCTAACCCTGAGGTAGATTTTGAGCAATCCTCGTACTTGGCCAAAGTAGAGGAAGAGGATGATGAGATAGAAGTTGAGGTCCCAAATGAATTACTCAGGCTAATGGAAAATGAAGACAAACAAATCTTGCCTCATCAAGAAAAGTTGGATATACTCAATTTGGGGATGGAGGAAGAAAGAAGGGAAGTGAAAATTGGCACTGATTTCTCATCTAAGACTAGACACGAATTGATTGAATTGCTTCTAGAATTCAATGATGTTTTTGCATGGACTTATCAAGACATGCCAGGGTTAGACACAAACATTGTGGTGCATAAGCTAGCGATCAAGACAGAATGTAAACCAGTCTAGCAAAAGCTAAGAAGAATGAGAGCAGAAATGTTGTTGAAGATTCGAGAAGAAGTAAAAAAGTAGTATGAGGCTAGTTTTCTAAAGGTCGGCAAATACCAGAATGGGTGGCGAATGTAGTCCTAGTACCTAATAAAGACATGAAGGTTCGCATGTGTGTAGATTATAAAGATCTCAATAAAGCAAGCCCCAAGGATAATTTCCCTTTGCCCCATATTGACACTTTGGTTGATAACACTGCTGGATATTCGTGGTTCTCTTTCATGGATGGTTTTTCAGGATACAACCAAATAAAAATGCATCACGACGACATGGAGAAAACTACGTTTGTGACTGAGTAGGAAGCATTCTGTTATAAGGTGATGCTTTTAGGATTGAAGAATGCCAAAGCAACCTACCAAAGAGCCATAATAACCCTTTTCACAACATAATGCACAAAGGGATCGAGGTATACGTGGATGATATGATAGTCAGGTCTTGAACCGAAGAAGAGCACATCTAAAACCTGAGAAAGCACTTCCAAAGACTAAGAAAATATCAGCTAAAAGTCAACCCGGCTAAGTGCACTTTCACAATTGCATCCGGTAAGCTCTTGGGCTTTGTGGTTAGCCGAAAATGGATTGAGATTGACCTTGACAAAGTAAAAGCCATCCAGAATCTCCTGCCACCTCAGACCTAAAATGAAGTTCGAGGTTTCTTAGGGAGATTAAACTATATATCTCAGTTCATCTCTTAGTTGACTGATAAGTGTGACCCTGTATTCAGATTACTTCGTAAGAACAATCCGGAGGTATGGGATGAAGAGTGCCAAGAGTCTTTAGACAAGATCAATAAGTATTTGACTAACACTCCGATTCTAGGAGCACTGATTCCAGATAGGCCTTTGATCTTATACTTAACGATTTTTGAGAATTCGATGGGTTGTGTTTTAGGGCAACATGATGAGTCTGAAAAGAAAGAAAAAATGATATACTATTTCAGCAAGAAGTTTATGGATTGTGAAACATGGTACCCACCGATTTAAAAATTGTGTTGTGCTCTGGTATGGGCTACCAAAAGGCTCAGGCAATACATGTTGTATCATACCAGTTGGCTGATATCCAAGCTGGATCCGTTAAAGTTCTTAATGGAAGCACTGTCACTAAATGAGAGGTTGGCCCATTGGCAAATGTTGTTGTCTGAATTTGACATGCTATATGTGAGTCAAAAGGTAGTAAAAAGGAGCGCTATAGCGGATTTTCTGGCAAGCCGCGCTTCAGATGACTATGAGTCTTTAAACTTTCATTTCCCAGATGAAGACCTGATGTGCATAACTGTCAAAGCGAAGACTATTTCAGAGAATGAGTTGTGGAAGCTCTATTTCGACGGAGCATCAAATGCCTTAGGCCATGGAATTGGGGCAGTGTTAATCTCTCCAGAAAATGTCTATTATCCCCTCACCAGTAGATTAGAATTCTTTTGCATAAATGTTAAGTGTTCAAAAGTACTATTTTTATTGCCATTTTTATTCATATTATTGCTAGACTTAGGCTCATATTAGTTGCATTACTAGCCATTCATGCATGTTTGCATTGTTTCCTTTGTGGACAAGCTTGATTTCTTAATTTTGTGGAAAAAGATATTGCTTTGGTGTGTTTTGTGTGTGTATGCAGAATCGCTAGCCAAAGCAAGGATGGAACCAGTTGCCAGGGCAATGCATGAAGGAGATGCCGAGCTAGTTGCCAGGGCAATTACCGATAAGGGATAAGGTCATATGGCAGTCAAAATCGATGACTAGATAATCCCAAGATGATGTGGAGCAAGGTTAAATCCCAAAGGAGTTTGATTTCCATGAAGAGCTTGAAGAGAAATTAAATCCCAATAAGATAGGAGAAGTTTTAGAGAAATTTAAAGAATTATATTCTTTAAAGATATTTAATTCCAACTTAACTTCCTCCTCGAAAAAGACTTTGACCTAGCCCTATAAATTGAGGACCAAGCCGTCAACTCCAAGAGGGAGAGAGAAGAGAAATTTTGACAAGGAGATAAGAGAAATTTCGTCAGAGAGAGAGGAAAGAAATTTTGACAAAGAGATGAGGGAGATTTCGACAAAAGTAATGAGAGATTTCGACAAGGCTTCAACCATTTTTCATCTTTTTCTTTCTTGTTCAATTAGGTTTATGCTAGGAATTCTTTATCTTGTGTTTCTTTGGAACCAAGCCATGAACTAAATCTATTTGGCTAAGGTTATTGCGTTTTGTGGTTGTGAGAAACAATTGGATTTTGTTTAGGTAATAAGAGTTTGCACTTTCAATTCAAGGTTTACTCATTCTTGGTTTTTCTTCTTATTTGCGAGTGAATTGGGAGAGGATCTCATAACTTCATCTATTTATCTAATGTTGGGAAAGTAAGATTCAAGAAATGAAGGAGTATGGTCTTTATTAAATCTATTGATAGTGAAGATTAATCCGGCTTAGGAATAAGTTAAGGATTTCAACGGATAAGAAGAGCGCAAGATTGGTTGTTGTTCACCCTTGATTCACGCAAGGATGTATTATCAAGGCATGCACAAATAGCTAGAGTTTCGACTTAGGGATAAGAAGAAACCATTGAAGAACGCTCCGCCGAACCTTGAAGTTGCTGCCCAGCCGCCCAAGTAGTTGCCCAGCTAGTTGCCCAAGTAACCGTCGATTAGTTGCCAAGGCAACCCTGCTGCGCAAGTTGCCACGACAACTGAGTTGCCCTTGCACTCTTTTACCAAGACGATCCATTTGGCTATCACGCCTCAACTCACGATAACCTGGCCTATTCTCTCTCATTTGATTACATCTTCTTTTACTTTATTGCTTTCTAGTTTAGTTGTTAGTTAAACTCTTATAATCTTCTACTTGTGTTCTTTTACTTTTTACAGTGCAAGAGATTAGATTCTTGAAGTGGCACCAATCCCTGTGGAGACAATATCTTTTATACTATAACTTGTGACGTGTACACTTGCACAATTGCGGAGCACTTATTATGCGCAACAAGTTTTTGGCGCCGTTGCCGGGGATTAGCAATAGCAACTTTGTTTTTATTTTCTTGCACTTTTTTATTTTTCTTGTTTCAGATTCAAAGGGCTAACAAACTTTGGTTTTGCATTGGTATATAACCAGAGCGAGACCGATTACACCAGAATATCCCTTTGATCCAGAAATCGAACGAACCTTGCAAAGACTTAGAAAAAGGTTAAGAGTAGCAAGGCTAATCAAGTCGGTAATACGAATCAGGATGTTCCAACAAGAGGAGGAGTGATTCTTGCACGAAACAAAACTATTCGAGACTATCTTGAAGAAGATCTTAAAGGACTCAATCCAAGAGTTGTCACACCTAAAATTAAAGCTGACCACTTTGAGTTGAAACCGGTGATGTTCAATATGATCAACACAATTGGTCAATTTGGCGGCTCAGCAGCTGAAGATGCATGACAACATCTTAAATCTTTCCTCGAGATTTGCAATTCATTCAAAATACAAGGAGTCACCCCCGATATTTTACGACTAAGATTATTCCCCTATTCACTGAGGGATAAGGCAAAAGCATGGTTGAATAGTATTCCTGCCGGATCAATACGATCTTGGACAGATCTTCGTCGTGATTTCCTTTCTCGATTTAATCCTACAAATTTGACTGATAAGCTTCGTAACAAAATTAATTCTTTTCAGCAGGTAGATGATGAATCCAAGTACGAGGCTTGGGAGCGATATAGAGAACTTCTAAACAAATGCCCCCTACATGGATTCCCAGTGTGGACACAAGTAACAATGTTTTACAACGCTGTGAATACACCAACAAGGATGATGCTAGATACCTCGGCAAACGGCATACTCCTAGATAAGTCGCTTGAGGAAGCAATGCAAATTCTAAACAAGCTTGCCAAGAATGATTATCAATTCCCATCTGCTAGAAGATGAGGAGTTAGACGCCAAGCCACAATACATGAACTAGGACCATCAGATTCAATTTCGGCACAATTGGACACTTTAACCAAGATGGTCCATAACATGCAGAAACCAAACAAGATACAAGAGGTCAAGGTAATGGATTCCTTTTATGAGTTATGTGGTGGTAACCATGATTCTTCTGAATGTATGTAGAATCTGGAATCCAGCTTTTATGCGGGGAATTACAACCGGAACAACAATGTGATGTCCAACACATACAATCCAGCTTGGAAGAAGCACCTGAATTTTTCATGGAGTAATCCCAACAATGCTCTAAACCAAAACAATCAGAATGCACAAGCATTGGGATTCTAGCAGAATATGCCACGGCAATAGTTGACGCAGCAACAACCAACAACATCCAGTTCTTTGGAAAATTCTCTCAATGTTTTTATATTGAAAATTGAATCTTATATGGCTGAGAATAGTAACTTCATAAAAAGAACTGATGCTTTTATTAACAGGACCGAGATGAGATTGCAAAACCAAGAGGCGGCAATCAAATCATTGGAAAATCAAGTCAGACAATTTGCTCAAAGCCTAAATACTTGACCGCAAGGAGGTTTACCTAGCGATACTGAAGTCGCATGAGGAACTGACCATGAGCAATGTAAGACGATCACCATTAGAAGTGGCCAACAACTTAAAGAGGCTCAAGCTCCTCATCAAACAAAACTCCACAAAAAGAACAAGACGAACTCAGCAGCAAAGCCTCAGATGTTGAACCAGGAATTGCCGCGGCAACCAGCGATAAGCATGCCGCACCAACCAACGATAGGCACGCCACAGAAACCCCAATTGACAATGCCTCGACAACTCTAGTTGCCCCGGCAATGCCATCAATCAGGTTCCAGACCAATGGAAAGATCGAAGATATCTAACTTCCACCACCATTCCCACAAAGGTTGAAGCGACAAAAATAAGAATATCAATTCAAGAAGTTTCTTGATATCCTAAAGCAAGTCCACATCAACTTGCCGTTGGTTGAGATGATTGAACAAATGCCGAACTATGCCAAGTTTCTCAAAGACATTGTGTCCAAGAGAACAAGGCTATGATAGTTTGAAACAGTTTCCGCAACAGAGGGATGCATGGCCATGTTGCACAATCGCATGCCACCCAAGTTGAAGGATCTTGGAAGTTACACAATACCCTGTTCGATTGGAAACCACTATGTCAAGAAAGCATTATGTGACCTTGGAGCCAGCATAAACTTGATGCCTAAATCGGTTTTCCAGAAATTAGGAATCAGGAAGGCAAGACCTACAACAGTTATGCTACATCTAGCCGATAGATCCTATGTGCATCTAGAGGGAAAAATCAAAGACATACTGGTAAAAATTGATAAATTTATTTTTCCCGCTGACTTTATTGTTTTGGATTGTGAAGCAGATGAACATGCACATATCATTCTCGGGAGACCCTTCCTAGCAACAGGGAGAACCTTGATCAATTTTGAAAAGGGAGAACTCACAATAAGGGTGAATGACCGGCAAGTTAAACTAAATGTGTTCCAAACACTAAGGAGTATGAAGAACCGATCGATGAGGAACTAAAAGAAGAGGAAAATTGGTTAGTCAATCGACCAGGTACATACTTTGAACCACTAGATTATTCAGGTAAGGAAGGTAAACTCGAAAAGCCTTCCAATGAACAACCACCGATTCTTGAGTTGAAACAATTGCCAGTACAACTAAAATATGCTTACTTGGGAACTGATAATACATTGCCTGTAATTATTTCCTCTAAGTTATAGCCTGAGCAGGAAAAGAAGCTGATCAAAATGTTGATGCTACATAAGAAGGCAATAGGGTAGGCAATTGCCGACTTGAAGGGAATTAGTCCGGCAGTGTGTGCGCACAAGATTTTGTTGGAAGATGATCACAAACCTTCGATTGAGGCCCAGAGGAGACTGAATCATGCCATGAAAGGGGTTGTAATGAAAGAAATCATCAAGTGGCTTGACGCTGGCATCATATACCCTATCTTGGATAGTACATGGGTAAGTCCGGTACAATGTGTACCGAAAAGGGGAGGTATAACGGTGGTAAGTAATGAAAACAATGAACTCATTCCAACCAGGATTGTGACCGGTTGGAGGGTTTGTATGGATTATCGAAAGCTAAACAAAGCCACTAGGAAAGATCACTTCCCATTACCCTTATTGATCAAATGCTTGACCGTCTTGCAGGTAAACCCTTTTATTGTTTTCTTGATGGTTATTTAGGTTACAATAAAATTGCCATAGCACTAGAAGATCAAGAAAAGACAACCTTCACATGCCCATACGGTACTTATGCTTTCCGAAGGATGCCGTTCATATTGTGTAATGCCCCGACAACCTTCCAAAGATGCATGATGGCACTCTTTTCAGACATGGTCGAAGAATTCCTTGAGATCTTCATGGATGATTTTTCTATTTTTGGTAATGACTTCGACAGTTGCCTCGGCAATTTAGAGAAGGTGTTGGCAAGATGTGAAGAAACCGATTTAGTCATTAATTGGGAGAAGTGCCATTTTATGGTAGATGAAGGAATATTGCTTGGCCACAAGATTTCGTCCAAGGGATTTGAAGTAGACAAAGCCAAGGTGGACGTGATCGAGAGATTACCCCTACCAAGTTCGGTTAAAGGAATCCGAAGCATTCTTGGATATGCAGGTTTTTACAGGAGGTTCATTCATAATTTTTCTAAGATTACTAAACCCTTGTGCAATTTTCTTGAACAGGATAAAGTCTTCAATTTTGATGATTCTTGAGCCCAAGTATTCGAAACCCTAAAGGAAAAGCTTGCCTCGGCACCCATTGTCGTTCTACTCGATTGGACGCTACCTTTTGAGCTCATGTGTGATGCAATTGATTTCGCGGTAGGAGCAGTCCTAGGCCAACGCACAGGTAAGACCTTTCATGTGATATAGTACGCAAGTAAAACTCTTAATAGTACTCAAGTGGATTATACAACAACGGAGAAAGAGTTAGTAGCCGTAGTTTTTGCATTTGACAAGTTTCGATCCTATTTGATTGGTACAAAGGTAATTGTTCATACGGACCATTATGCAATTAAGTATCTATTTGTTAAAAAGGATGCCAAACCTCGTTTGATTCGTTGTATATTGCTTTTACAAGAGTTTGATATTGAAATTAAGGACAGGAAAGGAACAAAAAATCAACTGGCCGATCACTTATCATGCTTAGAACGTAATAGGGAGGAGGACACAGATTTAGAGATATGCAATGCATTCTCGGATGAGCAATTTTTAGTTACCTCGGCAACCCCTGACGCCTCGGTAACCATGGATGCGCATGCCTCGACGCCTCTGCAACTCTTGACGCGTATGCCTTGGAAACGCTTGACGCGCACGCCTCGGCAACTCCAGATGCGTACATCTCGGCAACCACTGATATCCATGCCTTGGCAACTATAAACTCGTATGCCTCGACAACTCTAGACGTGCACGCCTCGGCAACCATGGAAGTAGTTTCCATGGAAACACATGCCTCGGCAATACCCTGGTACGCGGATTTAGTTAATTTCCTTTCTGTGGTATTTTACCTTATGGCCTTACTCACCAAGGGAAGAAGCGGTTCCGCCATGATGCTAAGCATTACTTTTGGGATGAGCCTCTTTTGTTTAAACAATGTGCAGATCAGGTTATACACTGATGTGTCCCTGAAGAGGAGCAGCAGAATGTACTCCGGCAATGCCATTCTTCACCCTATGGAGGACATTTTGGAGGAACACGTACCGCGGCCAAAGTTTTGCAATCCGGTTTGTATTGGCCAATACTGTACAAAGATGCCCAAGAGTTTTACGAGCAATGTGATCGCTGCCAGAGGACGGGCAATATCTCTAGACGACACGAGATGCCACTCCAAGACATAATCAAGGTTGAATTGTTTGATGTATGCGGGATCGATTTTATGGGACCTTTTCCCTCTTTATTCGGCAACCTCTACATTCTACTTGCCGTCGACTACGTGTCTAAATAGGTTGAGGCAGCTGCAGTTCCTACCAATGATTCCAAAACCGTGCAACGATTCTTGCAGAAAAATATATTTACACGGTTTGGGATGGCGAGAGCAATTATCAGTGATGAAGGCAAGCACTTCGACAATAAACTCATCACCAAGACGTTACAACGCTTTGGTGTCTCACAAGATTGCCACGGCACAGCACCAACAAACCAATGGGCAGGTAGAAATTTCCAACCGGGAATTGAAGGGTATACTCGAGAAAGTTGTAAATCCCTCTATGAAGGATTGGTCAGTAAGACTAGATGACGCACTTTGGGCATATCACACTGCATTCAAAACATCCTTAGGTATGTTCCCCTTCTGACTTGTCTATAGCAAAACATGCCATCTACCGGTGGAAATCGAACACAAGGCATATTGGGCAATCAAGACCGTGAATATGGATCAAGAAAGTGCCGACAAAAATGTTTGTTGGACCTCAACGAGATAGAAGAATTCTGTGCACTCGCCTATAACAATGCACGAATCTACAAGGAGAAAACAAAGCAATGGCATGACAAGAAACTATTGTCGCGGCAATTCACGCCAGGGCAACTAGTTATCTTATTCAATTCTCGGCTGAAACTTTTCCCGAGAAAACTGAAATCAAGATGGTCGGGACCATTCGAAGTTGTCAAACCATTCTCCCATGGTGCCGTGATAATTAAGTCCATCACTGACGAACATGAATTCAAAGTAACAAACAAAGATTGAAGCACTACAACGGTGCACATGTGGAACGCAACAAAGAGGTAGTCACCTTAGGAGATGCGTGAGCATGTTCTCCTTTCGATATTTTTTTTTTTTTTTTTTCAAATATTGATTTTTTTATTTTCGGTTATTTTTCTTTTTAGGATAGATTTATTTATTTTCTTTAAGATTAAAACTACATCTTTCTTTCATATTTATCTAATTGTTTTAAAATTTTAAGTTTAAGAATTTCTTTGCACATCTTTCTTTCTTTTATTTTATTAGTTTATATTTAATTTTAATCCTTATTTTATTTGTTTTTGAATTGTAGGAAAAGAGTTCAAGATAAAGAGGAATTTTGATTCAAGGAGGAAACTTCTTCAACAAGGAAATTAATGGGCTGAATCTAAGGCTTATATTAAGCCTCCAATTTACCCTAAATAAAGCCTACATAACTGGACAAACCCTTCCCCTTCCCTAAACCCCTAGCCGTCACATTTCCCCAATCTAAACCCTTGTTTTCTTTATTCCAAAATTACTCACACCCACCATATTTACTACCTATCTTTTCTATTTAACCCATCACCCTTAACTTCCAAGAAACCTATTCCTACTTTTCACCTTGAAACTCTTTAGTTTCTTTTGCTTTATTTTCTTTTTTTCTACCAAACTCACAACCAAGATCACCCATGGCATCCAAAATCAAATTTTTGGTTCATCCAAGTTTCTCCAAAGAACCAAGATACAAGAAGTTTGCTACACCGGTGGTTCAAGAAAGAGTTCACTCTAAGTTTGAAAGCCAGAAGATTTGTGAAGAACAAGGCTTCGAATACTCCAACTCTCATCAAGATTTCGGCCTTGAACCATTCATCTTCAAAAGGATTGCACATCAAAAGTGGCAAATATTTTTCCATCAATCAGAACCGGGCTATACTCATAAGCCCCGAAAACATCAACACCTTTTACGAGCTCTACATTGAGAAGGACGAGCATCAAGCCTTTGTTGATCAACTCACGCCCAAGCAACTTGACAAGGTACTTCAAGAACTCACTCTACCGGGAACTCATTGGAACGACGGTAAATACAAGGGCACGGTAAATCACCTTCGGCTTAAACCTGAGGCAAAATTATGGAATAAGTTTGTTAAAACTTCTTTAATGCCCACCACACACAATATTACCGTTGATACACCTCATCTTTTGCTCATACATTCTATCTTGCATAATCGCATCATTAACATTGGAAAAGTTATTTATGATGAGATTTTTGTATGTAGCACAAAAGACAAGGGTTCTCTTTTCCTTGCTTAATTTCCAATCTTTGCAAGGAGATGCATGTCCCAAGTGAGTCCACTGATGAAAAGGCCCTACCAAAGTCCGGTTGGAATCGAGCACAAATCTGAAAGCTAATGGGAGAGGCACCAGTAAAATCCCCAATGCCTACAGTTGCCGCGACAACTCCTGCCACCTCAGCAACTCCTAATGCTCAAACAACTAATGCCCGGGCAACTCGGACATCAACCCCGGGACAACTTGAAGAACTATTACAACTGTTGGCGAACCGCCTTAGGCAAATTAAAGGCCGACAACTAATGTTCATGCGGTACATGAAGGATCACAACAATGCCATCACCCAAGTTATCCTAGAAAAGTACCCGAATAGCCGCGTGTCGTTTCTCATCTTTCCTGTCGAAATCCTTGCCACGACAACCAATGAAGCAGTTCCACGACAACCGCAATAGATGATGCTGCAGCAACCTACACTGTGCCTACCCAAGCAGTTGCCACGGCAACCAACACTGAAGATATCGTGGCAACCAAAGCTAAAGACGCCCGGGCAACCACTGCAAAAGCCAAAGGTAAAGCACATATGCCCGAATCAACGCGTACTGAATCATTGTCTGATTTTTCAAATTCGGATGAGTCCTCCATTGCACCAACAAAAACCACACCAATCGAATCCTCCAAGCCCAAGAGAAAAGCCAATGACATTGATGAAGAGGACGATGAGGAAAACCCCGTATGAGGATCGATTCCACCATCGACAACAAGGAAGCAACCACCGCGTTCAAGCAAAATAATCAAGACACCGACCAAAATAAAACTAATCATCCACGACGACAAACTCTCGAGTAAGTCCTCGTTTGCATTTTACTTTTCTTTATTGTTATTTTTGTTTTTTTATTTCTATTTTTCTTTGTCATATGCATTGAGGGCAATGCTTCACTCGAGTTTGGGGGGATTGTTATTAGTTAGTTACCATGTTTAGTTGCATTCATCTTAAGTATTGCATTTAGGATACATAAATTGCTTGCCATGCCTTTAGTTGGAACATGAATTGCCTAGATTTGATGAATATCCGATGATGACTTTGCCAATGTACTTAATTGATAGAACTTTTTATTCTAAGATAAACATGGAAAAACTTAGAATCGTACTATGATGCTAAACTTGATGAAACACTATGTGGCTTGATTGATTTAAGGAATTCTAGTGAACTTAGGTTGATAGTTAAAAAAATTAGGGGATTAGAATAAAAATTGGATGAATGCTAGAGGTGCCCAAAATTGGCTCTAGTATGTGCTAAAAAATTGATAGCTAGAGGTGCCCGAAACTGGCTCTAGTCGAATTAATTAACTTAAGAAAACAAAAAACAAAACACTAGAGGTGCCCAAAACTGGCTCTAGTTAAAACATGTTAAAAGAACCCAATGAAGTAATTTGAAAACCTCTTGTTTGCATAGAATCTGAAAAATCAACTTGCACACAACTCCGCACACACTCACAAGCATTATAGTTTGATTCCGAGTAACTCCTAAGTTTTCCAAAAAATGAAAAGCCAATCATACTTTGTGCCACGGTTCTGAGAATTGAAATCAAGTTCAAAGCTAAGTTTCTGAAAATTGAAGTCTTGGCGGGTAATTATTAGTTTGCATTGCTTGAGGACAAGCAATAGTTTGAGTTTGGGGGTGTGTTAAGTGTTCAAAAGTACTGTTTTTATTACCCTTTTATTCATATTATTGCTAGACTTAGGCTCATATTATTTGCATTATTAGCCATTCATGTATGTTTGTATTGTTTCCTTGGTGGACAAGCTTGATTTCATATTTTGCTTAATTTTGTAGAAAAAGATACTGCTTTGGTGTGTTTTGTGTGTGTGTACATAATCACTTGCCAAAGCAAGGCTGGAACCAGTTGCCAGGGCAATGCATTAAGGAGATGCCGAGCTAGTTGCCACGACAATTACCGATAAGGGATAAGGTGATATGGCAGTCAAAATCGATGACTAGATAAACCCAAGATGACATAGAGCAAGGTTAAATCCCAAAGGAGTTTGATTTCCATGAAGAGGTTAAAGAGAAATTAAATCCCAAGAAGATAGGAGAAGTTCTAGAAGGAATTTAAATATAATAAAGAATTATATTATTTAAAGATATTTAATTCCAACTTAACTTCCTCATCAAAAAAGACTTTGACCTAGCCCTATAAATTGAGGACCAAGCCATCAACTCTAGGAGGGAGAGAGGAGAGAAATTTTGACAAGAAGATGAGAGAAATTTCGACAGGTAAAGAGGAGAGAAATTTTGACAAAGAGATGAGGGAGATTTCGACAAGTGCAATGAGAGATTTCGACAAGTCTTCAACCATTCTTGATCTTTTTCTTTCTTGTTCAATTAGGTTTATGCTATGAATTCTTGGTTTTGTGTTTCTTTGGAACCTAGTCATGAACTAAATCTATTTGGCTAAGGTTATTGTGTTTTGTGGTTGTGAGAAACAATTGGATTTTGTTTAGGTAATAAGAGTTTGCACTTTCAATTCAAGGTTTACTCATTCTTGGTTTTTCTTTTTGTTTGCGAGTGAATTGGGAGAGGATCTTGTAACTTCATCTATTTATCTAATATCGGGAGAGTTAGATTCAATAAACGAAGGAGTATGGTCTTTATTCAATCTATTGATGGTGAAAATTAATTCAGCTTAGGAATAAGTTAAGGATTTCAACGGCTAAGAAGAGCGCAAGATTGGTTGTTGTTCACCCTTGATTCACGCAATGATGTATTATCAAGTCATGCACAAATAGCTAGAGTTTCGACTTAGGGATAAGAAGAAACCATTGAAGAACGCTCTGCGTAGACCTTAAAGTTGCTGCCCAACCGCCCAAGTAGTTGCCCAAGTTGCCCAAGCAACCGTTGATTAGTTGCCAAGGCAACCCCGTTACACAAGTTGCCATGACAACTGAGTTACCCTTGCACTCTTTTACCAAGACGATCCAATCGACTATCACACATCAACTCACGATAACCTGGCCTATTCTCTCTCATTTGATTACATCTTCTTTTACTTTATTGCTTCTAGTTTAGTTATTAATTAAACTCCTACAATCTTCTACTTGTGTTCTTTTATTTTTTACAGTGCAAGAGATTAGATTCTTGAAGTGGCACCAATCGCTGTGGAGACGATATCTTTTATACTATAACTTGTGACGTGTACACTTGCACAATTGCGGAGCACTTATTACGTGCAACAATAAACAACATAGCCGAGTATGAGGCTTGTGTTATGGGTTTATATGCATCCATTGAAAGGAAAGTCAAGGTGCTCCAAGTTTTTGGAGATTCTTATTTGGTGATTTAACAGCTTCGAAAAAAGTGGGAAACAAGAGATCCGAAATTGGTCAGTATTATGATTTGATCTAAGAGTTAGTCAAAGCTTTAAGGATAATCAAATGGCAGACACTTTAGCGACCTTTGCTGCAATGTTTGAAGCAAGTATTGAGGCTGAAATAAAGTCAATCGAGATGCAAATATTCGAAATACCAGCTCATTGTTATAATATGGAAGAATGAGTGGATGTTAACCCATGGTACTATGATATCCTTTAGTATATCAAGTTCCAAATCTACCCTAAAGAGGCCAATGAGAATGATAAAATAACCATTAGAAGAATGGCTGTAAGATACGTTCTAGACGGGGAGGTTTTGTACAAAAGGTGCCAAGACTAGATGTTGTTGAGGTATGTTGATGCTCGAGAGGCTAGAACCATTTTGGCGGAAGTCCACTGAGGTTTATACAGAACCCATGCCAATGGATTCTCAATGGCTAGAAAAATCATGAGATATGATTATTTCTGGTCAACTATGGAGGGAGATTGCATTAGTTACGCGAAGAAATGCGATATATGTCAAGTTTATGCCAATAAGATACACTCCCCGCCAATGCCACTTTACACCATGAATTCACCATGGCCTTTTGTCGCTTGGGGCATGGACGTTATTGGCCAAATTTACCCAAAGGCTTCTAACGGGCATCGATTCATCGTGGTAGCCATTGATTACTTCACCAAGTGGATAGAGGCCGCTTTGTATGCTAGCATAAAAAAAGCTACAGTTTGCAAATTCTTAAAAAAAAATCATATGTTGCTATGGTCTACCAGAAAAGATCATCACCGATAATGCAACCAATTTAAATAACAAGATAATAGCTGAAGTGTGCGAGCAATTCAAAATAACACACCATAATTCTACTACTTATCATCCCAAGATGAACAGAGCGGTAGAAACAGCCAACAAAAATATCAAGAAGATCATATCAAAGACCACATACACCTTCAAAGATTGGCACGAAAAGTTTCCATTTACTCTATTTGCCTACCGAACATCTGTACGTACTTCAAAGGGGGAAATGCCATACTCATTGGTCTATAGCACGGAGGCAGTGCTATCTATTGAAGCAGAGATTCCATCGCTTTAAATTTTAAATGAGGTGAGAAAGAAGAAGCAGAGTGGATGCAAGCTCGATTTGACCAGTTGAATCTTATTGAGGAGAAAAGATTGAAAACTATTTGTCATGGTCAGATGTATTAGAAAATGATGATGCGAGCCTACGATAAGAAGATCCACCCAAGAGAATTACGAGAGGGAGATCTAGTACTTATGAGAATCCTGCCAACTTAAAGAGATTCCTGCGGGAAGTGGATGCCTAATTGGGAAGGACCTTATGTTGTTAAAAAGGCCTTTTCCGGAGGAGCGTTGATCTTAACAGAAATGGATGGAAGGGTGTTGAACAACCCAATAAATTTTGATTCAGTCAAGAGGTACTATGCATAAAAGAAAAAAGGAAAAAAAAAAAAAAAAAAAAAAATGGGGTTCAAGATGAAAACGGCATCTTGAAACCAAAGGATGATTTGAGTTGAAAATCGAAAAAGGGCGGCTCAGATAATTTTCCAAAATTAGGCATTCCAAAGTTGAACCTTCTCAAGAGTCAGGTTTTAGTAAAGAATTTCGAGCAAGAGATCTACTTCGGTTGATAGGCTCTCGCATCATTCATGCAGTCAATAATTGGGACGTGGCATCATACTTTGTTTTTTTTTCATGTTTGTCATGATTTTCAAATTACTTTGAACTTTTGAAATATTAATAGAGTATTATTTCATACCTTGTTCAATCATTTTTACAAGCATCCGGCAAAGAGGTTGACATAGATTCATGAAAAGAAAAAGATTTCTTGGTATTACTATGTTCTAACCCTTTAAGTGCAAGTGGTACAAAGAATTATGTTAAAGTCAAACCAATAAAAGATTTCAATCGTTAGGTTAGGGTAAGAAGACGATTCCCAGCTGTATCTAAATTCAAGCCTGACACATAGAAATAGAAGGATTATGAAAATAAAACCATCCCTAGGTGAAAACTTGAAAGGGCACTCAAAAAGAAAAAAGCAAGAAAAGAAAAAAAAAGAACAAAAAAGAAAGAAACAAAAAAGAAAAAAAACCATCTAAGGTGAAAACCCCAAAAAGGGCGCTTTAAGAGAAAACAAATCTAAAGTGAAAACCTGAAAGATGCTTTAGAGCAGAAGTCCAAAGAGGAGAAGACTGATGGTTGAACCTGGATATGAGATGAAGTGCCGTCAAAGATTAAGGAAGCAAAAAAAAAACAAGGAGGATTAAATATGAAAGTGTCAGAACAATGTTCAAATCCTACTGTTCATGCATCATATCTAGTTAGACATCCCTAGGTTAGGAGCATGCTAACTCATATCGTCATAGCTTTTTCATTTATGTTAAGAGTTATCTAAAAGATAGGTCGAGTACTTCCTAAGAAGAGGGGTGAACGACAAAGTGAAAATTCAGATAGGATTTCAGGTGAAGGAGTTCAAATTCGCCATATTAAGATTTCAGAGCGAAGAAGGCAGATACTCGAAGCTCAAGGATTTCAGGCGAAGGATTTCAACCTTGCCGTATCAAGATTTCAGAGCGAATGAGGCAGATACTCGAAGCTCAAGGATTCAGGCAAGAGTTTTCAGACTCGCCACATTAATGATTTTACAGCGAATAAGGTAAATACTCATAGCTTAGGGTTTTTAGAGCGAAGAAGACAGATACTCATAGCTTAGGGTTTTTGGAGCAAATGGGGCAGATACCCATAGCTCAGGGTTTTTTAGAGCAAAAGAGGCAGATACTCATAGCTCAGGGTTTTAGAGCGAAGGAGGCAAATACTCATATCTCAGGGTTTTCAGAGCGAAAGGGGCAAATACTCGTAGCTCAAGAACTTCGGGGAAAATGAGGCAGATACTCATAACTCCAGGTTTTAAGGAGAGAAAGGGTGAACAGTTCTATATAGGAGGAACTCGCATATCAGAATCTTTAAACAGGGAAGCGAGACAAAATTAGTGCTTATGGTCTTTGCTTTATTCTTGTTCCACAAGGATAAGCAAAGAAGAACAGCTGTAATCGCTAATTTTGTCCAGGGTGACCTGTTTTTACTTTTTTTAATAATAAAAGGGCTTTCTATTTTATTAATATCCAAAAGAACAAAAACTACTACTAGTATGATTAAATAAGGGCCTATATATAATCAACCCTTTTGTTATATGATTATCATCAAAATTCAAAAATAGTATAAGTATAATTTCTTTTTTTCTTTTGCTACCATTATTTCGTATCTCGTTTTATCTATTATCTATTATTCTTATGGTTATAGTTTTTATTAAATTATAAGCTATGTTAATTAAAGGCCTATCTATCTATATAATATATCAACCCGTAAACTTTATATAAATAAAAACCATACATTATCGGCTCATATACACACACACACACACACACACAGCCTATATATACATTTCATAAAAATAAAAGCCCAAAGTTTATTAATTATAAGTCCATTTACAGAAAGCCCAAAATATATATAATACATGTGGCCCAATAGGGGCCGAAATTAAGAAAAAAAAACATTAATCTGATGCCCTTCATCTCTTGCGCAGCTGATTCTCAACCGTTAGATCTGAGGAAGATCTAACGGTCCACGATCAAGGAGAAGAAGGTTCCAAAACTCCCACGCGCCCAGGCATAACTCTCTGATTCCCATACACGCGCATGCACGCTGCCTCGTCATTCACGTGGTTCTTACAATCGCCGGTTGATCTCTCAGCTTTGCCTCCACGTCGGCCGAAAGAACTAGTGGCCCAACTTTACCTCACCAACGCCTCGCCATGTTAGTAGGCCATGCCAGCAGCCTCTTTTCGGTCCCCTCCTCTCCTCACGTTTGGCCACGATATGCAAGGAAACAAGATTTGTCAGAGAGGACAAATGCACAACAAAATACCAGGAATTTCAAAGGCAAACCGCCAGAATCAGAAATGAAAAAGAATTCAAACAAAATACAAGGCAACCAATAAGAGATTTGTAATTTCCATTTTACTTTTTCTTAAATATATGTAAATCAGGGTATATAATATTAAGCCCTAAAAACATTGTAACCATTCAGGAATTTCAAAGAGGAATGGAGCACAGAGAAGCAAAAAGCCTTATATTTTCAGAGGTATACCTCTTCTTCTATTTTCATTTCGAAGCATCATAGTATATACAAGATTAAGATTTTAGATTTGTTTACCTTCGAACGTTTAGTCTTCCTCGCGACGGTTGCTCTTCTCTTCCGGCGATAAACCTTCTGGCCTCCTCAAGGCTATGCATGATGAGTCGGTGGGAGAGACAACCAAAAGAAGGTTAGTTGTTTCAGTTTTCAAAAGGAGGAAGAATTGATCTGAATTTTACTCGAAAGAGGGGGTTCTATCGTGTTTTAGAAAGATTGGGGTTTAGAAAAGAAAGGGGATTAAAAATGAGGTTTTTTTAGGTTTTCAGCCGCCGCTGGGCTCGTGGCGGCCGGTCACCGGATTCTGAGAATCGCGGTGGTTTCTGAGTTTGGGGATGAACACCGTGGCGGCGTTTATCCCCTTTTCATAGGTCGGGGGAAGTAGGAGAGCCTGAGGGCTCGTTTTTTTACCAAAAGAGGTAAAAATGGTCGGAAACCCTTTTTTATAATGTTTAATCATTTTAAAATTGGTTTATTCGCCAGTTTGATCCCTCGGCGTCCAGCTAATCACGCCCGAAGGGCTTCCGCCTTCTTTAATCACAACAATAATCCCTCTGCCCTATTTTATTAGACCAAACCAACCATTCCGTCTCCTTAAATCCCGTCCTAGGTCCTTCCCATTTTGAAACCTTTTTTAACTTCGTCCCTTTTATTAAAATCTGTTTTTTCCTAAAATTTGATCCACAAAGTTTTTATTTGTTCAATTTGATCCAAATCTCAGTGTTGATATGTTCTTTGTTTTATGCATTTTCTTGTTCCAGCCTTTATTTGTTTATTGTTGTTGTTTTTGTTTAAATATGTTAGATCCTTTCTTGATATGTGTATTATGTAGTATAGTATATGATATACATGTATATAGCACATGGTTTTGTATAATATACGGTTCTTATATAATGTATAGTTTTTATTATATAATATATGATTTTTATGTAATGTATGTTTTTTTAATACATATAATATGTAGTATATGTATGTAATATAGTTCTTATTATAAAACGCAATGTATGGTTTTTTATACGTAATATAAGTTTTTTACAATATAATGTTTTTATAATGTATATACTATAAGGTTTTTTATATACAATATATAATAAGGTTTTTATAACATGTATATATATAATGTAAGCTTTCATAATATATATACAATAGGTTTTTATAATGTACATACTACATAGTTTTTATAATATATATGTAATATTGTCTTAAATATATATGATATATGTTTTTTATATATACATTATATACTATATAGTTAAAGTTTTTTATAAGTATATATTTATAAGTGGTTTTTTAGTATATGCTTAGTTTAGGTGGTTTAGGCCTTGTTTTATTTTTTTGGGGCTTAGGGCTTGTTTAGTTTAGTGGGCTTTGGGCTTGTTAGGTTAATCTTAGATTAAGGTAAGATTAGTTTAATTAATTTAAATTGTGCGCCCGTATCATAGGGGCATAATCTTTAAATTAATTAAATTAATTTAGGATTAGTTTTTTAAAGCCGTAGCTATACTTAAGGTTCGAATTAGTTTAGCGAATTTAAATTTACCCTTAGCTTATTGGGATAAATGTTAAATTCATTAAACTAGTTGAGCACCTTAATTACCTTTAAGATGAAATTGATATTGAGATTAGATTGACATTTAAATTTAAAACCATGATTATTTAACTGGATTTGTTTTAAATAGTATCCTTGGCTTATTGGAATACTAGTTTAAAACTGATCAAATTAATTATCATGTTACAAGATAATCCATAAATTGTTAGGTTTTTCTAGCTTTTTAGGGTTAATCAATTTAGGGTTAATATTAGATTCACCTAGTTACTTATTAGATCATTAATTAAATTTCCATAATATGGGCCTTTTAGATTAGGGTTTGGGTGGGCCTTTTGTGCGTTTAATTTCAAGCCCTTTTGTGACATCTTTTAATTGTCATTCATATGACCCATTTATTTTGCATTAATTAATCTAAATAAAAAATGAGGTATTCATTAGTTCTGATATTTGTGACGTAACAGTCCGAGCTTAAAAGATGTTGACCAGATATTTGAATTAATCCTTACCGTCCCGAGGTAAATGATAATTAAAAATTGACAAATCATCACATTATACTTAAATGTTTGCACCATACATAAAGGTGACGTACGAAAGTCGAACCATAAATTAACACGGCAGTGAGGCTTATTTGATGTCGGTTTAATATATAATCCGATGTATCGTCAACCTTATTAATTAAATGTTCAATTAATTTGAACCCACCAATTTGATAAAGCCTGTTTCATTAATTTCAAATTTCAATTAAGTAAACTTAATTAAAATCAATTTAAATTTCAACAATTCCCATTCATTTAAAAGCAACAAATATTTTGGTACCAATTCCCACACTAACCAACTCCCGAATCCTTTCAAAATGAATCTCTGGTTTTATGGTGTCCAGCCTAGCTCTCCCAAGTGGCCGGTGGCGACTCCAAGTCTTTATTATTTTCAAAAAATAAGAATTTTCCAAAGAAGTCTCCCTTAAACCAAATGTTTGAAGTTTGAAGCTTGAATTTTCCTTTTACTTCTGTGACATTATTCACTTTCTACATAGTTTCATTGCAAAACTATGATTTTGATTCTACAATTCGATTATTTTTTAAACAAAAAAGATAGAATAAAAAATTGTCCATAAAGCTGTAAACGAACTAAACATTCAGTGAATTGTTTGACGGAAACTTTGTTTATTTATTAAATGAACGAACATGAATAAGATTTTTTGTTCGTTTAATAAAATGAACGAACACGAACAAAGAGCTCATTCATTCATTTACGTTTGTGAACGTTCGTTTATGTTTATTCACATATGTCCATTTTATTTATTATTTTTCGTAACAAAAGTATTATATTTAAAAATTTTAAAAACATATATTAAAAATATGAAATAAAAAGAAAAAAAAATTAAAAATACTCAATTTTTATTTGCATTTGTTTATCATTTTAATGAACATACATGAAAAAACATGAACAAGCTACATTCCTTAACGAACGAACACGAACAAGAAATTATGTCCTTTTAGTTGTTCGTGTTCGTTCGGTTAAAATTAGGGGTGTAAATGAACCGAGCTTGAACGAACAAGATTATGTTCGTGTTCGTTGGTTTATTTTTAAATGTGTTCATGTTCGGTTCATGTTTGTTTAAAATTTTAATAATGTGTTTGTGTTCGTTTATTTATTTTTGAAGGTGTTCACGTTCGTTTGTTTAGTGTTCGTGAACGTGTTCGTTTAAGTGTTCACAAACATGTTTATTTAAGTGTTCGTTAAGTGTTCACAAACGTGTTCATTTAAGTGTTCATGAACATGTTCGTTTATTCATTCGCGAACATGTTCGGTTATATGTTCAGAAATGTTAACTAAATTAACAATAAATAAATAAAACAAAAACAACAAAAAAACTTACATTTCAACATGAAATTATATTACATCCTTAGCAATAACAAAATGAATATTTAGATACACCCACAAACATTTTAATCTTATAAATGAGCCTATAAATGGGCTTATAAACGAGCTTGTTCATGAACATAAACGAGCCGAACACACATTTGTTCATGTTCGTTCATTTATTAAACGAACATAAAAATTTTGTGCATACTCGTTTATTTAACTTAATAAGTGAACATAAACGAACGTTATACGAACGATTCATCGAACGTTCTTTTATTTACACCCTTAGTTAAAATTAAACGAGCAGACATGAACATACCTTTGTTCGTAATCGTCCAGTTTCTTTATGGGCCTAATTGCCCACAACATGGCACAAACTGTGAATGCGTAGAATTCTTTCCAAATTGAAAATTCTAGAGGTGGCAAACGGGTTGTTCGAATCGAGTTCGGGTCAGGTACGGTTTTGACTACATTCAATTTTGGTTCAGATCGGGTCGGATCTGGCTTGGTTTGATTTTAATTCGAGTTTATAGTGATTCAGGTCGAGTCGGATCGGGTCACATCGGTTCGATTGCTTTTTGGGTCGATTGATGATGGGTCGGGTATTTTTAGGTCTGTTGATTTCAGGTCGGGTCAAGACCGGTTTAATAGGAGATCAATATGTTTTAGTCGGGTTTTCAGGCAAGATCAGTTTTTACACCCATATATGGCTTTATGAAACCAATACATTTGACTTTTTAGTGAGTTGTGCGATGATTCACATCAAATCTTACATTATTTGTTTTAATATCTTTTCTTTATTCTGAGTTGCCTTTTGTTCGGGTTACTTTCAATTTGTATAAAATTGGTTCGGGTTCATTCGTTTCTGTTGAAAATCGGTTCGGGTCCGTTCGGTTCGGTTAGAAATCGAATCGGATCCATATCGGTTCAACTAAAAATTGGGTCAGTTTCAATTTGGTTTGTTTTGGGTTTCGGATCATCATGTTTGGGTCGATATCGAACCTCGAATTCAGTAAAATTGGTTCGAGTTTGTTCGGTTCGGTTGGAAATCAAATCAGGTCCATATCAGTTCAACTAAAAATCATGTCAGTTTCAATTTGATTCGGTTTGTTTTGGGTTTCAGGTCAAATTCGAATTATCATGTTCGAGTTGATATCGAATTTCAAATTCAATAAAATTGGTTCGGGTCTCCAGTCAGTTTGCCACCTATAGAAAATTTCCTTACTAAGAGATACAGTCACTTTGAACTTTGGAGATTAACATTTAATAGATTCGGGCTATTTTTAGCAACTTAGCATTGTACTTGGTGGGTTGGGTAAAGGAAAAAAATGATAAAGGCCGACTTTTGTGTTGTAATTAGTGATTAAAAAGTTAATGTCCTTGTCTTATATTGGGCCGAGCTCACACTTTTTTAACATTTAATTAATTACAAGATAGACTCACGCATACCTACAGACTATACTGCTAATATTCAAATAACTTAAGAGGAACAATGTTATTCTTTAACACTGAGATCACTCAATGGGTTCACTCAACTCACAACTTTAGTAAAATGACTAAAATTCCCAATTATAGAATATGTCCAAAGGAAAATTTTCTTTCATTCATTAAGTTACGGGATCAAATCTATTTTGACTATTGAACAAAATATTTTCTCAATAAAATTTTAATTTAATTTAAATCAAAACAATAATCAATAACTGTTAAAGAAAATATTGATGTGACAGTTAAATAAATTTGTATAATGACACATTTGGTACTCATTACTTATTTATATTACTAATTTATTTTTAATTTTAGTCCTCTAATAAGATGACAACACAAATCACCGTCTTATTGGTGAAAAAACAGAATGTAAATGAGGTATCGGGACCTAGCAATAAAGCAATACTTAACCGCTACACCAAGCCAAAAACTTGTTATATGATTGAAGAAAAATAATATTTATATAAAACTATAGTTGATAAAAGATTTTCCAAGCAAAACATGAATGTTGTTTGAGAGGATTCAAACCTAAGATTTAAGAACATAACCAACGTTTAACCGCTAAACTAAGTCTAACAATTGTTACATGATTAATAAAAATAGTATTTAGACAAAGTTAGGAGTGGTACAAGATTTTTATATTTTAAAATCAGATAAACTACACAAATAACCACTAAACTATCTAAAAAATATAAAATGGTCATCGAATTTTCCAAAGTTACATAATGATCATCAAATTTTAGTTTTCGTTACAAAATGGTATATCTGTCATTAACTGACGTTAAAAGGTGTATGCCAGTTACAAAAATTTATTTCTAATTAAAAATAGAACCAAATTGAAATAATGTATGAACAATGAGTGTTAAATTTATTGATTTTTTTCAATTAGAACTAAATTGATTGAATGTTTAAACAAGATTTTTATATTTTAAAATCAGATAAACTACACAAATAACCACTAAACTATCTTAAAAATATAAAATGGTCATCAAATTTTCCAAAGTTACATAATGATCATCAAATTTTAGTTTTCGTTACAAAATGGTATATGTGTCATTAACTTAATGAATGAAAGAAAATAGAACCAAATTGAAATAATGTATGAACAAATTTCCGTAACTATCATATCACCCACTTAATTATAGTTAACAACTTAATGACTATTGTATAAAAAAATTAAAATTTAATGCCCATTATGTAATTTTTAAGATAATTTAGTGACTATCTATGTACTTCTTCCTTTAAACTATTTGCGTTACAAAATCTAAATCCTGCTAAAACCTATTATTAATATAATCAGTATATATATTTATATATCCTGTTAAATCCTTTAAACTTTATATTTACACAATGTAAAATTCAATTACTTATATACTCTTTTTAGACCGTTAGATGATGGTAATAAATGGTTATAACTATTTTTTTATTTTTTCCAAGCAATAATTTAAATTTTTTCTACTGTTAATCTCATCCATCCATTTACCGTCATGCAAGGGTCCAAAAAAGGTGTAAAACTTTCAAGTTTTACATAGTGTAAGAGGATTCTATCCCTATCTATTGAATAGTCTTAAGGTGATTACAAAGTAGTATATATTCACATATATTCTTAACCCTTTGACAATGCACACACACCTAGGGATGTCAATGGGGCAGGTTTTGCGGGGATTCACCCTACTTCGCATTTAATTGGGCAGAGATACAAATTTCGCGGGTTGGGGGGCGAGGATGAAGATAAAAATTAGATTCTTCGTAGGTGGTGGGGAAGACGTGAATATGTCTTTGTGCCTACCCCATCCTCAACCGCCTCGCATCATCCCCACCCACCTCGTATCATGCCCACCCGCCATACATCGTCCCCACCCGCCCCAACAGATCTTATAAAATATTATTATAAATGTTATTAAAAATACAATACCGGTTTGAATCATAGTCAAATTTAAGATAATTTATTTTGACTTTTTCTTTGGATATTAATGAAAAATTCAATATATATATGTATATAATTGAGTTTGAAATTGATCATATCAAATTTATAAATATTTTTTAATATATCATTTTGAGTCAGAGTCAAATTTAAAATAATTTACATCGACTTATCTTGAAATATTTATATATATATAACATTTATTATGTTTATTCGTTTATTCTTTATCGTTGTCTGTAGTTATGCCTTTTTTAAGGTTTTTTTCGTCCTCACCATATATATATATATATGTTATTCTTCTACTTTTTAATTTTATTTTCCTAATATTGTATGTTATTTAGATTCAATCGGTATTTGTTCTTATTTTTTAAGGTTGTTTTTTAATTGTTATGTTTTTTAGTTCTTTCTGTAATGTTTATTTGTTAAGCAATTGAAATATTATTTTATATGTTATTTGTGCTATTTTCGATCCTTTACAATAGACTTTAGTATCTTTTTAGTCCAAACTTTTTTATTGTACAATTTTAATTTCATATATTATTATTATTAAAAAATTGTGACAATTAGAATAATTTCACTATGTGGTGGAAGTTCGAATGACATGTATTTTATACTTTTTTCATAACAAATTTGATTTATATTTTTAACTAATAGTTATAAAAATATTATATGAAAGGGTTACGAGGCAGGTAAAGAGAGGATTAGGTGGGACTCAGAACCCACGTGGGTAATGGGGCATGGATGGTTTTAGTCTTGCGGGTTGTGGGGCAGAGATGATTTTAGATTTTGTATTCGCAGCGGGTCGTGGGGCGGGGATAGAGATGAAAATTCTTGACGGGGTGAATGTGGGAAGAGTACCCTTCGCACCTTCCGCGCCCAATTGACATCCACCTTGCAGATAATGCGATTGAACCCGAGTCTCTGAGGATGAACATCATTCGCTTTTCCATTAGAGCCACTTGTTGGGCTCATATAATCAATATATTAAACGATGTTTAAAAAATAAATTTATGTAAGGAAATATTACATATATGTGTAAAATTTATCTAGTTATATACTCCTTTTGTCCCACTCAAATTGTCTTTTATTAACTTTTTAAAAGTTAAAATTTTTAAACTTTGACCACAATTATTTTAAGTATCGTAAAAAATTAAATTTTATAAAATGTATATTTTAAAACTACTTGATTGAAAGTTTTTAAAATATTTTTTAATATTTTTATTAATAATAAATTTTAAATAATAAATGATCAAAGTTAAAAAAATTGACCAAAAAATTAAAAGGAACAATTTAAGTGGGACGGAAGGAGTATATAAATTTATTTAAATCGAAATTCGTTCATGGGTAATGTGTCATTCCCACCTTTTTCTTTGTTAATGAATATTTCAGGTCATTTTATATCATATTACCCCTAAAATAATGCGTTCTTCATATGTATCCTATTTTGATTAACTATTCGTTTTCAGTTTTGACAATGATTTTCAATTGACTTGATTAAATTGTGTAAAATGTCAATAATTTGATTAATTAGCTGAACAATTTTGATTTGGATATATATATATATATATATAATATCTACCTATGTAAACTTGTTTATTTTTATCATATTAAAAATGTACTGATCTTATTGATAATATGTTAAACATAAAAGTTTTGAAAATTTTAGATAGTAAGAAAAATAGGTCTACGAATTTCTACGCAAATATTTTCATTTTAATATTGGAAGTTTAATTTGTGAAAAGAAAATTAATCACATGAACAATTTGGTACTATTTACTTTCAAGTAAATTTATATTCCCCAACTATATAACTCGATTGACATTGTCGTTAGTATAATATAACGGAGGACGTAAAATCGAGCATGCTTAAACACTCAACATCCTTCGATTTATATGTGAGAAGAAGTCTGAGTAGCATAAACATTATATACTGAAGTTACAAAAATATAATATTCTTAATAAAATTTCAGGTAATTACATTATGCGAATCTTATTTCCCGAATTATTCTGAGTGAATCAACACCAGTTAGTAGTTTAGAATAAATGCTTATATAATAATAAGAATTCACATTTTAGATTGTTATGTTCAAAGGCTATTAATTATCTAGCCAATTTTGAGCCTTTTTCTGTTATGTTCTTTCAGCTTTCAAAGGCACATTTTTTTCTAATGTTCTTTGAAAATTTTTTTTGACATTTTTTCATTGCAAATCTATCGTTTTAATTCAACAATTCCATTACTTTTAAACAAAAAAATGATCGAATGAAAAGAAATCGTACCACAACACGGTACAAACTCATGTGATGGCATGGAATTCCTCCCAAATTGGAAACTTTCTTCCAAATTTGAGGTTCATTGTCACCTTCAGAAAATGACATTCAACGAATTTAAAATTTAAATGTTAATATTAATAATTTTTAAATAACCTTAAAATAAATCAATTAATAAAAAATTTATACCTCAATGATCTTTAAGAGAACACTTAAAACCCTTTCCTTTGTCTTCAATATGTTACTTCCATTATACCAATATATACATTCATTTTCGTGGCCTCGAGAGATTCACCCACCAAAATTAAGTTTACGATACGATTCGATTTGAATTAATCAGTGTAAAGCCCTAAAAACTCGAGAGGACAACCAATATATATATATAAAAAGCTATTCGGGCTAGACAAGAGGAGCACTTGTTATCATTGTGCTTCATTTTTCATTATCAGCCTTTTCTCCTTTCTTTTTGTATGATGTGACTGAGCTATTGGAACTTTTGGGTCCCCTGCATATTGAAAAATTGAAAAAAGTTGTTGATAAGTGTTCAAAAGTACTATTTTTCTTACCCTTTTTACTCATATTATTGTTAGACTTAGGCTCATATTAGTTGCATAATTAGCCATTCATGCATTAATCCATTTTTCCTTCCATCGTTGAGCTTGATTACATAACTTGGTAGTTTTTGTGGGAAAAGATGTTGCTTTGGTGTGTTTTGTGTGTATATGCAGGATCACTTGCCAAAGCAAGGCTAGAGCTAGTTGCCAGGGCAATGCATGAAGGAGACGCCGAGCTAGTTGCCAGGGCAATACATGAAGGAGACGCCGAGCCAGTTGCCAGGGCAATTGTCGACAAGAGCAAAGGTGATATGGTAGTCGAAATTGATGACTAGACAAGCACAAGATGACGTGGAGCAAAGCCCAATCCCAAAGGAATTTGATTTCCATGAAGAGATTAAAGAAGAATTAAATTCCAAGAAGATAGGAGAAGTTCTAGTAGGAATATAATTATAATAAAGAATTATATTCTTTAAAGATAATTTAATTCCAACTTAACTTCCTCCTCAAAGAAGGACTTTGACATAGCCCTATAAATAAGAGAGAGATTTCGACAATCAAAGGAGAGCAAGAAGGGGGAAAATTTTGACAACTCCAAAGGGCAAGAAGGAAGAGATTTCGAAAAGAGAGCAAGGGGGAGAGAGTTTGATTTCTTCTTCTTCTTCTTTGCTTCCATTAGATTCATGGTTTGGGGATTATTCTTTGTATATCTTTTGAACCCAACCATGAACTAACTTGATTGGTTGGGGTTATTGTGTTTTGTTGTTGTGAGAAACAATTGGATTTTGTTTAGGTAATAAGAGTTTGCACTTTTCTATTCAAGGTTTACTCATTCATGGCTTTTATTCTTGTTTGCGAGTGAATTGGGAGAGGATCCCGTAACTTCATCTATTTATCTAATATCGAGAGAGTTAGATTCAAGAAATGAATGAGTATGATCTTTATTCAATCTATTGATGGTGAAGATTAATCCGGCTTAGGAATAAGTTAAGGATTTCAACGGCTAAGAGGAGTGCAAGATTGGTTGTTGTTCACCCTTGATTCACGCAAGGATGTATTATCAAGGCATGCACAAGTAGCTAGAGTTTCGACTTAGGGATAAGAAGAAACCATTGAAGAACGCTTCGCCGAACCTTGAAGTTGCTGCCCAGCCGCCCAAGTAGTTGCCCAGCTAGTCGCCCAGGCAACCATCGATTTGTTGCCAAGGCAACCCCGCTGTGCAAGTTGCCACGGCAACTGATTTGCCCTTGCACTCTTTTACCAAGACGATCCAATCGGCTATCACACCTCAACTCACGATAACCTGGCCTATTCACTCTATTTTAATTTCGTCTATTCTTCAGTTTATTGCTCTTAGTTTACTCATTAGTTATAACAATCACCTACTTGTGTTTTTCTTTTCCAACGCAGTAACTTAAGAAAAGTGGCCCAAACCAATCCCTGTGGAGACGATACTTGATACTCATATCACTTTATTACTTGCGACGTGTATACTTGCACATTTGCGTAGCATTTATCACACACAACAAGTTTTTGCCGCCGTTGTCGGGGATTGGTAATTGGTGTTAGTTGTTTTTGTTATTGCATTTTTTCTATTAGTTTTACTAACTTTTCTTTTTGTTTGTTTTATCAAAAAAAATTTAGGTGCGCTACAAGTTAAGGGACATCAACATGTCGGGAAATAAAAGCGAGAGATGATGTTGGAAGATATGAATCAATCCAATCAATAGTTTCTTGCACCCTTTGATGATTACCTATACCAACCGAGAAAAGCCCAAAGAACTTATACCGTGGAAAAATCTTGTGCTATGTGTGGAGAACATTATGTGTTTGAAAATTGCCCTCACATTTTCGGTGCATATAACTACATGAAGGACCATAGAGGGAACCAGCAGCAAAATTCTTCATGGTATAGTCAAAAAGCTCAAATTTTTTTTTACCATAACAATTTTGCCGCAGCAACAGATATGCCATGGAAATGTAGTCCTTTTCAAGAGCATTCCAATTCCTTGGAGGAAACATTACTAGCTTCCTTGGCTAGACTTGACGGATCAATTGAAGAGATTCGAGAGCTATCAAAATCTATAGATACGAGGATAGCTCAGTGGGATGCAACCTTAGGGGATTCAGAAGATCAATTGGGGAGATCCACATATGTCATGGATAACATGCACCAACAATTTATTCCTAGGGATACTGACATCCCAAGGCAAGATGATAAGGAACAATGCAAAGAAAGCTCTCCGATGTGTGGGGAACAACTAGAACCTCAAAGTCAAGAGGATGCCAATGAGAGAGACTGCCCAACACATGATGAGCCTAAACAAAAAATTGCCTCGGCAATGATTAAGGAGCCTGAACAGAGCAATGCCTCGACAACACTCAGTGAAGCTAAGAACAACAATACTACAGTAAATTCTGAGGAACCTGATGCCCATAAGGTTACAACGTTGATGTTGAAGTAGGAATCTGTAGATTGCTCTCATCTACAATTGTCGCGGCAATTACACGACCACATGCAAGATTAACGAGATGATAATACTTTGCCAATGGAATATGAGCAGGTAATAGTTGAACCTTTCAAATTCTTTAAAAACTCACATCGTCCATTGCAGGTATGTCTTGAGGAACCGAGGTTGGTAGATTTAAAGCCATCGAAATCTCTACTGATGGAGATGTTTGAGAGGCCAAAAGAAAACGGTGTTTGGATTCGTAAAGCTTTTCAGAAAATTGGTTCTTCCCTTGACTTACAACAAATTTTGGCAACTGATTGCCACGACAATTGGTTTGAGCAGCAATTGTCACGGCAACAAAGGCTACATCCAACCATGATAGAAGTCGACAAGAATGAGGTAATTGAATGGTTGAGAATGGATATAATTTTTCCTATTAATATATTTATGCCTTCAGGAATAGTAGCAAGGTGGAGAGTATACATGGACTACAAGCGAACAAAGAAGAAAGACACCTCCACCATGGTAACGCAAAAGGGAGTAGTGGCAAGCACATTGGCCAAACTCTTTTTGGGCAATATTGTCACCCCATAGAGGGTACGGATGGACTATAAGAAGTATCAGAAACGACCCTCCTCAAGTTTTCTCAGATATGCAGTAACATTAGAAGATGCATGATGGCACTCTTTTCAGACATGGTCGAAGACTTTCTTAAGATCCTCATGGATGATTTTTTTGTTTTTGGTAATGAGTTCGACAGTTGCCTCGGCACCCATTGTCGTTCCACCAGACTGGACGCCACCTTTTGAGCTCATGTATGATGTAAGTGATTTCGCGGTAGGAGCAGTCCTAAGCCAATGCACAGGAAAGGAACCGAAAATCAAGTGGTCGATCACTTATCACTTTTAGAACGCAATAGGGACGAGGACACGGATTTAGAGATATGCGATGCATTCCCGGATGAACAAATTTTAGTTGCCTCGACAACCATGGACGCACATGCCTCGGCAACCCTCGATGCCTCGGCAACCATGGACGCGCACGACAGCACATGCCTCGGAAATTTTAGGAGCAGTCGCCACGACAGCACATGCCTCGGCAATACCCTGGTACGCGGATTTAGTTAATTTCTTTGTTTGTGGTATTTTACCTTATGGCCTTACTCACCAAGGGAAGAAGCGGTTCCGCCATGATGCTAAGCATTACTTTTGGGACGAGCCTCTTTTGTTTAAACAATGTGCAAATCAGGTCATACGCCGATGTGTCCCTGAAGAAGAGAAACATAATGTACTCCGGTAATGTCATTCTTCACCCTATGGAGGACATTTTAGAGGAACTCGTACCGCGGCCAAAGTTTTGCAATCCGGTTTGTATTGGCCAACATTGTACAAAGATGCCCAAGACTTTTACAAGCAATGTGATCGTTTCCAGAGGACGGGCAATATCTGTAGACGACATGAGATGCCGCTCCAGAACATTATCGAGGTGGAATTGTTCGATGTGTGGGGGATCGATTTTATGGGACCTTTCCCATCTTCACTCAGCAACCTCTACATTTTACTTGCCGTCGACTACGTGTCTAAATGGGTTGAGGCAGCTGCAGTTCCCAACAACGATTCCAAGACCGTGCAACGATTCTTGCAGAAAAATATATTTACACGGTTTGGGATGCCGAGAGCAATTATCAGTGACGAAGGCAAGCATTTTGACAACAGACTAATTTCCAAGATGTTGCAACGCTTCGGCATATCACATAAGATCTCCACGGCATATCACCCACAAACCAACGGGTAAGCAAAAATTTCTAACCGGGAATTGAAAGGTATACTCGAGAAAATTGTAAATCCCTCTAGGAAGGATTGGTCATTAAGACTAGATAACGCATTTTGGGCATATCGCACTGCATTCAAAACACCCTTAGGTATGTCCCCCTTCCGACTTGTCTATGGCAAAATATGCCATCTACAGGTGGAAATCGAACACAAGGCATACTGAGCAATCAAGACCGTGAATATGGATTGGGAAAATACCGGACAAAAGCGTCTGTTGGACCTCAACGAGATAGAAGAATTCCGTGCACTCGCCTATAACAATGCACGAATCTACAAGGAGAAAACAAAGCGATGGCATGACAAGAAACTATTGTCGCGACAATTCATGCCAGGACAACTAGTTCTCTTATTCAATTCTCGGCTAAGACTTTTCCCAGGAAAGCTGAAATCAAGATGGTCGGGATGGTGTTGTGATAATCAAGTCCATCACTGACAACCATGAATTCAAAGTTAATGGACAAAGATTGAAGCACTACAATGGTGCCCATGTGGAACGTAACAAAGAAGTGGTCAACTTAGGAGATGCATGAGCATGCTCTCCTTTCAATATTTTATTTTTATTTTTATTTTTATTTTTAGGAGATATTTTTATTTTTCTTCATTATCTTTAGTTTCCAGGTTTTCTTTGTTTTCTTTTCCACAACAAGACTCACAACCACTATGCTAAGGAAATGCACTACCGACTACTTGCCACGGCAACCAACCCTGAAGATGCTACGGCAACCAAAGCTAAAGACATCCCGGCAACCATTGCAAAAGCCAAAGGTAAAACACCTATGCCTGAATCAACTCCTACGGAATCATTTTCTGATTTTTCAGATTCGGATGAGTTCTCCATTGCACCAACAAATACTGCACCAATTGAATCCTCCAAGCGAAAAGCCAATGACATTGATGAAGAGGACGATGAGGACAACCCCGTACGAGGATCGATTCCACCACCGGCAACAAGAAAACAACCATCGCGTTCAAGCAAGAGAATCAAGACACCGACCAAAAGGAAACTAATCATCTACGATGACGAACTCTCGGAGTAAGTCATCGTATGCATTTTATTTTTTATTACTTTTATTTTTCTTTAATGCATGCATTGAGGACAATGCCTCACTCGAGTTTGGGGGGGATTGTTATTAGTAGTTACCATGTTTAGTTACATTCATCTTAAGTATTACATTTAGGATACATAAATTGCTTGCCATGCCTTTAGTTGGAACAAGAATTGCTTAGATTTGATGAATATCCGATGATGACTTTGCCAATGCACTTAATTGATAGAATTTTTATTCTAGGATAACCATGGAAAAACTTAGAATTTTACTATGATGCTAAATTTAATGAAACATTGTTGTGGTTTGATTGATTTAAGGAATTCCAGTGAACTTAGGTTGATAATTAACAAATTGGGGGATTAGAATAAAAATTGGATGAATGCTAGAGGTGCTCGAAATTGGCTTTAGCATGTGCAAAAAAAATTGATCGCTAGAGGTGCCCGAAACTGGCTCTAGTATGTGTTAAAAAAATTTGATCGCTAGAGGTGCCCAAAACCGGCTCTAGTCGAATAAATTAACTTATGTAAACTAAAAACAAAACACTAGAGGTGCCCAAAACTGGCTCTAGTTAAAACATGTTAAAAAGAACCCAATGAAGTAATTTGAAAATCTATTTTTTGCATAGAATCCGAAAAATCAACTTGCACACAACTCCACACACACTCACAAGCATTATAGTTTGATTCCGAGTAACTCCTAAGTTTTCTAAAAATTAAAAAGCCAATCATACTTTGTGCCCCGGTTCAGAGAATTGAAATCAAGTTCAAAGCTAAGTTTGTGAAAATTGAAGTCTTGGCAGATAATTATGAGTTTGCATTGCTTGAGGACAAGCAATAGTTCGAGTTTGGGGGTGTGATAAGTGTTCAAAAGTACTATTTTTCTTACCCTTTTTACTCATATTATTATTAGACTTAGGCTCATATTAGTTGCATAATTAGCCATTCATGCATTAATCCATGTTTCCTTCCATCGTTGAGCTTGATTACATAACTTGGTAGTTTTTGTGGGAAAAGATGCTGCTTTGGTGTGTTTTGTGTGTATATGCAGGATCACTTGCCAAAGCAAGGCTAGAGCTAGTTGCCAGGGCAATGCATGAAGGAGACGCCGAGCTAGTTGCTAGGGCAATACATGAAGGAGACGCCGAGCCAGTTGCCAGGGCAATTGTCGACAAGAGCAAAGGTGATATGGTAGTCGAAATTGATGACTAGACAAGCCCAAGATGACGTGGAGCAAAGCCCAATCCCAAAGGAATTTGATTTCCATGAAGAGATTAAAGAAGAATTAAATTCCAAGAAGATAAGAGAAGTTCTAGTAGGAATATAATTATAATAAAGAATTATATTCTTTAAAGATAATTTAATTCCAACTTAACTTCCTCCTCAAAGAAGGACTTTGACCTAACCCTATAAATAAGAGGGAGATTTCGACAATCCAATGAGAGCAAGAAGGGGGAAAATTTCGACAACTCCAAAGGGCAAGAAGGAAGAGATTTCGACAAGAGAGCAAGGGGGAGAGAGTTCGATTTCTTCTTCTTCTTCTTCTTTGCTTCCATTAGATTCATGGTTTGGGGATTATTCTTTGTATATCTTTTGAACCCAACCATGAACTAACTTGATTGGTTGGGGTTATTGTGTTTTGTTGTTGTGAGAAACAATTGGATTTTGTTTAGGTAATAAGAGTTTGCACTTTTCTATTCAAGGTTTACTCATTCTTGGCTTTTATTCTTGTTTGCGAGTGAATTGGGAGATGATCTCGTAACTTCATCTATTTATCTAATATCGGGAGAGTTAGATTCAAGAAACGAATGAGTATGATCTTTATTCAATCTATTGATGGTGAAGATTAATCCGGCTTAGGAATAAGTTAAGGATTTCAACGGCTAAGAGGAACGCAAGATTGGTTGTTGTTCACCCTTGATTCACAGGGATGTATTATCAAGGCATGCACAAGTAGCTAGAGTTTTGACTTAGGGATAAGAAGAAACCATTGAAGAACGCTTCGCCGAACCTTGAAGTTGCTGCCCAGCCGCCCAAGTAGTTGCCCAGCTAGTCGCCCAGGCAACCATCGATTTGTTGCCAAGGCAACCCCGCTGTGCAAGTTGCCACGGCAACTGAGTTGCCCTTGCACTCTTTTACCAAGATGATCCAATCGGCTATCACACCTCAACTCACGATAACCTGGCCTATTCACTATATTTTAATTTCGTCTATTCTTTAGTTTATTGCTCTTAGTTTACTCATTAGTTATAACAATCACCTACTTGTGTTTTTCTTTTCCAACGCAGTAACTTAAGCAAAATGGCCCAAACCAATCCCCGTGGAGACGATACTCGAATCACTTTATTACTTGCGACGTGTATACTTGCACATTTGCGTAGCACTTATCACACGCAACAGTAGTCAATATCCAAGGATTTGAAATTTTATTCGTTCTCCATTTTAGTTGTCTTCTCAACTATGCTAATATGTATTGTCGGCTTGCACATCAGAAATTGTATTCGTGATACTGAACAACATGCTTCCGACAATTGTGATTATGAAAGAGAAATAGTTGTATAATTTTCTTAGCCATTTTAGCTTTGATTCTTTTCTTGTCATGTCGACCCTCAACTTATTTTTCAGGTTGTTCCTACCTCAAAGGCCCAAGCTCTTGCTGATGAATATGGCATCAAGCACTTCTTTGAGACTTGTTGAGAGGAAAACGGGAGTGGTGATGGAAGGCGGTTCACCCGAGTTGAATTAAGCTTAAACAACACTATTGATCACTACACTATTTTTCCTTTCATATTTTGATCATTAAATTATTATTTTTGATAAAATCGTCACTAACGCTACGTTTTCCCCTCTTTGGTCACCCGTCGTTAAAAACTCACGGATAAAACAATAGATTGATGACCAAAACAAGAAAAAAACGCAACGTTCGTGATAATTTTGCACAAAATAATAGTTTGATTACCAAAACAGAAAACAGAAATAATTTAGTGACCAATGTTGTTTACCCTTGAATTAATTAGACGAAAAATCATTGTATAATGTTATACCGGGATATACCGACAACGAACGATAACAACGAAACAAAGAAAGATGGTTATCGCAAATGTTATATTTTGACTCAAATTCTAATTGGTAATTAAGTTAGGTTTTATTGTAATTCTAGTGGTTGAAGATTACTTGGTAATTATGATTTACTTTAATGAGTAAATATCTATTTTAGGTAGGAGATCTTATTGAATAAGATTTCTTGGTGACCAAGTATTTAGGTCTATAAATATAGACTAAGTTTAACCTTTTGATCTATGAGAGACAGAGAGAACTATTCTCCGGAGAGATGTAACCACTTTTAGGTTCTCTACAACTATTGTGACTACGTTGTAGAGATGGGTATTGTAAGGATGTTGCGAAGAACATTTTGGTTCCACCAAGTCATTGGACTTGTACACCGGGTTTTGGGAAAATAGGGCTATCATGTATTTGTACTCTTAATGTTTTTTACGTTGATAGTGGATTGTTCGTTTCTCTCATCCGTGGAGGTAGGCTATGCTGAATCACGTTAAATCTTGTCTCTTGTGCATATATTGGTCTATGTTGTTGTCGCTTTGATTATTTTGCCGCATACCAAATTCTTAACATCAAACAAAATAAGAAAATAAATAACATCAAGATTTACGTGGAAACCCCAAAACATAAAAAATAAGGGTAGATGATGAGAACTTTCACTATGAGGGAAAATAAAAGATTACAGCATGTTTGCGGCTTAACGCTTTGTAAAATCCTTGATCTACATGTTGCATCTTGTGTTGTGTCTAAAACCCTAATCCTTAGTGTCTACTTACAGGGATATGCTGCTTGTTTACAACAGAAACTTGCAAAGAAAATAATTCTACTTGACATAAGTTTCTTACCTTTAATTATTGTAAAGTAAACAACATATATATTCAACATAAGCTTCCTACCTTTAATTATTGTGAAGTAAACAATATATACTAAAAATAAGATTCATACTTTAATTCAAATCCTAAAAGAATTTAGATCACAACTATAATAAATTTTAAAACAATTTGGATCATAATTCTAACAAATCTCCACCTTGAGACAAATTATTGTCAAACAATATGTCCACTTCACATTCAACTCTTTGAGCGCGACCGTCAATCCTTACACTCGATACCAAAGGGTTATTTAAATTGACCACCACAACCATACGAGCAAAACGACCTCACTTACCTTTCGCTGTGTTGTAGTCTATTTTCACAACTTTTCTGATCACCCCGACTATAATTCCAACCAAGCTTCGAGAATAATACTTGTAAGGCAACCCTGAAGGTCTGACGGGAGCCGCGCTAGGGTTTTCTTGTCGGTCAACATTAGGATTGACTTGTGATTCACCCGGATTTTGTGGAGGAAACATGAATATCATCAGGGTTGACTTTTTAGACGTATCCTTAATGCATTTCTTTCAATTTTATCCTTAAGTCATTATCTTTAAGCAATTATTTTCTAAGTCATGTTACCTTTGAATCTAAATGGCATAATAACAAAAAAAGATCCTTAATGTTTGTTAGTTTTTTCAATTGTAACCTTAAAATATTTTTTTGGCAAATTTAAATTACAATGTTTTATTTTTTTCAAATATTCATTTTTTCGATAAAAGGGGAAAGGAACAATACACCCAAAGCCTCGTTAAAAACCCCCTAATCCTAAATGGAGAAAAAAAAGTACATCGGACATACTAAAATGTTCATAACATAAAATAAACAAACCCAAAAAACAACAAAACTAAATCACAAGGCTAGCCAATACACTCGCACATCCTAATGCCCATCAATCCTTTGTCGATCATCCTCCACGGTCGCAAGAACCCCAACAGGTGCAACCTCAAACCAACGACACTCAAGATCACTCTAAGGTCCCAGTTTTGCCAGTCGGTCAACAACCTTGTTGCCCGAATCGTCGACCGTATAAAACCGCACATCCCAACTATGAGCGATCAAATCTCTAATATACGGTAGTAATGAACAAACTACACCCACATTCCTATCCAAATCCGTAAGTAGCCGATACGCATCCGTACTATCTGTCTCGACAATAATCTTGCGTAGACCCATGCACCAAGCATGTTCAAGACCCAAATAGATCCCCCACAATTCAGACTCGAGAATAGAACACATCCCCATGAACTTATTGAACCCAAAGATCCAATTACCCACACTATCACAAACAACACCGACACATGCAGAAGAACCATCCACTCTACTCCGCGCCCCATCCGAGTTAAGCTTTACCCGACCTTGGTCCGGAGGCACCCAACTCGAGTTGTCACTCACTCCCGCCAGCCCCGCACTAGGCAACACAGTCGGCCGAGCAGCAGCGGCAATCGTCAGATCCACAATCCGTTGACTACGTGCAAGAACCCCCATACTCGTCAACCGAGTTATTAAATACCACCGCATTCCGAAACAATCATAGATTCCAAATTATTGCTCCAAACAAGAGATCTCAATCCTCATGATTAGTGGCAAAAGAAGAGGAGTTCATTAGTTTAATCCCTAACCAGTCCTTCAACTCAAGCTCCATAAACTCCTCCAACTTATCTTGTTGCACAAGGCATTGCCAAATCGCTAACGCCGCAGGACACGTCCGAAGCATATGAGACACATCTTTCATGGCAACATGACAAATAATACACCGACCATCCGTTGCCAAGTGCCGCCGCATTTTTCTTAACTTTAAGGGAGAAATTAAAAAACAAGAAAATGTTGAGGTTTTTTTTACTATTATGCTTTTCTTTACTTTTAATTTATAATTTTATTTTAATTATGTTAGCTCATTTTAAGGTATTTTTTGTTTGTATAAATCATTTTTATTTGAATGGTTAAAAAGTTTGAAAATAATTATAACAAAAATTAAACTACAAGAAGTATGAAATTATAAATAAGAGAACTATAAATATTTCTATTTCTAGATATCAATATATTATTGAACTTATAATTGATTAGCATTTAATGTGCTACACGAATTTAAATCCAATAAATATTAGAGTTTTTTTTTGCACTCACGATGTGAGTGAATAAATATTTTATATAAAAAATTATTCGAAGAATGATCACAAATAGAATGATAAAGGATTTGTATATAGATCTTCTAGTCTTGCGATCGATCATTAAGTAGTGAATTTTAGTTGTTTATTTAAATATGAGATAAATTTCTGAACCAAGAGTAAAAAAAAGACATAATAGTAAAAGAAGCCCTCAACACTTTCTTATTTTTTAATGGTCCCCTTAATGTTGTCATGATACGTTAACAAAAAGGACTTATTTGAAAAAAAATTGGAACTTTATGATTTAATAAAAATTTAAGAGTACAATTGAAAAAACAAAAGTTGAGGACATTTTTTTGACCATTATGTCAATCTAAATACAAGTATTACTATTGACTTCAACGTTTAATCTCACAATTACAAGAATTAATTTCATTGTCATATATTCCATTTCACCACTCGTCCAAATAAACCCTTGATTTGTTAATTATAGATTGTGTGAGAAATCTACTAATTGATCGAGTGACTAAATATGTTCATATTATTTTATCTTGTATGAATTTGAATTCTAGTATTTGCTTTGGGAATGTAATATATCTATATAATAAAAAATTAATAGAACAAGTGATTTTAATTTGATTATATTAAGGAACTAACAACCAACAATCGGTTGATGTGGTAGGATGAGGCACTAGATCCTTTAAATAAGGTGAGCTTATAAATAGAACAAATTGGGTTGGGAGGGCTATCCCAATAATAGGTCCCTACAATATTAAATTTAAATTAGTCGACCAATAAATTAAATGATAATGGTAATGGTAATACTAAAATATTAAGTAATAGTGTCTACTAGATGAGTTTGGATGCTTCAAAATTTTATAAAGAAAAGTGGCTTTCCTCGGTTGTTTTTAGCCTTTGGTTATGAGATTTTTCTTTCGGTTCCTTTACGACCAAACGTAGTTTTCTTGGAGTTGTTTTCAGAGCATTGGATAATTACGAGACAAGTTATCCAGCCCCAGACCTACACGTCTGCTTAAATCACAAATAATTGTGTTATGGTGGAGTTTGTATTGTGGCCATGCATAAAACAGCACGAGAAAACTGATGTGTAAGGCTGTAAGCCATGAGAACTGAATGGAGATAAGATTATAGTCTTTTTCCTTTGCTATGGACTGGTTCTTCTCAACAATTCAACAAAGCAAACCATGCAATAAAGCTGAAAGAAAGATATATGAAAGAGATTTTTTTTTGCTTTCCCAGTTTATTTTAAAAGGAAAAGGACCTCATTAAAAAAACTCCTCTAAACTTAAACAGGGAAAAAAAGTAGACCTGACAAATTTGATCCGAAAACCGAAAAGAAAACCAATTGACCCAAATCGAAACCCGAAATTAAACCGAACATGATGACCCAAATTTGATCTAAAATCCGAAATAAACCGAACCAAACTTCAGTTGAACCGAAAATAGACTCGAACCGATTTTCTACCGAACCGAATGGACCCGAACTAAATGGAACCGAACTGATTTCACCCGAACCGAAGGCAACCCGAAATAAAGAAAATATATTAAAATAAATAAATAAATATGAGATGTGAACTACCGCACAACTCACCAAAAAGTCAAATATACATGCTATATAAAGTCATATATAAGTAGAAAAATCTAATCAGCCTGAACCCCGACTAAAACCGATCGATCTCTTATTAACTTAATATAGACCCGTCCAAAATCAACCGATCCGAAAATAATCGAACCGAAAGTCAACCGAACCGAAAATCAACCGAACAGAAAGTCCTGACCCGATACCTGAACCGAAATCATCATAGACCCGAACCAGACCAAACTAGACCCGAACCGAACTAAACTGAACTTAAACCGAATGCAGTTAGACCCAAAATGACCCGAACCGAAACCGAATGAAACCGTTTGTCACCTCTAGAGAAGAGTGCCCAAATTTTATTGATCAACAACTAGTAACATTACAAGATTCACCCAAAATCAAATGTTCAATTCACACAGCTACACCAACAACAGTACAAGCAAACCTCCAATAAAATGTTCAATTGAACTCAGGGTTTAGTATTGACTAATTCATACCTATTCATGTCGCACACTTAATTTTGGTGGGTAAGCTTTCTAATAAGAATTTTTTACATACACAAAACCTCGAACTGAATACCTCTTTAAATGATACCAAATTACTTTCCACTTAAAACAATCTAGTTGATATATATGAAAGAGATTTTAATGTTGGAATAATAAACAAATTGAAATTAAAAATCTTAATCATTTCCTCCAATAATGGAGTTCGATTTTAGTATCAAGGTATCCACTATTAGTGGAATGTGCGTAAGCAAAAACATACTCCTACTAAAACGTTTTGATACATTCCTAAAATTATTTACGCTTAAATGAAAAATAGGTACCTAAAGTATATTTTTTAAACTTTAGGTGCTTAAAGTATTTTTTTGTAAAAATAGGTGCTCAAAGATTCAACCGTTATAATTTTAGGTGTCTAAAATTTCAACAGTTATAATTTTAGATGTCGGGCCGTTAAAGGGGTGTTAATTTTTTTTTCAATCAATTCATGCTCGACATGTGGCGCAAATTTTATTTTTAAATTTTTTAAAGGAAAAAAAACTCAGAATTTTTAATTTTTCAAAAAATCCTGAAACTTTAGAAATTTTACAAAATAGCCATGAAATCCCTAAAATTACCCAAACCCTTAAATCACCGCTGCTTTCGCCGCCCCTGACCACACCCCTTTGGTCGTTGAACCAAGGCGGTCATTTCCTCCAACACAGCGTCGCCGGAAACGGCGAACGGAGTGCCAACTGAACTTCGATTTCACGTTCGACATTCGGCTGCACGTCGTTTGTCGTTTCTTGTGACGCAGTATTAGGGGAAATGATTGTCTTGGTCTGGCGACCAAAGGGGTATGGTCAGGGGCGGCGGTCGATGGCAAAAGTAGCGGCGATTTGGTGGTTTGGGTTTGGATAATTTTAGGGATTTGGGGTATTTTTGTAAAATTTCTAAAGTTTCGGGATTTTTTGAAAAATTAAAAATTCTATGTTTTTTCCTTAAAAAAATTTAAAAAATAAAATTAGTGCCACATGATGAGCATTGATTGGTTGATAATTTTTTTAACACCCCTTTAACGGCCATGCACCTAAAATTATAATATCGTAAACTTTAGGCACCTAAAATTATAACGGTTGAAACTTTGTGCACCTATTTTTATAAAAAAATTACTTTAAGCACCTATAGTTCAAAAAGGTATACTTTAGGCACCTATTTTTTATTTAAGCCAATTATTTAAATCTTTTCAAACTTTTAAATTGAAAAATAATGTGAGTCTAGATGGGTAATTATTTGACGTGTCGTCAGTAAAAAAAAATCTGTCCACAAGTGGGCTCTAAAGTTGTCACATGTCCTTTTTAGTGACCCTAACCCTTAAATTCTAAATCTTAAACTTTAAGCTTAAAATATATTTTCAAACCTTAAACCCTAAACTTAAACCTTTAACCCTAACTTCTAAACCCTAAAAACTAGACACTTGTGAAAAACAAAATTTCCACCGCCAGTGCATAGAATACTTTCTTGTGTTTAAATATGCTAGTTTTTTTTTTGTTTAACCATCGATATCTGAATCATTTACAAACTAAGCTAGATTGGGTCAGAAGCCCAATATGAGATGACCCTCTCTACTCAGTTTCTCCATTTCTAACCCTAGAATTTAAACTCATGACCTTGTTTAATTGATCCAACGTCTCATCTTGTTTAACCAACTGGTTGCGGTAAATATGCTTTTTTTGACAAATTCTAAATCTAATCTTAATCTTATATAGAGGAGAGAAGAAGGAAAAGTAAAGTTTGATCAATCCACCAAATATACTAAATAGAAGAGAAAAAAAATACTTAATGAATTTAGAACTCGTGACTTAAAAAATATAAAGAAACAAAAATAGACAGTTTAATCAACCGACTAAATATATTTGCTCGTAATATACTAACTTTTAAATATATGTTCCATTAGACGTTGCATTAACGATTATGTCAACTAAATTAAGCTTAGGTCATATCGTAAGTGTATTTTCTATCGTGTATTATTATGATTGTAATATGTACATCCATTAAAGCCTCTCCTGTTTGTTTGGTGACCCTTGGCAGCCAGCCGGTGGCTTACGGTGAGCGGGAGCCACCTTTTTTCTTTCTATTTTTCCCCTCTCGTCTTATTCCGTCCCCCACTTCTCTGTTTTTTCCCTCCCCTTCCCCCACTTTTCCTTCCCTTTCTCCACTCTTTTATCATTGGCTAAGCTTAGGTAAAGCGTGGAAAATTAAACGAGTAAAAAAATAAAAATATGAGAAATTATTTTCTTATTGATGTGTTTGGAAAAAAGATAAAAAAATATTTTATTTTGATTTATTTTAATAGAGTTGAAAAGTGAAAGTAAATAAATTAAATTTAAAAAAATATATTTTGAATTAATACATATATTTTTTTACTTTCATTTTTTTTTCAAGTCAAAGTGGTTTATTTTATAGATAAGGATAGAAAATGATTGTCTCTCTAATTCTTTTTATTTTTTTCTTCTAAGCACACTTAAAATGTACTTTTTTCGTTTGGTTTTGTTTTCTTCTTTTCACCCTTACAGTTTTTCACTTAAACAAACATAATTTTAATGTTAGTCGACGGCCTCTTCTCTTATACTAAAATCAAACCTCTCAGACTCTCTCTTTGCCTTTTCTATTTTTTTCTCTCTCTTGATTTTAGCTTCTTTTTTTTTCCTTTCCTACACGAGAGGATGAGCAATCCTATCCTCAATGATGAAGCACGTACCGATAATAGGCGTGTGTTGTATAGTGTTAGTGAGGCTTTGGCATCCCCAAATTTTTAGAAAATTTGTATCATACCCTTAAAATATTTTAAAGTTTCAATTAGGCCCTCAAAATTTATAAAATTTCATATAAATTCTAAAAGTTTCTATATTTTTAACTTTGCCCTCGAAATTGTTAAAACGTATCATTAAACATTTCGAAAAATTTAATTAGATCCTTGCATTTAAAAAATAAAATTCTCACTAAATTCTCATTTTTTTTTAATTTTGGTTAGACCACTAAAATTTTAATTAGCCCTCCTCAAATTATATTGTCAAGATCCATCACCGGTACCGATTTAACAGATTCTCAAGTCCTAGGTGACTGGTTTTATCTATACCTGAGCTATGATTTTTAATGTTATATGAGAATTAACAGATTGTCTGAAAGAATAAAATCAGCATTGTAAGATCTAATATAATACACCGATTTTTGTTTTCTTTTCTGGTGGCTGACGATAAGGTTTGTATGAGTGACTGTCTAGTCTACAAAACGGTGGACAATGATCAGACCTTTCTCAATATGGTTTGCCTATGCTACTTCCTATTTGTATGCTCACCGAATCTCAATAAAACAAAAGGTTATATATTAAAATGAGAAAAAAGAAAACCAAATCTTGGTCTTAATTTTTAATTGGGAATTTGATAAAGGAGTCGCCAAACATGCTTTTTGTAAGAAAATTACAAAAGCAACTCCACCTGTTCAATGACTCAATTCAAAACCAACATTTCTAAAGAATAGGCAGGGCCATGGCATCTCTACGTTAAACTATAATAAGATTACTGTTGTCGACTTTGCCTTTCTCAGTATGACCGAGGATTGGCTCTCCCCCACTATCCCATTCTCTTTATTGCATGATTAGGGATCACAAGAGGGCGTTTCTTATTTTACTCCATACTGACTCCAACTCTATAATTTTCTTCTGGACTCTGTCAATTCTGATTTTATTTAAATTTTAATATTAGAACTTGACATGAAATATATTTATTTAAAGAATAGAATTTGTTTCCTTCGCATGTTCCATCAATGATTTTATTTAAAGAAACAGCCAAAATTTGTTTCCTTCGCATGTTCCATATTTGAAACACTTTTTTGCTTGCTTCTATACTTGAAAGAATTGGAGTTGCATCCTTTACTTTTAATGATTGCCTTAAAAGCATCCTTTTTCTCATTCTCTTTAGGCTTAATAGAATTATTGACCCCTAAGGTATGTACTTTGTATCGAGTTGTCCATTAAATTTTTTTTTAAGAGGTTTTACCCCCTAAACTAAAAATCATGACCTCATATGGCCCTTTTGTTAAACTTTGCTTAAAAAAATCGTTGGTCAATCAAATAACGTCATGTCACCGGTTTATTTTGAATTGATAATAATTATCATAATAAAAAAATTGATAAATAATAAAACAAATAATATTTTAATAGTAAAATTAAATAAATAAACCAGAAGAACACCCTTTTTCTTCCATTCAAACTAAACCTAGGTTTTCATTTTCAGCTTTCTGTTTCATTTACTCGAATTCTCCCTAAATTCGTTGATTTCTAGTGGGTTTTCTAACATCAAATATTCTTACAAAATCATGGCTTTGATTTATTCTTCTGAACATTGTCTGTTACTTATATAAATCGTGGGTTCGAATTTTTCAGAGGTACCATGTCTACTACAAGTTCAGAATCAATTGCTGAAGGGAAGATTGTTCAATGCAACTGTGGATTGAGATCACCGATTTGTACTTCAACTCTCTTGGAGTAAAGAGAAGAAATGTTATGATTGTGGCGGAGGGAATGAGGTAATATTTACTATTTTAAATTTTTGTGTTTGTGTTAATCGAAAGATGTAAATGTTATAGTTTGATTTTTCTCATTTGTAGAATCGCTATGATCCCTTCCAATAAATTGAAAAAGAGAAAGAAAAATCGAACTACATTGATGATTTGAGAAGAGAAGTTCAAATGTCATTGTCTAAAAATGCATTCGAATTGAAATTTTGAATTGAAGAAAATGGTGGAGATTGATGAAGTGCGAAGGTTTGAGAAGAAAGTAATGAAGGCTAAAGAGAATTTAAGAGCATGTAAAATCGAAATGACAAAGTATAAAAATGAAGCAATGTTGTACAAAGCTGCATTGATTGTTTGATGGCTAATTTATGTTATGATAAAATTTAGTTCTTTAAAGTAATGATTTGAAGTTAGGGTTGGCTTCGGTTTGAATGCAATTGACGTAGGGAAACTAGTGTTAGTTATGAATTCATTGTTGTAAAACTGTTTTGAAAAGATGATTTGCTTCTGAAATGGTCTTAAATTCTCTGTAAGTATATAAGTATTACACAGTTGAAATAGTATGAATCAACGGCTGAGTTTTATATACGACTTTTAATTTTTCGAGGGAGGACTGTCCCCTCTAGCTCCTCTGAGTCCATCCCTCGTTGTTGTAAGGGTCGTATTAGTAAATATAATTTGGTTTTGCATCAGAAAATGACTTGAAAGTTTAATGGGACATGACATAAATTAGAGTGGACCAACTTTTGACATTACAAATAGGAAGAAACGGATACCACAAATCCCTCACGAGTGCAACACACCATTACCTTTAATGTTCAATAAGTTTGAGAGCAAACTCAAGTCTGCATTCATATATCCATACGATATACAAAATTTATATACAAACAGAACCAAGAAATGGGTTCTTTAGGCAAGTTCAAGCCATATTTTGCTGCAATTTTCATCCAAGTTGGTCTTGCATGATTGGACATCTTATCTAAGGCTGCACTAAACCAAGGCATGATAGTTGGAACGCTCAAGAAGGCCAGTTTGCAATTGTGGTACTAAATTGTGTCATGCTCTTTCGTGCAAGCAACTGTCTTGTGGTCCCAAAATATAAAGACAACTCGTTTTTCTTACAATGTTCTAGGGCTCATCTACGTCACAACCAGCAAACATCTCATGCAGATCTGTATCGACATAGATATATAATGTACTGACATACTAAGGTAAAATTCCCGAAACAAGATAAAATGTATGAAAACTCAAGTGAAAGACAGAAATATGAACGAACAAAACAAAAACTGAAATAAAAGAGGTGCATAAATGTCAACACAATTTGAAGCAAGTGGTCAAAGACTCATGTTGACATCCAATCATTTCTCCTAGGTCTTGGATTCTAGTCCTAGGAACAATCCCCCTTCCCTCTCCCTCTAGGTAGAAATTTGTTAAAAAAAAAAGTAGTATTTGTTCTCCACATTTTCAGTATTTTTATCTAATAATAATTTTTATTTGAAATTTAATATAAAAATAAATAAATATTGAAACAAACAAATAATATTAAATAAATAATAACTTGACCCATAGTGTAAGAATAAAAAATCAGCGGCAACCCAGGCGGTACTAATAAGGCTTAACCGTAAAATAAGTGTTTAAATTATATCTTTTTTTTAAGTTAGGTGTTTAAATTTTGTTTCGAGCTAAATAAGTGCCTAACATTTCATTCTGATACTCAAATAGGATTTTTCTGTCAACGGTCTGCAAAAAAATTCTGTCATCCAATCAGAACATGATACATGGCTTTTTTCTGAATTTCTTTAAAAATCTCAAAGTTTTCACCATCTGACATTCTCACACATCGTTGGTTCACCGCCCAAGCATCGCGTACCTCACTGTCCGACATCCCTCACCCTCTAGTCGTCAGTCGGAATCTAATCGGCCTTTTTTCTTTCATTGTTGGGGTTTCGTCGATGGTGAAATCGACGGTTAATTTATCGGTCTTCGACGATAGGATGATGGGGTTTTTAATCATGAGAGTTCGATGAAGACAAGGGTGATCGGTGGTGTTTGAATCGGTGGGTGCAGGAGAGAAATTTAGGGATTTTAAGTTAGGGTTTGGGGGTTTTAGTAAAATTAAAGATTTTTGGGTTTTTTATAAAATTAAGATTTTTTTATTTTCTTAAATTTAAAATTAAAGAAAATAACAAAAATAGACCACGTTTCATGTTATGATTAGATAACATATTTTTTTTAACGGTCGTGACATAAAAACCTTATTTAAGCAACGAAATAAAACGTTAGGCATTTATTTGGCCCGAAACAAAATTTAAGCACCTAATTAAAAAAATTATAGTTAGGACATTTTTTTACGGTTAAACCTGTTAGTAAATATAATTTGCTTTTGCATCATAAAATGTCTTGTAAGTTTAGTGGAATATGGCATAAATTAAAGTGGAGCCACTTCTGACATTATAAATCGGAAGAAACAGAAACCACTGATCCCTCAGGAGTGAAGCACACCATTACCTTTAATGTTCTATAAGCTTGAGAGCAACTCAAGTCTGCATTCATATATCCATAAGATATACAAAACATATATACATACAGAACCAAGAAATGGGTCCTTTACGCAAGTTCAAGCCATATTTTGCTGTAATTTTCCTGCAATTTAGTTTTGCAGGAAATGATGTCTTATCTAAGGTTGCACTGAACCAAGGCCTGAACAATTACACAATCGTCGTGTACCGCATCGCCATCCTCCTTATGGCTCCTTTTGCAGTCATCCTCGAAAAGTATATATACATCTCTATTTCTATATATTTATGTCTTTGATGTAATATTTGTAATCAGTGTAATGACGCCGGTATGGAAATTTTAACTTTTTTTTGTTTGTTTGATAGGAAACTGAGGCCTAAGATGACAATATCAGTCTTCATCAAAATAATGTTGCTCGGCTTATTAGAGTAACTATCCGAATCGAATTACGATTTTTTTCTTTTTCGAACATCAAATAATTAGCATTTAGCAAATGTTTGTTTACTTTGGCAGGCCAGTGATTGACCAAAACTTGTATTATGTGGGGATGAAGTACACCACTGCAACTTTTGCAGCTGCCATGTATAACATTCTTCCGCCATTACCTTCTTAATGGCTTGGATTTTCCGGTAAAACTTTCTGAAAAATACAGAGAAGCTGTATTCTTAAGCAATAAACTTGGAGAAATATTCAATTTTTTTGGTAATATATCTATGCAGGCTTGAGAAGGTAAACTTTAGATCAATCCGCAGCCATGCTAAGATTATCGGTACACTTGCGACCTTCGCAGGAGCCATGGTGATGACACTGATGAAAGGACCGGTGCTAGAGTTGTTTTGGACCAAAGCGAGTATTAATAACCACGAAGCAGCAGCCAAAACCGGGACAGATTTCCACCACACAGTAAAAGGCGGTCTGATGATTGCCATCGGTTGCTTCTGCTATGCTTCTTTTGTGATTCTGCAAGGAAAACAGAAAAATTTGCAGTAAAAAGTTATTCACAATAGATTTTCTGGAACCATGACAATTGGACCTTAAGTCGTGTTTTTATAGGCGGTGACGTTGAAAACATATCCGGCCGAACTTTCTCTCACGGCTTGGATATGCCTGATGGGAACAATTGAAGGCACCGTTGATGCTTTGGTAATGGAAAGGGGAAATGCTGCCGTTTGGGCTCTTAAATGGGACACCAAGTTACTTTCAGCTGCATACAGTGTAAGAATTTTATCACCAATGAATAACCGATACCTCTGTTAAGCCCATAAATCTATGTTTGTTGCAGGGTATTGTATGTCAAGGACTTGCTTATTACATTCAAGGGATGATAATGAATGACAGAGGACCGGTTTTCGTCACGGCTTTTAGTCCACTATGCATGGTAATTGTAGCAATTATGTCTTCTTTCATTCTGGCTGAGCAAATGTTTCTCAGACGAGTAATCGGAGCAATTATCATAATCGCCGGACTATATTTTGTGCTATGGGGTAAAAGCAAGGAATACAAGTCCGAACAGGCATTAGCGGAGCAGCGCATTAGCGGAGCAGCAAGTAGAAGCAGCTAAATTAGATATTGCTACTAACAGTGAAGATGGCAGTTTTGATCATCAGGCAATCATGATTGATAAGGTCGACAGGGAATCTAAACATAAAACGAGCATAAACGCAGCAGCGGAAAACTCAACCAAAGGTGAAAAATCAAAAGAGAAAAAGGATTCAATTGTGGTTTAAAAATTCGGGATTCAGTTTCCGATTCAAATGTTTGCTTTAGGACTATTGTTTCCCATATACGCTGAAGTACACCGGTGGCAGTTAGAAAGCGTCCGATCAGATGAAATCTCAATTTTTCAAGTATTCATAATATAGATTTATGACAGTACATGTCCAATTTTTAGCCATTTAGTAATAAGACTCGGCATATTTTGCATACAAAATTGGTTAAACTCATATATTTAAAAGATAATATTATTATTATTTATTAGAACCACTCAAGTTCAAATTAATTTATAAACTTAATTAAATTATGTCCATTATTTAGTGGAGGTAGCTAGCACAATTCTTTTATTTTTTTAAGGCTTTATTTATTACGAACATACCTTAGGGGTGGGAGGGGACGTGACCCCCGATAGAGGTTGCAATCAGTCGATAGAATCGGGTTATTTTGTGCTGGTTGATTTTCAATTTGAGTTGATTTTAGTTTAGGTTCGATTCGGGTAAAATCTATTCTGCTTTGGATTTAGTTTTGGTATATGTTATTTCGGGACGAGTCAATATCGGATCGGTTGATTTTGAAGTCTGGTCAATATTAGATCAGATGAGTTTTTGGGTCGGGTCAATATCAGATTGATCATTTTTTTGTTTGGGTCAATATCATATAGTTGCTTTTTCGCGCCGGGTCAATATCGAATCGATCAATTTTCTATTCGAGACAATATATGAAGATGGTATTTTAAAGGCTTATATATCATATTAGTACCTAAAGTATTTTTTTGTCAAAATAAGTACATAAAGTATACTTTTTGGTTAAACTAGGTACCTAAAGTATAATTTTTGGTCAAAATAGGTACTTAAAGTATTTTTTTCATCAACGTAAGTATCTAAAGTATATTTTTTGGTCAAAATAGGTACCTAAAGTATACATATTTTTTATATAGGTTCTTAAAAATTGCCATGTGACATTAATTAAAAGGATTATTATCCTATACACTGGTGGTAGAAACTTTTTGTTTCTACAAATGCCTCAATTATTGGGTTTAGGGTTTTAGTTTAGGGGTTTTAGTGTATGAGTTTAGAATTTAGGGTTAGAATTTAGGGTTTTTAGGGTTTAGATTTTAGGGTAATATGGGTAGAGATTTAGGTTTTAACCTATAAACCCTAAATTTTAACCCTAAACCCAAAATTCTATCAACAACCCCTAAATTTAAAACTACTACACTTAAACTCCTAAACTTTAAACCCTAAACAGAGTACCTAACCCCTAAAACTAAGGCGTTTGTGTAAAAAAGTTTCCACAAGTGCTTGTGTATAGAATAATTACCCGAATTAAAAAATACATTATGTACTTATTTTAACAAAAAAAATACTTTAGGTACCTATTTTGACCAAAAATATACTTTAGGTACCTAATTTAACCAAAAAGTAAACTTTAGGCACTTATTTTGACCAAAAAATACTTTAGGTACCAAAATGAAAATATTGGTATACTTTAGGTACTAATATGATATATAAGCCTATTTTAAATGAGAAAATATGATATTAAATCATTAAACTATTAATAAAGGTGATTGTTAATTAGTAATAATATAATACAAATGGAGAATAAAACATACATATTTTTGCAAATTAAATTCGGGTTGCTTTCATTTTGGGTTGTTTTTTGATTTGGGTTGATTTCGGTTCGATTTGCTTCCGGATCATGTTGCTTTTAGTTCTGGTTAAATTGAATACGAGTTGCTTTCAGTTCAACAAAAATTCGGATTAGTTTTGGTTTGATTCGGTTTGTTTCGAGTTCATATCAAGCTTGGATCATCATATTCATGTCCATATCAAGTCTCATTCATATTGAGTCCGAGCTCAAGTTTATCATGTCTACCCTCAACCCCACACCAAAACTTTTTTTACCTTTATTTTATGTATTAAATTTAAAAATTTTATTAGAAAATTCAAAATTGTCCTACATTTCAAAAAAAATATTTTACTCTCCCCATTCCCCAATGTCAAAGTCCGACTCCATTCATGATAAGAAGCATTAAATAAACATTCTTGTGATGGCTGCTGCAAACTCTCCTCCCAGCGTCGTCTCCCCGGCCTACTCCCCACTGGAGCTTGGACGTAAAAATCCCCCAGCCAATTACACTATCTTCGTGGATAACCTAAGCAGAAGAGTCTCTAGAGGAGCGCTCTGGGAACTGTTCAATCACACCATGGCAAGGTCAGTAGAGTTTTCATTCCAGTGGTCAATTGCAAGAAGAAATATAAGTCGACTACTTTTGCTTTCATCAGCTTCTCGTCTTTGAGGGATATGAAACAAGCAATAAAGATGGTGAATAATACTTATATTGATGGTAAAGTGGTAAAGGTGGCGAAAGCTCGATATGCTAGGAGAATGCCCATGCCAGCTAATGCCTCCGGAGAAACCTCCAGTGAGGATGCAGTCGGGTTTAAGTGGCCGGCCGAATGCTAAGGTTGATAATAGATCTTTTCGTGACGTTCTATTAGGCCAACCCAGCAAACTAACTGGTTCAAAGGAAGTGAGAAGCTAGGAGGCGCCTGCCATAGGTAGTAAGGGCAATCGTAAACCATTGTTGGAATTTTATCTCCCGGTCAAAAGTTCTGCTTGGATTGAAAATTGTTTGGTCGAAATTATAAAGGAGCTATATAGTATTGAGATGGTCCAACAGGCGTTAATCAGTGATAGGTTGCCGATCAAACTGGCGAAATGGGGGACTGAATATGAATCTGTGGTGATTATGTTTGAGAATAAAAGAGATATGAACAGATATTGGCCTGGTAATCTAGAATCCTTGAATTGCTGGTTTGATTATGTTGCTCCTCTGATTATGGATGATGGTCGTCCGTATATATTTGGTCTGTACAGTTATTCGGTGTCCCTCTCTAATGCTGGGATGAAAGCTTTTTCAGATCTTTGGGCAATAGATGGGGCAAGTTTGTGGCTTTAGATGAGGATACCAAAATGAAGAACAGGCTTGACGGCCAGATTCTTTATTAGAATTACTAGTCCGATTGATGTCCCTAAATCCTTGAATATCATTGTTAAGTATGCAAAAGTTCTATATTTACCACCCTTTTCTCTTAAATATTGTTAGACTTAGGCTCATTTTAATTGCATTCATAGTCATTCATGCATTAAATCCGAGTTTCCGACATAGTTGAGCTTGATATTATATTTTGGTTGGTTTTGTGGAAAAGATGTTGCCGGTATGTGCGATTTTGTGTGCAAAAATTAATTGCTTCAGGAAGAAGGAAATTGTTGAAGCAATTGAGGATAAAGATGAAGAAGTTGCCGATTTGATGACTGGATAAATCCACCTCATTCGAGATAAGCACGAGAAACAAGGATAAATCTTAAAGACTTGGAATTCCATGCAGAGATCAAAGGAGATTAAAACTTCAAGTTTATGAGGAGTTTTTGGAGGATAAGGATAAAAAGGAATTTCTTATTTCTTTTATCCTAATTAATTCCAACTTAAACTCATCCTCATCCACAACAATTCAACCTAATCATCTCCTATAAATAGAAGATTCAACCGCAAGCCCTAAAGGGAGAGTTCGATTGGAGAGAAAAAGAGAGAGGGTTGATCGCAACTTTTTCTTCTTCATTGTTTTTATTCGATTCATGTTGGGGAATTTTTATCTTGTATTTCTTTTGCACCCAGCCATGAACTAAACTAAATTAACTTGGGTTATTGTGTTTTTGTGGTTGTGAAAACGTTTGGATTTGTTTAGGTTTTTGATTGCAATCTAAATTCAAAGTTTGTTCATTCTTGGTTCTTAATTTGATTGCGAGTGAATTGGGAGAGGATCTCATGAATTCATCCATTTATCTAATATCGGGAGAGTTAGATTCAAGAAATGAATGAGCATGGTTTTCACTCAAACGATCGTTGGTGAAGACTAATCCGACTTAGGAATAAATTGTAGATTTCAAGGGTTAAGAGAAGCGCAAGATCGGTTGTTGTTCACCCATGGTTAACGCAGAGATGTATCACCAAGGCATGCACAATTGACCAGTGTTTCGAGTTAGGGATAACAAGAAATCATTGAAGAACGCTTCACCGAGCTTTGAAGGAAGTCGCCCAGTTGCCTAGGCAATTAACGAATTGCCTAGGCAATCCAACTGGTTCTAATTGCCAAGACAATTACGTGGCTTCAGCTACCAATTACTACAACGATCCATCCAACAATCACACCACGAATCACGATAACTCGGCCTACTCTCTCTTATTCGATTACAATCTTCTTTTATTTTCTTGTTTACTTTATTTTACTTGTTAATTCAAAACATCTACCATCACAATTTATTTCTATTTTCAGTGCAAGGAATTAGAAATCAAAGTTTCACCAATCCTTGTGGAGACGGTATCTAATCTATACTATAACTTGCGACGTGTATACTTGCACCAATTGCGAAACACTCAAAACACGCAACAAGTTTTTGGCGCTGTTGCCGGAGATTGGCAATAGCAACTTTGTTTTATTTTCTTGCATTTTTTATTATTATTTATTTTATTTTTGTGTTCGGTTTCAAAAGGTTAATAACTTTGGTTTTTGCGTTGGTTTATGATCAGGGCAAGACTGACAGTACCAGATTATCCATTCGAACTGAAAATCAAACGTGTTTTTCGTAGACGAAGAAGAGAATTGAGAGAAGAGATGGCAGATCCATCTAATGATCAAGTTGGCAATCTAAATGCCAACGACAATCAAAATGCCATAGCAGGAGTCATCGTGGCCTTACCGAATCAACCAGTCATTGCGCGGAATAGACCCATCTGAGACTACTTAGAGAAAGATCTTGACGGTCTCACTCCAAGAGTCGTCGCACTTGAGATTTAAGTCACCCACTTCGAATTGAAACCTGTGATGTTCAATATGACCAATACAGCGGGTCAGTTTGGCGGATCAACGAATGAGGATGCTAGACAATATCTCAAATCGTTCTTAGAAATCTGCAATTCATTCAAGCAACAAGGAGTCCCTAAGGACGTCCTAAGGTTGAAATTACTCCCCTATTCACTGAGGGATAGGGCGAAAATATGGTTGAATAGTATCCCATCCGGATCTTTAGAATCTTGGACCGATTTGTACCGAAGTTTACTTTCTAGATTTAGTTTTACAAATATTACTGATAAACTAAGTAATGACATTACTTCTTTTCGTTAGGCAGATGACAAGTTCATATACGAGGCTTGGGAGCGGTATAAGGAGCTTTTATGCAAATGTCACATGCACAAATTCAGAGATTGGACGCAAATAACAATGTTTTACAATTCAGTCAACGCACCGACGAGGTTGATGTGATGCCTCAGCAAATGGCACGCTTCTAGACAAGTCCGCAGAGGAAGCTTGGGAGATTTTGGATAGACTTGCCAAAAATGACTATCAGTTCCCAACCACTGAAGGGGAATATTCAAGCGAAATACCTTGACAACTGAACCAGATTCATCAGATACTATTTTAGCACAGTTGGCCTTGTTAACCAATTTGGTTAAGAATATGCAGTGACCTAGCAACACACAAGAGATCAAGGTAGTAAACTTATTTTGTGAATTATGTAATGGTAACCATGATTCTTCTGAGTGTCCGCAAAACCCAAAATCTAACTTTTACGTTGGAAACTACAACCGGAACAACAATGTGATGTCCAACACATACAACCCAGCCTAGAGGAAGTACCCTAATTTCTCATGGAGCAACCGGACAATGCTCTTAATCAGAACAGTCAGAATACACAAGCATTTGGATTCCAATAGAACATGTCGCAACAACAATCGACACCATCTAGTTCTTTGGAAAACTCTCTCAATGCTTTCATGTTAAAAACCGAATCTTATATGGATGAGAATAGTAGTTTCATGAAAAGAACTGATGCTTTCATTAACATGACTGAGATGAGACTGCAGAACCAAGAGGCATCGTTGAAATCATTAGAGACACAAGTCGGGCAATTCGCTCAAAACTTGAATATAAGACCACAAGGCGATTTACCTAGTGATACTGAGGTCACGAAGGGAATAGGCCGTGAACAGTGCAAAGTACTCACCACTCGGAGTGGACGAAAGCTAAATGATGCACCTGTTCAGGCCATGGAGAACAATCAACCAGCAGAACGATCTCTTGTCCAAAAAGACATCAACAAAAGTTGATGAATCAGCAATTGCCCAGGCAAATCCCAATGCCTAGGCAATTTGCGATAACAATCCCAAATCAGAAAAGAAGGAAGAGGAGATCCAAATTCCACCACCATTCCCATAGAGGCTGAAACGACAGAAATAAGAATATCAGTTCAAGAAATTCATTGACATCTTGAAGTAAGTTCATATCAATTTACCATTGGTTGAGGCGATAGAGCAAATGTCGAACTATGCTAAGTTCCTTAAAGACATTGTATCTAAGTGAACAAGGCTAGGTGAGTTTGAAACAGTTGCCGTGACAGAAGGATGCATGGCCATGTTGCACAACAGAATACCACCTAAACTTAAGGATCCTGACAGTTTCACTGTACCATGTGCTATAAAAAATCACTACGTCGGGAAGGCATTATGCGATCTTTAAGTAAGTATAAACCTTATGCCAAAATCGATTTTCCAGAGATTGGGAATAGGGAAGGCAAGGCCTACAACAGTGATGCTACAGCTTGCGAATAGATCCTATGTGCATCTAGAGGGAAAAATCAAAGATATACTGGTAAGAGTGGATAAATTTATTTTTCCCGCTGACTTCATTGTTTTGGATTGTGAAGCAATGAGTTCGCACCTATTATTATTAGGAGACCATTCCTAGCAACAAGCCAAACATTGATCAATGTTGAAAGGGGGAACTCACTATGAGAGTCAATGATCAGCAAGTCAAACTCAATGTGTTTCAAACCTTGAAGCAAGATGATGATCCAGAAGAATGCCAATTCATCAACGCCACACCTGAATTTGATTTTGATGTGGAAGAGAATTGCCTCGGCAATTGCATTGTCGAAACAGAAAAACTTGAAGAACCGTTCAACGAAAATCAAGATAAGTGAATTGGATAGTAGGTCGACCAGGTAAGTATTTCGAACCATTGGAATACTCAGGTACGGAAGGTAAACTCGAAAAACCTTTTATTGAGCAACCACCAATACTCGAATTAAAACCATTACCAGGGCAATTAAAATATGCTTATTTGGGAACCAATAACACATTACCCGTAATTATTTCTTCTAAGTTGCAGCCAGAACAGGAAAAAATTTTGATCGACATGTTGGCGTTGCATAAAAAAGCAATAGGGTGGACAATCGCAGACTTGAAGGGAATTAGTACGACGGTATGTATGCACAAGATCATATTGAAGGATGATCATAAACCGTCGATTGAGGCACAAAAGAGACTTAATCCCGCTATGAAGGAGGTTATGATGAAAGAAATCATCAAATAGCTCAACGCCGATATCATATATCCTATCTCCGACAGTACATGGGTAACTCCGGTACAATGTGTTTCAAAAAAAAGAGGTATAACCGTGGTAAGTAACGAAAATAATGAACTCATTCCAACTAGGACTGTGACCGGTTGGAGAGTTTGCATGGATTATCGTAAGTTAAATAAAGCTACTAGGAAAGATCACTTTCCTCTACCCTTTATTGACCAAATGGCTTGACCATCTTGCAGGTAAATCTTTTTATTGTTTTCTTGATGGTTACTCAGGTTATAATCAAATTGCAATATCGTCGGAGGACCAGGAAAAGACCATCTTCATACGCCCGTATGGTACATATGTATTTCGAATGATGTCATTCATATTATGCAATGCCCTAACAACATTCCAACGATGTATGATGGAAATTTTCTCTGACATGGTAGAAGATTTCCTTGAAATATTCATGGATGATTTTTTAGTATTCGAAGATAGCTTCGACAATTTCCTCGGCAATTTGGAGAAGGTGATGACTCGATGTAAAGAATCTGACCTGGCTTTAAATTGGGAGAAGTGCCATTTTATGGTAGACGAAGGTATCGTGCCCGGCCACAAAATCTCGTCCAAAGGAATCGAAGTGGATAGAGCCAAGGTAGACGTGATTGAGAGATTGCCACCACCAACTCCAGTCAAAAGAATCTGAAGTTTTCTTGGACATGCAGGTTTTTACAGAAGATTTATTCAAAATTTTTCTAAATTCTCAAAACCCTTGTGTAACTTGCTTGAATAGGACAAAGCTTTTTAATTTTGATGATTTATACGTCCAATCATTCGAAACCTTGAAGAAGTAACTCGCCACAACACCCATTGCCGTTCCACCCGATTGGACTTTACCTTTTGAACTCATGTGTGACGCAAGTGATTTTGTAGTAAGACCAGTTTTAGGTCAACGCAAAGGTAAAATTTTCTATGTGATATATTACTCTAGTAAAACCCTAAATGGTGCTCAATTAAATTGCACAGCGGAAAAATAATTACTAGCAGTAGTTTTTGCATTTCACAAATTTTGCTCCTATTTGATTAGTACTAAGGTAATTGTTCATACTGATCACTCAGCAATTTAGTACCTATTTGCTAAGAAAGATGTCAAACCTCATTTGATTTGTTGGATTTTACTTGTACAAGAATTTGACATCGAAATTAAGGACATGAAAATAATGAAAAACTAAGTTGTCGATCACTTATCAAGGTTGGGAAAAGGCGATGAAGATTCAGACTTCTTGGAGATCCACGACACATTCCCAGATGAGCAGTTATTAGTTGCCACGGCAACTCCTTGGTATGCCGATTTGGTTAATTTTTTGGTTAGTGAAATTTGGCCTTATGACCTTACTCGCCAAGGAAAAAAGCAGTTCTAATATGATGCTAAGCATTATTATTGGGATATGCCTTTTTTGTTTAAACAATTTGCAGATCAGGTGATATGACGTTGTGTCCCTGAAGAGGAGCAGCAAGATGTGCTATGCCAATGCCACTATTCACCTTATGGAGGCCACTTTGGAGGAACTCGAACAGTAGCCAAAGTTTTGCAATCTGATTTTTATTGGCCTACCCTCTACAATGATGCCTACGACTTCTACAAGGGATGTGATTGTTTTAAAAAAATAGGGAATATAACAAAAAGATATGAGATGCCATTACAAAACATACTCGATGTGGAATTGTTCGATGTGTGGGGGATCGATTTTATGCCACAACTTCTACAAGGGATGTGATCGATTTTTATTGCGTGGACTATGTGTCTAAATGGGTCGAGTCAACTATAGTTCCTAGAAACGATTCCAAGACTGTGTTTAAATTTTTGCAGAAAAACATATTTACACGATTCGGGACACCGAGAGAAATTATCAGCGATGAGGGCACACATTTCGACAATAGGCTTATTGCCAAAATGTTGGAGCAATTTGGAGTGACACAAAATTGCCACGGTATATCACCCACAGAAAAACGGGCAAGCTGAAATTTTCAATAGGGAATTAAAGAATATCCTTGAGAATATTGTAAATCCCTCTCAAAATGATTGGTCTTTGAGAATTGACGATGCACTTTAGGCTTATCGCACTGCATTCAAGACGCCTTTAGGCATGCCGCCTTACAGACTTGTCTACGGCAATACTTGCCACCTTCCGATGGAGATCGAGCATAAGGTTTATTGGGCAATCAAAATCGTTTACATGGATTCTGAAAGCGCAGGGCAACAACGATTACTGGACCTCAACGAGATTGAAGAATTTTGTGCCTTAGCCTACGACATCGTGAGAATTTACAAAGAGAAAACAAAGCGTTAACATGACAAGAAGCTATTATCGCGACAATTCTTGCCAGGGCAATTGGTACTCCTCTTTAATTCTTGTTTAAGATTTTTCTTGGAAAACTTAAGTCAAGATGGTTCGGGCCATTTAAAGTAGTCAAACCTTTCTCTCATGGTGCTATTATAATCAAGTCCATCATCGACAGACATGAGTTTAAAGTTAACGGACAGCGTTTGAAGCATTATTTCGCCACCCATGTTGAGCGCGAGAAGGAAGTTGTTGCATTAAGAGATGCATGAATATGCTCTTCCTTAGTATTTATTTTTCGCATTATTTTTATCTTATTTTGGACTTATTTTTTCGGATTTTGGTTTTACTATTGTTTAGTTTTTATTTTCTACATCTCTAGTTTTTATTAGGATAGTTATCTTTTATTTCTATCTTTGTTTTTATCATTATCTTGATTTATTTTATTTAGGATTAATCTTTATTTAATAATAATTTATTTGATTTGTTTGAATTTTAGGATAAGAGTTCAAGAACAAGAGGAGTTGGATTAAAAGATTGAGTTTATCCCTTGAAGGAAATAATGTGAAGAATTTTGAGGGCTTATAAAACCTATTTAATTATTTGTTTGCCCTTATTATTTCCTCCTTAGCCGCATGCATCCTCACCTTCCCCCAATCCCCATTAGCCGTCCAAACAACCGACCCTAGCTTTGCTTCATTCTCTTCCCAACAACCATCATTAGTCGACCATCACCTATCATACACACCACCATCTTCAACCCTTTACTCCACCATTAAAACTCTACTTCATCTTTTAACCTTTACTTTTCCCTCATCTTTGAACTCAAGATTTCTTCTAGTTTTCTTTGTTTTCTTTTGCAACCACAACCTAACAATTTCCATGGCCAAGAATCTTATAACAAAACCTCACCCGAGTTCTTACAAGAAAACTGAACCCCCTTTCGATAGTTTGTGACACCGATCATCGAAGAGCGATTCCTTACCAAGTTTGCAAGCCGCAAGGTATGGAAGGGACAAGGATTTGACTACATCGTCTCCCGCAAGAACTTCAGCCTTGATGCATTCATCTTTAAAGTTGTCGAGCACCACAAATGGCAAATCCTTTGTCATCAACCATAGCCCGACAATGTATCATGGGTAAGAGAATTTTATTCTCATACTACTAACCCCAACAACCCCTATGTTGATGTTATCAATAAAACCTTTTATGGGACATACATTGAAAACGATGAACATAAAGCTTTTATTGATAACATCACGATCGAAGAAGTCGAGAAGGTATTCAAAGACCTCATTATCGAAGGTGCCGAATAGAACCGAGGGGCCTTGAAGGGAATGGTAAATTGACTCATGTTGAAACTCGAGGCAAAACTGTGGAATAAATTCATTAAAACTTGTTTAATACCTACTACTCACAACACCATGGTTTCCTATTCCCGTCTTTTATTATTACATTCTATTTTACACAAGCGAATTATCAACATAGGACAAATTATTTTTGATGAAATATTTGCTTGTAGTAAAAAAGATGTAGGTGACTTTTTCTTCTCGAGCTTAATATCTCAATTATGCAAGAAAGAAAAAAGTGCCAAGTGATGATACAAACGAGAAATTGACTGTCAAAAAAGGATGGAATCGGACGCAATACCTGCGAATCATGGGTGACGAACCAGCGAAAGAACCAGTGCTACCAAAGAAATCCCCTGTACCGACCACTACCCGGGCAACCAAAATTACCTCGGCAAGCACAGATGCCCAAGCAAGTGAACCTACCTCGGCAAACATGAACCAAATCAAAGCAATGCTGCACCTTTTGACACAATAATTGGAGTGAATTGAGGCCAAAAAATGTTATTCATGCGGTACATAATGGACCATAATGTAGCTATTACACGAGTGATCCTTGAGAAGTACCTCGACAACACCGTGCCTTTTCTGGTGTTTCCTGTCGACCTACTTGCCTTGGCAACTGAAGAAGCCACGACAATTGTTGCACACGATAAAGGTAAAACCCCTATGATTAAACCCACTCGTATTGAATCTCTAAATAGATTTTTAGATTCAGACTAGTCCATCTCCAAACCAGTGACATTGCCACCGGTTGCACAACCAAAACTAAAGCGCAAAGCTTCTATCATCGAAGAGGTTGATCGATAGCCTGTAGCAAGCGATGAGGTTGCGGAAGTAAAAGTTCAGGCCATACCACCAGCCACACGCACTCAACCACCACAAGCCGGCAAATGAATGAAGCACACGGCTCGAAAGAAACTCGTCATTCAAGGTGACGACCTATCTGACTAACTCACGTGCATTAGGGATAATGCTTCTCTTGAGTTTGAGTGGGTTGTTTGTTTTTATTTAGTTTCATCTTTAGTTGCATTCATCTCTAGTTATCGCATATAGGTTGCATATATTACTTGCCATGCCTTTGATTGAATTTAATTTTCCAAGACTTGTTGAATATCCAATGATGAATAAGTTACCACTACACTTAATTGATAGAACTTTTGGTTTTAGGATTCGCATAGAAAACACTTAGAATTCTACTATGATGCTGAATATAATTTGACACTGTTGTGACTTGATTGATTAAAGGAGACTTAGTGAACTTAGGTTGCTTAAAAATAGGGAGATTGAAACTCAAAATTTCTTGCTAGAGGTGCCCGAAATCAGCTCTAGTTGTTACACATTAAAGAATTGCTAGATGTGCCCGAAATTAGCTCTAGTCGACAAAAAAATTAAAATAAGTAATCACATGCTTTGCTAGAGGTGCCCAAAATTGGTTCTAGTAAAAATAAAAATAAAGCCCCCGATAATTAATTTGATAGAAACCTATTGTTTATATGGAATCCTGATAATTAACTTGTACACAACTCCACACACACATAGTCACAAGCATTATAGTCTAAGTCCGAGTAATTTTTGTGCCATCCAAAAATTGAAAGCCAATCATACTTTGTGCCACGATTCTGAGGATTGAATTCAGGTGCGAAGCAAATTTTTAATGATCAAAGTTTTGGCAGGTAATTATAGTTTTGAAATGCTTGAAAACAAGCAATAGTTTGAGTTTGGGGGTGTGTTAAGTATGCAAAAGTTCTATATTTACCACCCATTTCTCTTAAATATTTTTAGACTTAGGCTCATTTTAATTGCACTCATAGTCATTCATGCATTAAATTTGAGTTTTCGACATAGTTGAGCTTGATATTACATTTTGGTTGGTATGGAAAAGATGCTGCCGATATGTGCGATTTTGTGTGCATAAATTAATTGCCTCAGTAAGTAGGAAATTGCTAAAGCAATTGAGGATAAATATGAAGAAGCTGCCGATTTGATGACTGGATAAATCCACCTCATTCAATATGAGCACGAGAAGCAATGATAAATCTTAAAGAGTTGAAATTCAATGCAGAGATCAAAGGAGATTAAAACTTCAAGTTTATGAGGAGTTTTTGGAGGATAAGTGTTAAGTGTCATACTATTCTATTCACCATTTTTATTCATATTATTGCTAGAATTAGGCTCATATTAGTTGCATTATTAGCCATTCATGCATGTTTGTATTGTTTCCTTGGTGGACAAGCTTGATTTCATATTTTGCTTAATTTTGTGGAAAAATGTACTACTTTGGTATGTTTTTGTGTGTGCGTAGGATCACTTGCCAAAGCAAGGCTGGAACCAGTTGCCAGGGCAGTGCATGAAGGAGATGCCGAGCTAGTTGCCAGGGCAATGCATAAAGGAGATGCCGAGCTAGTTGCCAGGGTAATTTTCGATAAGGGATAAGATGATATGGTAGTTAAAATTGATGACTAGATAAGCCCAAGATGACATGGAGCAAAGTTAAATCCCAAAGGAGTTTGATTTCCATGAAAAGGTCAAAGAGAAATTAAATCCTAAAAAGAAAGGAGAAGATCTAAAAGGAATTTAAATATAATAAATAATTATATTCTTTAAAAGTATTTAATTCCAACTTAACTCCTCCTCAAAAAAGACTTTGACCTAGCCCTATGAATTGGGGACCAAGCCGTCAACTCCATAGAGAGAAAGAAGGGAGAGATTTCGACAAGAGAGTTCAAGATAGGAGAGTTCGATTGGGAGAGAGTTTAAGGGGCTGATCGATTTCTTCTTCTTCTTCTTTGCTTCCATTAGATTCATGGTTTAGGGATTATTTTTTGTATATCTTTTGAACCCAACCATGAACTAACTTGATTGGTTGGGGTTATTGTGTTTTGTTGTTGTGAGAAACAATTGGATTTTGTTTAGGTAATAAGAGTTTGCACTTTCAATTCAAGGTTTACTCATTCTTGGTTTTTATTCTTGTTTGCGAGTGAATTGGGAGAGGATCTCGTAATTCTATCTATTTATCTAATATCGGGAGAGTTATATTCAAGAAACGAATGAGTATGGTCTTTATTCAATCTATCGATGGTGAATATTAATCCGGCTTAGGAATAAGTTACGGATTTCAACGGCTAAGAGGAGCGCAAGATTGGTTGTTGTTCACCCTTGATTCACGTAGGGATGTATTGTCAAGGCATGCATAATTAGCTAGAGTTTCGGCTTATGGATAAGAAGAAACCATTGAAGAACACTCTGCCGAACCTTGAAGTTACTGCCTAGTCGCCCAAGCAGTTGCCCAGGCAACCGTCGATTAGTTGCCAAGGCAACCCAGCTGCGCAAGTTGCCACGGCAACCGAGTTGCCATTGCACTCTTTTACCAAGACGATCCAATCAGCTATCATTCCTCAACTCACGATAACCTGGCCTATTCCCTTTCTTATTTCATTTCATATATTCTTTTAGTTTATTGCTCTTAGTTTTCTCGTTAATTAGAACCTCTATTATCAATTGTGTTTTTATTTTCACAGTGCAGTAACTTAAGCAAAGTGGCCCAAACCAATCCTTGTGGAGACGATACTCGATACTCGTATCATTTTATTACTTGCGACGTGTATACTTGCACCGTTTGCGTAGCATTCAATACGCGCAACAAGTTTTTGGCGTTGTTGCCAGGGATTGGCAATTGGTGTTAGTTGTTTTTGTTATTGCATTTTTTTAGTTTTACTAACTTTTCTTTTTGTTTGTTTTATAAAAAAAATTAGATGCGCTACAAGTTAAGGGACATCAACATGTCTGGAAATAAAAGCTGATCTATTCGAGAGTTGATGATGGAAGATAGGAATCAATCCACTCAAGAATTTCTTACACCATTCGATGATTACCTATACCAACCGAGAAAAGCCCAAAGAGCCTATCCTGTGGAAAACTCTTGTGCTATGTGTGGAGAACATCATGTGTTTGAAAATTGCCCTCACATTTTTGGTGCATATGGCTATATGGAGGACCGTAGATGGAACCAACAGCAAAATCCTTCATGGTATGAACAAAAAGCTCAAATTTTTTTTACATGATAATTTTGCCGTAGCAACAGATATGCCATGGCAATACAGTACTTTCCAAGAGCATTCCAATTCCTTAGAGGAAACATTGCTAGCTTCCTTGGCTAGACTTGACGGATCAATTGAAGAGATTCGAGAGTTATCAAAGTCCATGGATACGAGGATAGCTCAGTGGGGTGCAACCTTGGGGAATTCAGAAGATTAATTGAGGAGATCCACATATGCCTTGAATAACATGCACCAACAATCTATTCCTGGGGATACTGACGTCCCAAGGCAAGAGGATAAGGAGAAATGGGAAGAGAGGTCCTTGATGTGTGGGGAACAACTAGAACCTCAAAGTGAAGAGGATGCCAATGAGAGAGACTGCCCAACACATGATGAGCCTAAGCAACAAATGCCTCGGCAATGATTGACGAGCCTGAACAGAGCAATGCCGCGACAACACTCAGTGAAGCTGAGAATAACAATACTACATCAAATTCTGATGAACCTGATGCCCAGAAGGTTACAACGTTGATGTTGAAGTAGGAATTTGTAGATTGCTCTCATCTACAGTTTCCACGGCAATTGCACCACCACATGCAAGATCAACGAGATGATAATACTTTGCCAATGGAATATGAGCATGTAATGGTTGAACCTTTTGAATTCTTTAAAAACTCACCTCCTCCATTGCAGGTATTCTTTGAGGAACCGACGCTAGTAGATTTGAAGTCATCACTGATGGAGATGTTTGAGAAGCCTAAAGAAAACGGTGTTTGGACTCGTGAAGCTTTTCAGAAAATTGGTTTTTCCCTTGACTTACAGCAAATTTTGGTGACTGATTGCCACGAAAATTGGCTTGAGCAGCAATTGCCACAACAACAAAGGCTACATCCAACCATGATAGAAGTCGACAAGAATGAGGTAATTGAATGGTTGGGAATGGATATAATTTTTCCTATTAATATATTCATACCTTCAGGAACAATATCAAGGTGGAATATGTGCATGGACTACAAGGGAACATGAAAGAAAGACACCTCCACCATGGTAACGCAAAAGGGAGTAGCTGGGAGCACATTGGCCCAATTCTTTTGGGGCAATATTGTCACTCGATGGAGGGTGCGAATAGACTATAAGAAGTATCGAAAACGACACTTCTCAAGTTTTCTCAGATATGCAGTAACATTAGAAGATGTATGAAAAATGCTCTTTCTAAGAATCTTTAATTTTTATTTTTAATTTTTTGGAACTTTATTTTATTTTCGTTTTTTATTTATTTTTGGAATTTTTAGGAGATATTTTATTTTATTTTTCTTCATTATCTTTAGTTTCCAGGTTTTCTTTGTTTTCTTTTCTTTTCCACAACAAGACTCACAACCACCATGCTAAGGAAATTCATTGCCGACTATTTGCCACGATAACCACAACAGAGAATGCCCCGGCAACTACCTCAGCAGTTGCCACGGCAACAGAAACTGGCGATGCCCAGGCAACAACAATGGCTTCGGCAACTACTGATGCCAGGCAAGTGAACCTGCCTCGGCAAACATGGATCAAATAAAAGCAATGCTATTCATGCGATACCAGCCACAAGCATTCAACCACCGACCAGAAAATGAATCAAGCAAACGACATGAAGGAAACTTATCACTTGAGGTGACGACCTCTCCTACTAACTCATTTCATTTAGTTTCTTTTAAATTTTATTTCACTTTTACATGCATTTAGGACAATGTTTCTCTCAAGTTTGGGGGAGGTGTTGGTTTCTAGTTAGTTTCATGTTTAGTTGCATTCATCTTTAGCAATCACATATAGGTTGCATATGTTAATTGCCATGCCTTTAATTGGATTTAATTGCTTAAGACTTGTTGAATATCCAATGATGAATTTTTGCCACTGCACTTAATTGAAAGAATCTTTAATTTTAGGATTGCATGAAAAGAACTTAGAATTTTACTATGACGCTGATTTTTTACACGGTTGTGGCTTGTTGATTGAAAGAAACTTAGTGAACTTAGGTTGCTTAAAATTTGGGTAAATTTAAAATTAAAAATTAAAAGTTAATTTCTTGCTAGAGGTGCCCGAAACTGGCTCTAGTAGTAAATGTACTTTCTTGCTATAGGTGCACGAAACTTGCTCTAGTAGTTAATGCACATTAAAGAATTGTTAGAGGTACCCGAAATTGGCTCTAGTGAAAATTAAAATAAATGCCCCGGTAATTAAATTGATAAAAGCCCATTGTTCGCATAGAATCTTGAAAATCAACTTGTACACAACTACGCACACACTTTTCACGAGCATTATAGTTTGATTATGGGTAATTTTTGTGCTATCCGAAAAATTAAAAGGTGATCATACTTTTTGCCACGGTTCCGAGGTTTGAATTCAAGTTTGAAGCATGTCTTTGACGATTAAAGTCTTGGCAGGTAATTGTTAGTTTGCATTGCTTGAGGACAAGCAATAGTTCGAGTTTGGGGGTGTGTTAAGTGTCTAAAAGTACTATTTTATTCACCCTTTTTTATTCATATTATTGCTAGACTTATGCTCATATTAGTTGCATTATTAGCCATTCATGCATGTTTGCATTGTTTCCTTGGTGGACAAGCTTGATTTCATATTTTGCTTAATTTTGTGAAAAAAAGGTACTGCTTTGGTGTGTTTTTGTGTGTGTGCAGAATCACTTGCCAAAGCAAGGCTGGAACCAGTTGCCAGGGCAGTGCATGAAGGAGATGCCGAGCTAGTTGCCAGGGCAATACATGAAGGATATGCCGAGCTAGTTTCCAGGGTAATTTTCGATAAGGGATAAGATGATATAATAGTCAAAATTGATGACTAGATAAGCCTAAGATGACATGGAGCAAAGTTTTAAATCCCAAAGGAGTTTGATTTCCATGAAAAGGTCAAAGAGAAATTAAATCCCAAAAAGATAGGAGAAGATCTAGAAGGAATTTAAATATAATAAAAAATTACATTCTTTAAAAGTATTTAATTCCAACTTAACTTCCTACTCAAAAAAGACTGACCTAGCCCTATAAATTGAGGACCAAGCCGTCAACTCCATAGAGAGCAAGAAGGGAGAGATTTCGACAAGAGAGTTAAAGAGGGAAGAGTTCGATTGGGAGAGAGTTCAAGGGGCTGATCGATTTCTTCTTCTTCTTCTTTGCTTCCATTAGATTCATGGTTTGGGGATTATTCTTTGTATATCTTTTGAACCCAACCATGAACTAACTTGATTGGTTGGGGTTATTGTGTTTTGTTGTTGTGAGAAACAATTGGATTTTGTTTAGGTAATAAGAGTTTGCGCTTTCAATTCAAGATTTACTCATTTTTGGTTTTTATTCTTGCCTGCGAGTGAATTGGGAGAGGATCTCGTAATTCTATCTATTTATCTAATATCGGGAGAGTTAGATTCAAGAAACGAATGAGTATGGTCTTTATTCAATCTATCGATGGTGAAGATTAATCTGGCTTAGGAATAAGTTAAGGATTTCAACGGCTAAGAGGAGCGCAAGATTGGTTGTTGTTCACCCTTGATTCACGCAGGGTTGTATTGTCAAGGCATGCACAATTAGCTAGAGTTTCGACTTAGGGATAAGAAGAAACCATTGAAGAACGCTCTACCAAACCTTGAAGTTGCTGCCTAGTCGCCCCCAGGCAACGTCGATTAGTTGCCAAGGCAACCCAGCTGCGCAATTTGCCACGGCAACCGAGTTGCCATTGTACTCTTTTACCAAGATGATCCAATCGGCTATCACTCCTCAACTCACGATAACCTGGCCTATTCCCTTTTTTATTTGATTTCATCTATTCTTTTGGTTTATTGCTCTTATTTTTCTCGTTAATTAGAACCTCTATTATCAATTGTGTTTTTATTTTCGCATTGCAGTAACTTAAGCAAAGTGGCCCAAACCAATCCCTGTGGAGACGATACTCGATACTCATATCACTTTATTACTTGCGACGTGTATACTTGCACCGTTTGCGTAGCACTCAATACGTGCAACAATAAGGATAAAAAGGAATTTATTATTTCTTCTATCCTAATTAATTCCAACTTAAACTCATCCTCATCCACAACAATTTGACCTAATCATCTCCTATAAATAGAAGATTCAGCCGCAAGCCCTAAGGGGAGAGTTCGATTGGAGAGAAAAATATAGAGGGTTGATCGCAACTTTATTTTCTTCTTCATTGTTTTTATTCGATTCATGTTTGGGAATTTTTATCTTGTATTTCTTTTGCACCCAGCCATGAACTAAACTAAATTGACTTGGGTTATTGTGTTTTTGTGGTTGTGAAAACGTTTGGATTTGTTTAGGTTTTCGATTGCAATCTGAATTCAAAGTTTGTTCATTCTTGGTTCTTAATTTGATTGCGAGTGAATTGAGAGATGATCTCATGAATTCATTCATTTATCTAATATCAGGAGAGTTAGATTCAAGAAACGAATGAACATGGTTTTCATTCAAACGATCGTTGGTGAAGACTAATCCGACTTAGGAATAAGTTGCGGATTTTAATGGCTAAGAGAAGCGCAAGATCGGTTGCTGTTCACCCATGGTTAACACATAGATGTATCACCAAGGCATGCACTATTGATCAGTGTTTCGAGTTAGGGATAACAAGAAGCCATTGAAGAACGCTTTGCCGAGCTTTGAAGGAAATCGCCCAGTTGCCTAGGCAATTGGCGAATTGTCCAGGCAATCCAACTGGTTCTAATTGCCAAGACAATTGCGTGGCTTCAGCTACCAATTACTACAATGATCCATCCGACAATCACACCACGACTCACGATAACTCGGCCTACTCTCTCTTATTCGATTATAATCTTCTTTCATTTTCTTGTTTACTTATTTTACTTGTTCATTCAAAACATGTACCATCACAATTTATTTCTCTTTTCAGTGCAAAGAATTATAAATCATAGTTTCACCAATCTTTGTGGAGATAATATCTAATCTATATTATAACTTGCGACGTGTATACTTGCACCAATTACGAAGCACTCAAAACACACAACGATCATGTTCAAAGAGAGGCCATACTGTATCAGGATATCGTTGGGGAGCGATGAGTCAAAATCTTCCTGCAGTTCGAGGGATTTTGGTGGGAGGTTTGCGGATGTTTGGTCTGAAGACTCGTCGGAGCAAGACTCCTCCGAGAAAGCCTCAATTTCTCCGACTCTGGCGGATCCCAAACAAGAATGTTTGATGGTTCAGATCCCTAAAGGGTCGAATGTGTTCCCCAATGTCGGGAAGGTCGGTGATACTAATGAGAGTAGGCAGTCTTTTCCCCATGCAAACTCTGCACCCAAGAATATGGGAGATTGCCAGCCTCGCTCTGGTGTGGTCCCTACTAGGAATGCCAATCAGGGTAATATGGAGGCTTCTAATATTTCGCTTCCCTCTGCTGGGCCCACTGTTGGTGTTGGCCCTTCAAGATATTCGGATAGTCTGGCGGATAAATAGGAAGCTATGGAATATTGGGGGATTTGAGTGGGTATGCTCTCCGGCGGTGGGGACTGCAGTAGGGTTGATTAGTGCCTGGGATCCTAATTTCTTTCGGCTTACGAAGGTTGTGGAACAGCGGTTCATTGCGGTGGTTGGGGAGATTCCAAATAAGAACTTTAAATGTGGATTCATCAATGTCTACGACCCATCTATTGATTCGGAGAAGAGTTCTTTTTTCCTTGAGTTAGCAAACTTTATTGGAAGTTTCTCGGGTCCTTGGAGTATAGGGGGCGACTTCAACGCCATTCTAAATCCTGAAGAAAAGTCAGGAGCGTCGGTGAACTTCAACATTATGGAGAGTTTTAGGGGTCTGGTACAAGAATCAAGTTTGATCGATTTGCCTCTGCAAGGGGGTATGTTTACATGGTCTAATAACAGGGACAATCCTACCTTCGTCCGCTTAGATAAATTTCTGATCTCAGGAGATTTCTCCCTAATTTTTCCATCAATTGCCCAAAAATTGCTGGGAAAATCTCTATCGGATCACAATGGTATACTGCTCTATGAGGATGCACAGAATTGGGGAGTCAAGCCGTTTCGGTGTTTTAACTTCTGGTACGAGGAGGATGGGTTTAACAAGGTGATGGAATCAGCGATTCATGACCAAAGACAATCTGGAAGAAGGGTGTGTATTGGAAGCCTTCTAAATGCTTCGAAAGCTGCAGCTCATTCATGGGCTCGGAAACAGAATTTCGAGTTCAAGAAGAACATCGCTGAATTGGAAGCCAAAATTAGTGAATTAGAAGGGGAATTGCAAGTCAATGGTGCTAGTTTGTTGATATCTGGGGAATTACAAACGCTGAGAGCAAAGTTATGGAAAGAATATAGGAAGGAGGAAAGAGCGTGATTACAAAAATCAAGAGTGAAGTGGATCGCGGAAGGGGATAAGAATATCAGGTTCAATGGAGCAATTAGGTGAGTTACAACATTATAACTTCTATTGAAGTTTCTGAGCTTAATCTGAATCTTAAAAAGGTTTCAATGGAGCAAGCAACGTTTCTGGAGAAGCCTTTTACAGTCGAGGAAATTAGGTGAGTCATCGAGGAGGCTGATGGTAACCGTGCTCCAGGGCCGGACGGACTCAACATGGGATTCTTTAAAAGGTACTGACACTTAATTAAAAATGATCTGATGTCTTTCTTTGATGATTTTTACCGTAATCGTAGCTGGGAAGATTGTATAAATCGCTCGTTCATCACATTAATCCCAAAGAAATCGAATCCAAGCTCGCTGGAGGATTACTGGCCTATCAGTCTAGTGAGTGCTGTGTATAAAATTCTAAGCAAGGTGTTGGCTAACAGGTTGCGGGGTTGTCTAGATTTCCTAGTGAGTAATTCTCAATTCGCATTTATCCCCGGGCGTCAAATATTTGACTGCTCTTTGATCGTAAATGAAGCCATCGACTACTTGAGAAAATGTGGAAATAGTGGGGTGACCTTCAAAATTGATTTTAAAAAAGCATATGACTAGATTGGAAATTTTACTACGGGTTCTTCAGGAGATGGGTTTTGGTGACCGGTGGTGTTCTTGGATTCGGAAATGCCTCTCTACGGCTTCCATTGCAGTGCTCGTAAATGGTTCTCGAACGGATTTTTTTAAGATTTCTAGGGGCTTACGGCAAGGTTGCCCTTTATCACCCTCATTGTTTAACTTAGTGGGGGAGGCTCTGAACCAGATGCTTACCAAGGCTCATGTTGCTGGCCTATTTTCGGGGTGGAAGATTGGTTCGGATGAAAACTCGATGTGTATCTCACATCTTCAGTATGCTGACGACCTATAATCTTCTCGGAGGCATCTAAAGCTCAAGTGCTGAATGTTAAAAGGGTGTTGAGAGTATTTGAAATTGCGTCCGGTCTACAAATGAATTTGAAGAAAAGTGTGATTTTTGGTACTAATATCGACAATGAAGTTATCCAGGATTGGGCTGCAGCTGTTGGGTGTTCTGTTGGTAATCTCCCTTCCGAGTATCTTGGCCTCCCTTTAGGGGCTGCAAGAAATTCGCTGGTGCTTTGGGAACCAATTATCTCAAAGCTCTTGAAAAAGCTCGCTGGGTGGAAATCGGCATCCTTATCCTTTGGGGGCAGAATTACTTTGGTAAGGTCTGTGTTATCTAGTTTGCCTGTCTTCTATCTGTCTTTATTTAGGATGCCGACTGCTGTATACAATCGCATAAATTGTATTATTTCATCCTTCCTTTGGGGTGGTTCTCTTGATCAGAAAAAAATTCACTGGGTGAATTGGAAGGAGGTTTGTTCCCCGATAAAGGATGGTGGACTGGGAATTGTTGATTTAAATGCCAAGAATAGGGCTTTACTTGGTAAATGGTGTTGGAGATTTGGGAATGAAAGCAACGCCCTGTGGAAAAACGTTATTACAAGCAAGTATAAATATAATTCCTCGCTTCTTGTACCAGACTTGGCACAACATCGAAATCTCTCTTGGATTTTTGGAGAGGTGTGGTGAAAAATAATTCTGAGATGGTAGGTGACAATAGTCCTTTCAGGGAGAATTTTCAAATACAAATCGGAGATGGTAGGCAAACCAGGTTTTGGACAGATATCTGAATTGATGGGAGGCCTCTATATGAACAATTTCCTCGTATATTGCTCTGTCCCTCGATAAGAAGGGATTTGTTGCTGATTTTGCTCTTAAAAGATCCTCAGGGTGGGATTGGAACATTCCACTTAGGCGCAGGCTTTTCGACTGGGAGAAATCTCAATGGGCAGCATTTCGAAGACTGCTTGATAATTTTTTGGTTCCTATCTTGACAAGGATTGGGTGAAATGGCTTGGTTCAAGATAATTTTTTGGTTCCTATCTTGACAAGGATTGGGTGAAATGGCTTGGTTCAAGTGACGGGATGTACTCGGTCAAATCTGCAGCCCTCTTACTAGATCCAGTTTCTCCCCAAGACTTTAATTGGAAACAGATTGTATGGCTCGGTATTGCTCCCCTTAAAGTGGAGGCATTTGTTTGGCTAGTCTTACATCGTCTCGTCCCAGTTAAATTCGAACTTGAGAAGAGAGGGGTCAGACTTGACTCGGATAATCTCTGCCCACTATGTCGTGTGTGTCCTGAAACAGTGGAACATTTATTTTTCTCATGTGAGGTGACTTGGAGAGTTTGGTCAAAGGGGGCTTCGGTATGGAAACAGGTGATGGTTTTCCATCAGGACCCTCTGAGATTTTTGGTGTCTTGGTACACGCTTCGTCCTTGCTCGACCAAGTATCAGATGTGGAGTACTGTCCCTTTCGAGGGAAAATTAGAGATGAATTACAATTGGTTTTCATAATCTACTCTCGATTTGCCTGGTGGTACAAAGCAAAATTTCCAGATGCTCAGGCCTCTATCGAGGACATTGTTTCAAATTTGACCATTACTGATTCCTGTGAGATAAATGGTCATGGGGTTTCTAGGTCAGTCCCATGGTGTTCTCCCCTTGTAAATTCAATGTTGATGGTGCAATGAAACTAGATGGAAGTTCGGGTGGTATTGTGGGTATCCTTTGAGATCATGAGGGCCGTGTTCTGCTCTCCTTTGCATCGAACATAGGTGCTGGTTCCCCTGTGTTGGCTGAACTTTTGGCAATTGATGGGGCTATTCAGTTGTTTGCAGAGTCTCAATGGTATGGAGTCCTCAAATTGATAATTGAAAGCGATTGCTCCAATGCTGTACAATGGATAGCAAACCCGTCAAGGGCTCCTCCATGTTTCTCACGGTTGGTGATAAATTTCTCCCAGAAAATACTTCAAGAGGGCTCCTCTTTAAGCTACATCCCTAGAGTGTGCAATATAGAAGCGGACTCATTGGCGAAGGGAGCTATTATATAAACTGCTTTGGTGTTTGGTTGCCCGTGTGGATTTACTTTTTTCCTTGCCTCGTTCTCACTGGTTTTGACCTTGGTGGCATATTTGGTTATATCCAGTAGTGGTTGACATTTTGTTTGGTTGGTGACTAAAAGGACGATCCCCTGGAAATTATAGATTTTACTTGAGTTGCTAGAATTTCATGTATCTGGAAATTATAAAGATAAAGAAATTTAATTCGATCAACATTAAGAAATGTAGAGGAAGAAGGGTTGCTCACATTGGAAACATGTCAAATGGGCTAGTAGTCCAAAATAACTGTTAGTTTGGGTGAGTGGGTCATATGCTTGCCTCTTTTTGAAGCCGATGAACCTGGACTATTACATTTTAATGATACCATCAATTCTTAAAGTCCAAACCCACCAGAGTCGGCTCTTGATTTCAATCGGAACTCGCAACTAAATTTGTCAATTGGATTGGTCGAATTGGTTTTGAGCAACATCAAATTGGATCAAATTAGTTTAAGTTTTCAGAATTTGAATCAGTTTTGTTTGAATTAGTTTTGGACCTCAGTATGAGAATCGTTTTTCAAATTATATCAGTTTAAATTCAAATCATTTTGGGTCGTTTCAATGTTAAATTCATTTTAGATCTAAATTCACTTAAGAAAATATAACTTCACATCAATATTCTTGCATCTCCTATGTTGTATTAGATTCTTGGAGAGTTTGATTGTTGAATTGTCATCACATAAAATTTTTGTAGCCTCTAATTGCTTGAATTTCAAATCTTCTAGTATTATTCTTAGCCTGCTCGACAAGCGCATATTGTTGCCATTGATGGACGCATGATTTCATGTAAGGAGTGCAAACTATCAAGAAATTATATTAGAAAGATTTTAAGGGTACAAATTTAAATTATTCTTAGAAAATATAAAAGAAATATATAAAATAAAATGGAACTTAATTTTTTTAGGGGGTGCACAGTCATTGTGCTTGACAAAGTGACAATTGATTATCTCTCGGATAACCGTGAAATTAAAATTGTTCCCAACATAAAAGCATTTTGATGTCCTGCATAACCACTATCATCGAATCCCTATAGGTTGGAATTTACAACCTCTTATAAAATAACCCAAAGTCTTTGGTTACTTGCAAGTAAAAAAGTATTCTCTTGGCAAATAACAAATGCTTTTCCAAAGGATTATCTGTGTATTTACTTGTTAAATTTACTGAATACATAGTCTAGTCTTGTAAAAGTAAGATACATTGAAATTTCTATAATTTATTTTTAAAGCTTGTGGTCAACTGTCTTCCCTTTAAGATCTTTGTGAAACTTTGAATTGTAGGGTAAACAAAATCATAGTTCACTAAACTATTTTTGCTTTCTTATTTTGATGATTAAATTATTATTTTTAACAAAATCGTCACTAATGTTATATTTTTTTTCTATTTTGATCACCCGTCGTAAAAAAACTTACAAAAAAATAATTTGTTGACCAAAACAAGAAATAAGTAATAGATTGGTGACCAAAACAGGAAAAACGTAACATTAGTGACCAAAATAAGAAAAAAATATGACATTAGTGACCAATATAGGAAAAAACATAATGTTAGTGACAATTTTGTTAAAATAATAGTTTAGTGACCAAAATTAAAAAAAATAATTTAATAAACAATGGTTTTGTTTACTCTAAATTATAGTCATAGGAGTGTTTGCTTTGATACCATTTTACAGAGTTGAATAAGTAGAAAATGTTTTGCAAAGGAGAAAGCAAAACTACAACTTTATTAAAAACTAAATGACATCTTTAAATAGGGTAAATACACTCTGAAAACATAGAAATGATTAGGGATGGCAAAAAAAAATCGGATTCAGCAGGTTTTGAGTCGACCTGAGTTGGTAGGGTCGAAATTTTAAAAAAAGTTTGAGTCGGGTTGTGTTCAGGTTTAGGGCGTAAATTCTCTGGCCCATCCAGCACCAATTTCTTTATTATTATATTTTTATATATAATATATAATATTTTATTAATTTTCTTCAGGGCTGGTCGAATTTAATCAAATATTTTATTAAAATTTTGGAACCGGATCGAGGTCGAATTATAATTTTATTATATCTGGTTAGGTCGAGTCAGAAATAAAAATATATTAAACTTGGGTCGGTCGGGGCGTGTTCAGGGCGATCAAAGATAGAAACCACTAACAATAATATCCCTAAAACGTAGACGACCAAAATTATATCATGCTGATATTTTAAAAACAACTCAAAATTTTAAAGACAAGCTTTATAACTAAGACACTCTTAAATAATAGCAACTACTTGGACAAATAAAAAACAAACAATTACGTCTTAAACGTTCTTCGTAGCAATTTATCTGCTTATGATTCTTTGTAGCATTTCTTATTTTTCTTCAAAAGTGTCGTCTTCGATGATGGCTTAATATCGTCCTCTAACTTTTTTTTATTTGTTTATTTTGCTTTTATTTTTAGTCTCAAATGAGGAATTTTTTTATTTTGAATTTAATTTTTTTCATACATTTTGTTACATTTGTTCGTCTACCTCTGTGATACGATTTTTTTTTTTTTGTATTACAGTTTTCACCTTTCTTTATGGTAGTATGATGCTTGTGTAGTGACCATCACGGTGTACCTTTTAATCAGTAAAGGTTGATAATTTAGTATGGTTAGATCTCCTTTTGTGGTAATTTGTCAATGCTATCAAAACTATTAGCGAAACAATTTGTTAAATTAATATTTTCGATATCCACTCTTATATCAAATGATTCTCTCAATCTCAACTCCTATAGATTCTCTCGATCTCCACTCCTACATCACCATAACATCTAAAATGAAAGACATATCAAGATTTTAATGATGGTTGACAAATTTTCTATAGAATGTGAAAAATGTATTCAAGGGAATGTTTAGTTATTTTTCTTCTGGCTGAGTTTACATATTTTAATTTTTTTTCTTCACGAGTTTTCTTGGTAGACTTGTCCTCAAGACTCCTTAATATTTGTTGTAACTTCCCTTACTTTTTAATAAAATTCAACTTCTTACTCTTAAAAAAAAAAGTTCCAACAATAATGACTTATTATAATCAATCTTAAAAAGAGGATTAATCGGAATGTTATTGATATGTTATGCTTTTTCATTTCTTGGATTTGTTTGATTCCCTTAGTAGAGAAGATTTATCTTAGTGCTAGTATTGCTAGTTAGGATAGAATGGGATCGGATGTCACGTCTTTGCTTTTTTATAGTTGAAATTGAACTGTCGTATTTCTTAATTGGAGAATATCATATTCTCTTCGCTGGATTTGTTGAGCCAGAATCATCTGATTCTCAAAACGTTTCAGAATCTCATTTGCAGCTAAACGAAAAACCTTTAAATTCCAAAGATTTTTAAGTTTATTCTTACCTTTAATCGGATGAGATATTTATCTGCAATGATTCTAAGGACTCCTAATATTAGAATATATGACGAAGGCCACTTTACAGATCCTAATTCATTGTTTGGATTCTTCACCACTTCTAAATCAATTTGATGAAAACCAATGTTTATTCCCAATTCATATAATTTACTTTTTAAGTCAATAAACTTATAATTAATTTTCATGTTTTTTAAATTATATCATTAATTTTTTTATTTACGTATTAGATAATTTAGGTAAACTATGTTAAATAAAATTAATATAAAACGAGTTTTAAGATGCATTCACCGACAAGTATTGGGTGTGATGGCAAGACACATTGCACTCTCAAGGAGAGAATTCAGGTTCAAACTTTGGAGATGATTTTGTTGGGAGGGAGATTCATGTATCCCAAACATAGACCATAAAATAGACATGAAGTATGCCAAAAAAACATTAGATCTCGAAAACAAATTCGAATAACCTTTCAAATTCTCTTCCTCATAAAGTAACATGTAAACTACCTATTTAGTACCTAATCTTCTTACTAAGTTTCTATTTTTGAAAAAATTGTACTTAGCATTACGTTTTTGTTCTATTTTGGTACACCAACTATTAAAAATTAACGGAGATGATGACATAGCTCATTTTTAGTTGTGATAATGACTGTTTTAGTCTCCAAAACTTATACATTTCTATCAATTTGGTCCTAAACTCTATCAATTTAATCATCATCTCAAATATTTGGGTTAAAACAGAAAATTTCACATTTTTTATTTCTTCTTCCTCGAAAATCCTAGCGCCTCTTTTCCCCTTAGGCCACCATCAACCCTAGCTCACATCACTAATCATCGTTACGCTTCACCGTTGTCGACAACTCTTTTCTTTTTCACCTTTGTAGTCTGATCTTCCCCTCTTCCTAATGTAGCGACCGTTTTGAAAATCGGCTACGGGGCATCCCCACATTTTTGAAGATAAAGAAGACTTGTAGTCGCCTCCGGTCACTTGGATAAGGTAGACCGGACACCACAAAACCAGAGATTCGTGAAAGGGGTTCGGGAGTTGGTTACATGTGGGGAAGAATTAGCACCCACAACGCCCGAAATTGGTACCAAATCAAATGTTGCTTTTAACTATTAGAAATTGTTGAAATTTAAATAACTTTAATTAAATGCCCTTACTTGAATATAAACCTTAATAAGTGGGTTTTAAAATTTGGTGGGCTTGAATTAATTTGAAATTTAATTAATAAGGGTGACGATACAACGGACCATAGATTAAACCAACATCAAATAAGCCCGACTGCCGTGTTAATTTAGGGTTCGAACTTCGTACAATCACCTTTATGCATGATGCAAGCACTTAAACATGATGTTGTGATTTGTCAACTTTTAGGTAATGTTTACCTTCGGACGGTAAGAATTAATTCAAATATTCGGTCAACATCTATTGAGCCAGGACTATTACTACACAAATATCAAAATTAATGAATACCTCCTTTTTATAATTAAAGATTAATTAATTATCAAGATAAACATGGAATTAAAAGGTTAAATGAATGACAAATAAAATGTATGTCACAAAAATAATGAAATTAAACATAAACATGGTAAAAACAAATAACATAAAAAAATCTAGAAAAAGACCGGATCGAACAAAAGAAACGCATAAAATAAATGCGAGGAAATTAAAGTGCGAAAATTTAAAGAGCAGAAATTAAATGTTAGAAGTTAAATGCTAGGTTTTAATTGGCTACACAAAACGGGCCATAAATAATACGGATCATACCTCATTGTGGGTCACCGTAAGGCCGATAACGAACATAATCGAACACCCAATCTATATATATATATGAAAACATACAATACATAATATATATTCCATATAACATATAGATAGTAATAATACACACACACACACACACACACACACACACACACACACACACACATATATATATATATATATATATATATATGGGATGAGATCCAGTTACATGGTGTAAAACTTATTTAGTTTTACACTAATCCATGACCATTGGATGAGTAAAATGGATGGATGGGATTAACAGTAAAAAATGTGAAGATTATCACTTGGAAAAAAAAGATAAGGAAACAATCTTAGCCATTAATTATCATCATCCACGGTCCAAAAAAAAGTGTAAAAGTAATTGAGTTTTACACCATGTAAGTGGATCCTAACCCTATATATATATAGCTACAATATATACACTATACATAGTATGTGCTAATAGAGCAGGGACCAAAATGCGAAGAAAAAAAATCGATGGACCAAATTGAGGGAGAATAAAGCTAATATTAAAATAGGGATCCAAATAAAACGTTTTGAAAACTGAAGAGGTTGCAGAAAAGAATTCAAAAGGGAGGAGGGATTTAATGAAGTAATTAACCCAAAATTTTTCGAAACCACCTATAAAAGCTAAACATAAAACAAATTTTATTTTTTTTAAACAAAACACAAAGATAAAGAACCTATTACCCCAAATCTTCTTAGGTGTTCTTCACCTTCGCCATGGTTCCCAGAAACCGGCGGCTCTTTCTACCATATGGCGGCCGGCAAACTCGAAATTTTATCGAGAAACTCTTTTTCCTCATTTTGTTTCAAATTTGAGTCTCGATTTTTAAGAAAACCCCATTTTACCTCTCGGATTTACAAAAATCAAAACCAAAACCCTTAAAAACCCTCTTTTAAAAAAAGATTTTAGATCTCGAACCGGGGAAGACGAAATGACCTAAGCAAAAGGGGCGGCGACTACTCCGATTCCTAGATGGTAACCCTAACTTCCTCATTTTCTTTTTTATATTTAAAATGAAAAACTGAAATAGGAATACCTCTGAAGAATCGCTTGCCTTTTTGTGTTTTTGTCTTGATTTTTGCCATCCCTCTTACATTTGGTTTCCTTCGGCTATATAGCCAAATTTACAGTGAAAATAAAAAAAAATGGAAATCCCCTATTGGTTGGTGAAGAAACTCTTTGATGTACCCCTTTTGTTTTTGCTGCCTTTTCGAATTACTTGCCCTTTTATTTTCATATGAATGGCGAGGCTCATACGAGGAGAGAGGGATCAGTCCTTGCTCGAATGAGAGTGAGCAGCTGAAGGGGACCATCTGACATGGCATTTAGCCATTGAGGCGTGCTGAGATGGAGCCCGATGAATGGCTAGTCAACTGTCAACGCAAGTGATGTGGTAGATAGACCGGTGAGAGCTGAAGGGATGAACAATTTGGCACGTGAGCAGCTGTGGCGGCATGTTGTAATTAGAGGAGGCTAGGGTTTCTAATGTGAGTTTAGGATGCGGGCTTAGTGAGCTCTAGGTTTAGTTGAGCATTGTTGGGTTAATTAGGGTAAATGGGTATAATATGTGTGTAATGAGATGTAAAATAGGTAATTTGTATATATAATACGGATATTGGGTTTAAATTTATTATTGGAGGCCCAGATGAAAATAGGTGATTATAGCTGCCCCTATTTGCTCATTATTATGAAACAACAATAGAGCAAAGACTAAACGATAGCCATTTTCGTTTGGTCGAACTAGAACACTATTCCTAGCACAACTATTCCTTCAACTCTAACTGAACCATCTTCCAATTTCTAGAGGAATAGAACTCATCTGTTGATCCGCTACACCACCGATATAGATTCAAGATTTGGTCTAATCCTGTTTCATCCCCTTTTTCAAAAAGATAAAACCTACAAGAGTAAAAGCCATTTGTTTCAGACTGACTATCCATTTATTTAAAACTGTGAAATTAAAAAAGATGGGGTAAAGAGATGTTTAAATATGGATGATCTGCTACACCACCGATAATAAGACTAGATCAGGAGATTAGATTGGATCAAGCTACGACTCTAACGAAGAGGCATGATCTGGGGATTAGATGTGATCAAGCTACAACTCTGATGAAGAGGTATGATTTGAAGATTTAGGGGCGAAGGTTAGCTTGTGAACGCTTTCTTTAGCGGAAGCATCGGTCTGAGGGCCCATTTACTATTGGTCCTTATACTTTTAAACTCTTTTGTGAGTAATGCAGAGAAAACTTTTTGTTTCAATATAGGGCTACATGTTCTGATTTCAATGTGAGATGCTTGAAAATTTGGTTTTTCTTTTCAGATTGTGAATATATCAAGCTAGATTGAATCCCCTAAATATCAAGTGCATGAGCAACACTAAAAATGGCTTACTGGGGATTGCCTCAAACAAATCATGTGTCTAGGAGACCTTGAAAGCTGAATTGATGTTTGAAGATGTGAAGTGCATTTTTAAGATCCTTCTATGCTTAACTACATTGCCTTTGGCAGGTTCCTTTCTGTCTCATTTTTGTTTGGGAAATTCAATTCATCACATTCTTTTGGCTTAAAATAAATGGAGCAAAGAACAAATTCCTGAGCTACTCGGTATTGTCATGATTTTGAAAATATTACCATCATTCATGAAGCGAAGAGTTTCGATTAGAATGGGCTTCAGTGGAGTGCCCAAAAAATTCCACACTCTTATCTGAAAATGCCTATTACCAGGCTTCGAACATTGGAGTGCTTTTTTATTAATTTTTTGAAGAAAGTGCCTATTACCAGGCTTTGAAGTGTTTTTTTAAAATGCCTATTACCAGGCTATAAAAGTTAAATCAATTCATTTTATTTTGAAAATGCCTATTACCAGGCTTCAAACATTAAACGGAACCAATTTATTATATTTGATGTGAAATGCGAATAACACATTCATGATCTCCACAACTTAGAATTTCAATTAGACACAGGCTACTCGGATTCAACCTTGTTGCGCGTAATAAGTGCTATGCAATTGTGCAAGTGTACACGTCGCAAGTTATAGTATAAAAGATATCGTCTCCACAGGGATTGATGCCACTTCAAGAATCTAATCTCTTGCACTATAAAAGTACTAGGAACACAAGTAGAAGATTGTAGGAGTTTTAACTAACAACTAAACTAAGAAAGCAATAAAGTAAAAGAAGTTGTAATTAAATGAGAGAGAATAGGCCAGGTTATCGTGAGTCGAGGTGTGATAGCCGATTGGATCATCTTGGTAAAAGAGTGCAAGGGCAACTCAGTTTCCGTGGCAACTTGCATAACGGGGTTGCCTTGGCAACTAATCGATGGTTGCCTGGGCGACTAGCTGGGCAACTACTTGGGTGTCTGGGCAGCAACTTCAAGGTTCGGCGGAGCGTTCTTCAATGGTTTCTTCTTATCCCTAAGTCAAAACTCTAGCTATTTGTGCATGCCTTGACAATACATCCCTGCATGAATCAAGGGTGAACAACAACCAATCTTGCGCTCCTCTTAGCCTTTGAAATCCTTAACTTATTCCTAAGCTGGATTAATCTTCACCATAAATAGATTGAATAAAGATCATACGCATTCGTTTCTTGAATCTAACTCTCCCGATATTAGATAAATAGATGAAGTTATGAGATCCTCTCCCAATTCACTCGCAAACAAGAATAAGAACCAAGAATGAGTAAACCTTGAATAGAAAGTGCAAACTCTTATTACCTAAACAAAATCCAATTGTTTCTCACAACCACAAAACACATTAACCTTAGCCAAATAGATTTAGTTCATGGATAGGTTCTAAAGAAACACAAGATAAATAATTCCTAGTATAAACCTAATTGAACAAGAAAGAAAAAGATGAAGAATGGATGGAGCTTTGTCAAAATCTCCCTTACCCTTGATCTTGTCGAAAATTCTCTCTTCTCTTCCTTGGAGTTGACGGCTTGATCCTTAATTTATAGGGCTAGGTCAAAGTCTTTTTTTGAGGAGGAAATTAAGTTGGAATTAAATTATCTTTAAAGAATATATTTTTTATTATATTTAAATTCCTTCTAGAAATTCTCCTATCTTCTTGGGATTTAATTTCTCTTTAACCTCTTCATAGAAATCAAACTCATTTGGGATTTAGCTTTGCTCCATGTCATCTTGGGCTTATCTAGTCATCAATTTCGACTACCATATCATCTTATTCCTTGTCGAAAATTGCCCTGACAACTAGCTCGGCATCTCCTTCATGCATTGCCCTGGCAACTAGCTCGACATCTCCTTCACGCATTGCCCTGGCAACTAGCTCGGCATCTCCTTCATGCATTGCCCTGGCAACTAGTTCCAGCCTTGTTTAGGCAAGTGATTCTGCACACACACAAAAGACACAAAAGCATCTTTTTCCACAAAAATAACCAAGTTATGTAATCAAGCTCAACAGTGGAAAGAAATATGAATTAATGCATGAATGACTAATTATGCAACTAGTATGAGGCTAAGTCTAACAATAATATAAGTAAAAAGGGTAATAAAAATAATACTTTTGAACACTTATCACACCCGCAAACTTGAACTATTGCTTGTCCTCAAGCAATGCAAACTAACAATTACCTGCCAAGACTTTAATCATCAAAGACATGCTTCAAACTTGAATTCAAACCTCGGAACCGTGGCACAAAGTATGATCACCTTTGATTTTTTTTGGATAGCACAAATTACCCAAAATCGAACTATAATGCTCGTGACAATGTGTATGCGTAGTTGTGTACAAGTTGATTTTCAAGATTCTATGTGAACAATAGGCTTTTATCAATTTAATTACCGGGGCATTTATTTTTATTTTCACTAGAGCCAATTTCGGGCACCTCTAGCAAAGTAAGCAATTTCTCATTTTAGTTTAGTCGACTAGAGTCAATTTCGGGCACCTCTAGCGATTCTTTAATGTGCATTAACTACTAGAGCCAGTTTCGGGCACCTCTAGCAAGAAAGTGCATTTACTACTAGAGCTAGTTTCGGGCACCTCTAACAAGAATTTAACTTTTAATTTTCAATTTTAAATTTACCCAAATTTTAAGCAACCTAAGTTCACTAAGTTTCTTTCAATCAACAAGCCACAACCATGCAAAAAAAATTCAGCATCATAGTAAAATTCTAAGTTCTTTTCATGTAATCCTAAAATTAAAGGTTCTTTCAATTAAGTGCAGTGGCAAAAATTCATCATTGGATATTCAACAAGTCTTAAGCAATTAAATCCAATTAAAGGCATGGCAAGTAACATATGCAACCTATATGTGATTGCTAAAGATTAATGCAACTAAACATGAAACTAACTAGAAACCAACACCCCCCAAACTCGAGTGAGGCATTTTCCTCAATGCATGCAACAAAGAAAAATAAAAATAAGGAAAAGTAAAATGCAAACGAGGACTTACTCCGAGAGTTCGTCATCGTGGATGATTAGTTTCATTTTGGTCGGTGCCTTGATTCTTTTGCTTGAACGCGATGGTTGCTTCCTTGTTGCCGATGGTGGAAGCGATCCTCGTACGGGGTTGTCTTCATCGTCCTCTTCATCAATGTCATTGACTTTTTGCTTGGGCTTGGAGGATTCGATTGGTGCGGTCTTTGTTGGTGCAATGGAAGACTCGTCCGAATCTAAAAAATCAGACAATGATTCAGTACGAGTTGATTCGGGCATAGGTGCTTTACCTTTGGCTTTTGCAGTGGTTGCCAGGGTTTCTTTAGCTTTGGTTGCCGCAACATCTTCAATGTTAGTTGCCATGGCAACTGCTTGGGCAGGTGCGGTGTTGGTTGCCGCGACATCATCTGTTGCGGTTGCCGTGGCAACTGCTTCATTGGTTACCGTGGCAAGGATTTCAGCAGGAAAGATGGGGAACGGCACGCGGCTGTCCGGGTACTTTTCCAGGATGACTTGGGTGATGGCATTGTTGTGATCCTTCATGTACCGCTTGAACATTAGTTGCCGATCTTCAATTTTCCTAAGGCGGTTCGCCAATGGTTGTAAGAGTGCTTCAAGTTGTCCTGGGTTGATGGCCGTGTTGCCCGGGCATTAGGTGCTTCGGCATTAGGGGTTGCCGAGGCGGCAAGAGTTGCCGCGGCAATTGAAGGCGTTGGGGATTTTACCGGTGCCTCTCCCATTAGCTTTCGAATTTGTGCTCGATTCCAACCAGACTTTGGTATGGCCTTTTCATCAGTGGACTCACTTGGGACATGCATCTCCTTGCAAAGATTGGAAATTAAGCACGGGAAGAAAAGAGAACCCTTGTCTTTTGTGCTTTTCAAGTTGCTTGGGCGTGAGTTGATCAACAAAGGCTTGATGCTCATCCTTCTCAATGTAGAGCCCGTAAAAGGTGTTGATGTTTTTGGGGCTTATGAGTATAGCCTTGTCACGAAAAAAAACATAAGGATTATCCGGGTTAGGTGAGTGAGCATAGAATTCTCTTACCCATGAGATGTTACCCGGTTCTGATTGATGGCAAAAGATTTGCCGCTTTTGATGTGCAATCCTTTCGAAGATGAATGGTTCAAGGCCGAAATCTTGATGAAAGTTGGAGTATTCAAAGCCTTGTTCTTCGCAAATCTTCCGACTTTCAAACTTGGAGTGAAATCTTTCTTGAACCACCGTGTAGCAAACTTCTTGTATCTTGGTTCTTTGGAGGAACTTGGATGAACCAAAAATTCAATTTTGGATGCCATGGATGATCTTGGTTGTGAGTTTGCTAAAAACAAAGAAAAAAAAGCAAAAGAAACTAAAGAGTTGCAAGATTGAAAAGTAGGAATATGTTTCTTGGAAGTTAAGGGTGATGGGTTATATAGAAAAGATAGGTAGTAAATATGGTGGGTGAGATTAATTTTGGAATAAATAAGAAAGAGGTTTCGATTTAGGGGAATGGTGACGGCTAGGGGGTTTATTTAGGGTAAGTTGGAGGCTTTATATAAGCCTTAGATTCAGCCCATTAATTTCCTTGTTGAAGAAATTTCTTTCTTGAATCAAAATTCCTCTTTTATCTTGAACTCTTTTTCCTACAATTCAAAAACAAATAAAATAAGGATTAAAATAAAGATAAACTAATAAAAGAAAATAAATAAAGATGTAGTTTTAATCTTAAAGAAAATAAATAAATCTATCCTGAAAAGAAAAAAAATACTGAAATTAAATAATATATATATATATAGTTAGAAAAAAATAAAAATAAAAAGAAAAAGAAAAGAAAAAAGAAAATATTGAAAGGAGAGCATGCTCATGCATCTCCTAAGGTGACCACTTCTTCGTTACGTTCCACATGGGCACCGTTGTAGTGCTTCAATCTTTGTCCATTAACTTTGAATTCATGTTCGTCATTGATGGACTTGATTATCACGGCACCATGGGATAATGGTTTGTCAACTTCAAATGGTCCCGACCATCTTGATTTCAGTTTTCTCGGGAAAAGTTTTAGCCGAGAATTGAATGAGAGAACTAGTTGCCCTGGTATGAATTACCGCGGCAATAGTCTCTTGTCATGCCATTGCTTTGTTTTCTCCTTGTAGAATCGTGCATTGTTATAGGCGAGTGCACAAAATTATTCTATCTCATTGAGGTCCAATAAACGCTTTTGTCCGGCACTTTCCCAATCCATATTCATGGTCTTGATTTCCCAATATGCCTTGTGTTCGATTTCCACCGGTAGATGGCATGTTTTGCCATAGACAAGTCGGAAGAGGGACATACCTAAGGGTGTTTTGAATGCAGTGCAATATTCCCAAAGTGCGCCATCTAGTCTTACTGACCAATACTTCCTAGAGGGATTTACAACTTTCTCGAGTATACCCTTCAATTCCCGGTTGGAAATTTTGCTAGCCCATTGGTTTGTGGGTGATATGTCGTGGCAATCTTGTGAGATACACCAAAGCGTTGTAACATCTTGGTGATGAGTTTGTTGTCGAAGTGCTTACCTTCATCACTGATAATTGCTTTCGACATCCCAAACTGTGTAAATATATTTTTTGCAAGAATCTTTGCACGGTCTTGGAATTGTTGGTAGGGACTGCAGCTGCCTCAACCCATTTAGGCACGTAGTCAATGGAAAGTAGAATGTAGAGGTTGCCGAATGAAGATGGGAAAGGTCCCATAAAATTGATCCCCCATACATCGAATAGTTCTACCTCGATGATGCTTTGGAGCGGCATCTCATGTCATCTAGAGATATTGCCCGTCCTCTAGCAACGATCACATTGCTTGTAAAACTCTTGGGCATCTTTGTACAATGTTGGCCAATACAAACCGGATTGCAAAACTTTGGCCGCGTTATGTGTTCCTCCAAAATGTCCTCCATAGGGTAAAGAATGGCATTGTCGGAGTACGTTCTACTGCTCATCTTCAAGGACACATCGGCTTATAACCTGATCTGCACATTATTTAAACAAAAGAAGCTCGTCCCAAAAGTAATGCTTAGCATCATGGCGGAACCACTTCTTCCCTTAGTGAGTAAGGCCATAAGGTAAAATACCACAAACAAGGAAATTAACTAAATCCACATACCAAGGTATTGCCGAGGCATGTGCTTCCATGGCGACTGCTCCCAAGATTGTCAAGGCGTGTGCGTCTAGAGTTGCCGAGGCATTCACATCCATGGTTGTTGAGGCGTGCGTATAAGTGGTTGCCGCGACGTCGAGGGTTGCCGAGGCATGCGCATCCATGGTTGCTGAGGCGTCAGAGGTTACCGAGGCGTGCGTATCCATGGTTACCGAGGCGTGTGCGTCAAGAGCTGCTGCGGTGTCGAAGGTTGTCGAGGCGTGCGCGTCAAGAGCTGCTGCGGCGTCAAGGGTTGCCGAGGCATGCGCATCCATGGTTGCCGAGGCATCAGGGGTTGCTGAGGCATGCGCATCCATGGTTGTTGAGGCGTACGCGTCAAGAGTTGCTGTGGCTTCGAGGGTTGCCGAGGCATGCACATCCGTGGTTGCCGATGAGTCAGGGGTTGCCGAGGCGTGCGCATCCATGGTTGCTGAGGCAACTAAAATTTGCTCATCCGGGAATACATCACATATCTCTAAATCTGTGTCTTCCTCCCTATTGCGTTCTAAACATGATAAGTGATCGGCCACTTGATTTTTTGTTCATTTTATGTCCTTAATTTCAATATCAAATTCTTGTAAAAGTAATATCCAACGAATCAAACAAGGTTTGGCATCCTTTTTGGAAAATAGATACTTAATTGCCGAATGGTCCGTATGAACAATTACCTTTGTACCAATCAAATAGGATCAGAACTTGTCCAATGCGAAAACTACAGCTAGTAACTCTTTCTCCGTTGTTGTGTAATTCACTTGAGCATTATTAAGAGTTTTACTAGCGTAGTATATCACATGAAATGTCTTACCTGTGCGTTGGCCTAAGACTGCTCCTACCGCTAAATCACTTGCATCACACATGAGCTCAAAAGGTAGCGTCCAATCTAGTGGAACTATAATGGTTGCCGAGGCGAGCTTTTCCTTTAGGGTTTTGAATGCTTGGGCGCAAGAATCATCAAAATTGAAGACTTTATCTTGTTCAAGCAAATTGCACAAGGGTTTAGTAATTTTAGAAAAATTATGAATGAACCTCATGTAAAAACCTGCATGTCCAAGAAAGCTTCGGATTCCTTTAACCGAACTTGGTGGGGGTAATCTCTCAATCACATCCACCTTGGCTTTGTCTACTTCAATTCCCTTGGATGAAATCTTGTGGCCGAGCACTATTCCTTCATCTACCATAAAATGTCACTTCTCCCAATTAAGGACTAAATCGGTTTCTTCACATCTTGCCAACACCTTCTCTAAATTGCCGAGGCAGCTGTCGAAGTCATTACCAAAAATGAAAAAATCATCGATGAAGATCTCAAGGAAGTCTTCGACCATGTCTGAAAAGAGTGCCATCATGCATCTTTGGAAGGTTGCCAGGCTTTACACAATCCGAACAGCATCCTTCGGAAAACATAAGTACCTTATGGGCATGTGAAGGTTGTCTTTTCTTGATCTTCTGGTGCTATGGCAATTTGATTGTACCCTGAATAACCATCAAGAAAATAATAAAAGGGTTTACCTGCAAGACGGTCAAGCATTTGATCAATAAAGGGTAATGGGAAATGATATTTCCTAGTGACTTTGTTTAGCTTTCGATAATCCATACAAACCCTCCAACTGGTCACAGTCCTGGTTGGAATGAGTTTATTGTTTTCATTACTTACCACTGTTATACCTCTCTTTTTCGGTACACATTGTACCGGACTTACCCATGTATTATGAGAGATAGGGTATATGATGCCGGCGTCAAGCCACTTGATGATTTCTTTCATTACAACCCCTTTCATGGCATGATTCAGTCTTCTCTGGGCTTCAATTGAAGGCTTGTGATCATCTTCCAACAAAATCTTGTGCATGCACACTACCGGGCTAATTCCCTTCAAGTCGGCAATTGTCCACCCTATTGCCTTCTTGTGTAGCATCAACATTTTGATCAACTTCTTTTCCTGCTCAGGCTGTAACTTAGAGGAAATAATTATAGGTAATGTATTATCGGTTTCCATGTAAGCATATTTTAGTTGCTCTGGCAACTGTTTCAACTCAAGAATCAGTGGTTGTTCAATAGAGGGCTTTTCTAGCTTACCTTCCTTACCTGAGTAATCCAGTGGTTCAAAGTATGTACCTGGTCGATTGACTAACCAATTTGCCTCTTCTTGTTGTTCCTCATCGATCGATTCTTCATATTCCTTAGGTTCCTCTTGATCGACAATGTAGTTGCCGAGGCAACTAAATTCCTCGTCGAAGTTAAACTCTGTTGTGGCATGGAGAAGTTGGCATTCTTCTGGATCGTCGGCATGCCTTAGTGTTTGGAACACATTTAGTTTAACTTGTTGGTCATTCACCCTCATTGTGAGTTCTCCATTTTCAACATCGATCAAGGTTCTGCCTGTTGCTAGGAAGGGTCTTCCGAGAATGTTAGGTGCATGTTCATCTACTTCACAATCCAAAACAATAAAGTCAGTTGGAAAAATAAATTTATCAACTTTTACCAGTATGTCTTCGATTTTTCCCTCTGGATGCACATAGGATCTGTCGGCTAACTGTAGCATAACTGTTGTAAGTCTTGCCTTCGCGATTCCTAGTTTCTGGAAAACTGATTTGGGCATCAAGTTTATGCTTGCTGCAAGGTCACATAATGCTTTCCCCACATAGAGGTTTCCAATGGAACATGGTATTGTGAAACTTTCGGGATCCTTCAACTTGGGTGGCATGCGATTGTGCAACATGGCCATGCATCCCTCTGTTGTGGCAACTGTTTCAAACTCTCCTAGCCTTGTTATCTTGGAAAAAATGTCTTTAAGAAACTTGGCATAGTTTGACATTTGTTCAATTGCTTCAACCAATGGCAAGTTGATGTGGACTTGCTTGAGGATATCATGAAACTTCTTGAATTGATATTCTTGCTTTTGTCGCTTCAACCTCTGTGGGAATGGTGGTGGAAGTCAGATATCTTCGATCCTTTCATTGGTCTGGAACCTGATTGATGGCATTGCCAGGGCAACTGGAGTCGCCGAGGCATTGTCAACTGGGGTTGCCGAGGCATGCTTATCGCTGGTTGCCGTGGCAATTCATGGTTCAACATCTGAGGCTTTGCCGCTGAGTTCATCTTGATCTTTTTGTGGAGTTTTGTTTGATGAATGAGCTTGAGCCTCTTTAAGTTGTTGGCGACTTCTAGTGGTGATCGCCTTACGTTGCTCATGGCCAGTTCCTCTTGCGACTTCAGTATCGCTAGGTAAACCTCCTTGTGGTCTAGTATTCATGTTTTGAGCAAATTGTCCAACTTGATTTTCCAATGATTTGATTGCCGCCTCTTGGTTTTGCAATCTCATCTCGGTCCTGTTAATAAAACCATCAGTTGTTTTTATGAAGTTATTATTCTTGGCCATATAAGATTCAGTTTTCAACATAAAAGTATTGAGAGAATTTTCGAAAGAACTAGATGTTGTCGGTTGTTGATGCGGCAACTGTTGCCGTGGCATATTCTGTTGGAATCCCGATGCTTGTGCATTCCGATTGTTCTGGTTTAGAGCATTGTTGGGGTTACTCCATGAAAAATTTGGGTGCTTTTCCAAGCTGGAATATATGTGTTGGACATCACATTGTTGTTCCAATTGTAATTCCCCACATAAAAGCTGGATTCCAGATTCTGCATACATTCGAAGAATCATGGTTACCACCACATAACTCACAAAAGGAATCCATTATATTGACCTCCTGTGTGTTGTTTGGTTTTTGCATGTTCTGGACCATCTTGGTTAGAGTGGCCAATTGTGTCAAAATTTAGTATGATGATCCCAGTTCATGTATTGTGGCTTGGCGTCTAACTCCTCTTCTAGCAGAGGGGAATTGATAATCATTCTTGGCAAGCCTATTTAGAATTTGCATTGCTTCCTCCGATGACTTATCTAGGAGTATGTCGTTTGCCGAGGCATCTAGCATCATCCTTGTTGGTGTATTCACAGCGTTGTAAAACATTATTACTTGTGTCCACACTGGGAATCCGTGTAGGGGGCATTTGTGTAGAAGTTCTCTATATCGCTCCCAAGCCTCATACATGGATTCATCATCTGCCTGCCGAAAAGAAGTAATTTCGTTACGAAGCTTATTAGTCAAATTTGTAGGATTAAATCGAGCAAGGAAATCGCGACAAAGATCAGTCCAAGATCCTATTGATCCGGCAAGAATACTATTCAACCATGCTTTTGCCCTATCCCTAAGTGAATAGGGGAATAATCTTAATCGTAAAAAATCGGGGGTGACTCCTTGTATTTTGAATGAATTGCAAATCTCGAGGAAATATTTAAGATGTTGTTGTGCATCTTCAGTTGCTGAGCTGCCAAATTGACCAATTGTGTTGATCATATTAAACATCACCAGTTTCAACTCAAAGTGGTCGGCTTCAATTTCAGGTGTGACAACTCCTGGATTAAGTCCTTTAAGATCTTCTTCAAGATAGTCTCGAATAGTTATGTTTCGTTCAAGAATCACTCCTCCTCCTACTGGAACATCTTGATTCATATTGTCGTCTTGATTAGCCATTGCTACTCTTAACCTTTGCCTGAGTCTTTGCAACGTTCGTTCGATTTCTGGATCAAAGGGATATTCTGGTGTAATCGGTCTCGCCCTGGTCATATACCAATGCAAAACCAAAGTTTGTTAACCCTTTGAATCTTAAACAAGAAAAATAAAAAGTGCAAGAAAATAAAAACAAAGTCAAAGTCGCTATTGCCAATCCTCGGCAATGGTGCCAAAAACTTGTTGTGCGTAAGAAGTGCTCCGCAATTGTGCAAGTGTACACGTCACAAGTTATAGTATAAAAGATATCGTCTCCACAGGGATTGGTGCCACTTCAAGAATCTAATCTCTTGCACTGTAAAAAGTAAAAGGAACACAAGTAGAAGATTGTAGGAGTTTTAAATAACAACTAAACTAAGAAAGCAATATAGTAAAAGAAGTTGTAATTAAATGAGAGAGAATAGGCCAGGTTATCGTGAGTCGAGGTGTGATAGCCGATTGGATCATCTTGGTAAAAGAGTGCAAGGGCAACTCAGTTTTCGTGGCAACTTGCATAATGGGGTTGCCTTGGCAATTAATCGATGGTTGCCTGGGCGACTAGCTGGGCAACTACTTGGGTGTCTGGGCAGCAACTTCAAGGTTCGGTGGAGCGTTCTTCAATGGTTTCTTCTTATCCCTAAGTCAAAACTCTAGCTATTTGTGCATGCCTTGACAATACATCCCTACGTGAATCAAGGGTGAACAACAACCAATCTTGCGCTCCTCTTAGCCGTTGAAATCCTTAACTTATTCCTAAGCCAGATTAATCTTCACCATCAATAGGTTGAATAAAGATCATACTCTTTCTTTTCTTGAATCTAACTCTCCCGATATTAGATAAATAGATGAAGTTACGAGATCCTCTCCCAATTCACTGGCAAACAAGAATAAGAACCAAGAATGAGTAAACCTTGAATAGAAAGTGCAAACTCTTATTACCTAAACAAAATCCAATTGTTTTTCACAACCACAAAACACAATAACCTTAGCCAAATAGATTTAGTTCATGGCTAGGTTCCAAAGAAACACAAGATAAAGAATTCTTAGCATAAATCTAATTGAACAAGAAAGAAAAAGATGAAGAATGGATAGAGCTTTGTAGAAATCTCCCTTGCCCTTTATCTTGTCAAAAATTCTCTCTTCTCTCCCTTGATCCTTAATTTATAGGGCTAGGTCAAAGTCTTTTTTTGAGGAGGAAGTTAAGTTGGAATTAAATTATCTTTAAAGAATATAATTCTTTATTATATTTAAATTCCTTCTAGAACTTCTCCTATCTTCTTGGGATTTAATTTCTCTTTAACCTTTTCATGGAAATCAAACTCCTTTGGGATTTAGCTTTGCTCCACGTCATCTTGGGCTTATCTACTCATCAATTTCGACTACCATATCATCTTATTCCTTGTCGAAAATTGCCCTGGCAACTAGTTCGGCATCTCCTTCATGTATTGCCCTAGCAACTAGCTCGACATCTCTTTCATGCATTGCCCTGGCAACTGGTTCTAGCCTTGTTTAGGCAAGTGATTCTGTACACACACAAAAGCACACCAACGCAGCATCTTTTTCCACAAAAATTACCAAGTTATGTAATCAAGCTCAACGGTGGAAAGAAACATGAATGACTAATTATGCAACTAATATGAGCCTAAGTCTAACAATAATATGAGTAAAAAGGATAATAAAAATAGTACTTTTGAACACTTATTAATGATCTCCACAACTTAGGATTTCAATTAGACACAGGCTACTCGGATTCAACCTTTGGGTCATAGTCAATGTTCCTTGTGTAATTGATATTCGGGGACTTAATAGACAAATATATTTATTGAATAAAGAGAGAGTTGAAGAAGAAAATGCATCATTTCATTGAAAATTGAACCATGTAGTCTTAGGCCCTTACAAAAGATCGACACCGCCTTTGGGCTTAGGCCGGTGGATTTGATTTACATGCATTACTTAAAGGAAGTTAAAAGCAAAAGGAGACCTACTGAAGTTTTGGCTTGACGTATAGTCTAAGGGGTGAGAGTGAGTTCATCTTTAAAGAATTCAACTTCTTTACTGTCCATCAAGCCTTGAACTGGCAACAGTCTTGAATAGTGTGCTCCCCTTTGGCATGAAACTCAAAATAATAACCGTTATGCCCCTCAGGCATCATCATTCCTTGACTGATTATTCTCGCATCGAGTAGCTTCTCCCAAACCCAACTGAGAGGGGATTTGACTTATGATACCTTGGACCTAGTCATTCGGTTGCACTCCTCGAAGATTGCATTCACTCTACCGGTATGATTTGGTAGGGGTTGGTGGTTTTAGCCGGCCCACTGGATTTGTTAAAACTGGTGACCCCGAGCTTGATGAGCTTCTCCATAGACTTCTTGAAGCCGAAACAAGTCTCAACCGAGTGCCCCACTTGATCACCATGGTATTCGCATTTTGTGCTAGGATCATACCATATCGAGAAGGGAGGTTGCAACGATGCTTGATAGAAGGGTGCCACTACATGGATATCGAGCAATTTCTTGTACAATTCACCGTACGAGATTGGTAGCGGGGTAAACTCCATCTTCTCGGTGTTCTTTCTTTGACCGAAGTTTTGGTTCCATGGACCTTGGGCACTTGGTGTAGCCTTAGGTTTCACAACGGTGACATGATTCGAATAACCGATATTGTAAACCCCCGAAGAGTTCACTTTATAGTCCTTCCTTCGATATGATAACTTCTTATGGGATGCACTTGAACTTCATGGTCATTCCTTTCATATGGTGACTTCTTATTGGATATCACTAACGTGATGGTATTGGGCTAGGAAAGCTTTGGCCAAGTCCTTCCACGACTTTATCTGATGTCGGCTCAATTGATTATACCATCTAGTGGTAGATCCTGATAGACTATCTTGGAAGCAGTGGATCAATAACATGTTATCTCTAACGTATCCCGCCATCCTTCGGCAAAACATGGTAAGATGAGCATGGGGGAAACTCGTCCCTCATATATTTCAAATTTTAGGGCCTTGAACTTAGAGGGTAGCACCAAATCCGGGACTAAACTAAGTTCGTTAGCATCAAATCCAATGAACGTGTCCACTACCTCCATAGCTTCCATTTTCACTTCGAGTCGCTTGCAATGATCCTCGATCTCTTTCGAGGTCTCAATCTTGGGTTTCTTAAACTCAATTAACCGGTCCATCTATAACACCCCTCCCCCGCCTGGTAGAGAACTAGGTCAAAAAGTATTACCAGAAATTATATTCGGAGATTGAAAACTTAACCGGTGTTCAGAATCTTATTCAGACTGTTCAATTAATCTCATTTAAGACTTATCAAACCAACTTATTAACAACTTACTCAAATTGGGGTCAATTTTAAACTTTTTCAAACTTAGGGACTAAACTATAAATCTTACAAGTTATGGGTACTTAACTGAAATCCATGTTATCAATCTGAAAATTAACTTTCTAATTATTAGACTATGAAATTTCGTTACAAACTGAGGTCGTTTACCTATCCAATTAGACCATACAATATTTAGTGACCATTTTGTAAATTATTCAAAACTATGTTCCAAGCCTCTTAACAGAATTAACTACCTCCGTATCGATACGGATATGCACAGATTCAATTTAGACTTGAATGATTAAGGCCCTGTATCGATACCACTAAGACTGTATAGATACGGGTTAACCCAAGTTGACCCGTTTCAATACAGCCTAAGGTCGTATCGATATAATTTATTTTCTAGACCTTACCACCAAGATCTATATCGATACACCCCTTAATGTATTGATACGCTCTGTTTTACCTAGTTCAAATATGCAAGGCCGTATCGATACAGCTTGACCTATACCGATACACCTGTACTATAATGACAGATTTTATCTAGTGTTTAGCCCAATTAACCTGTTGAACGATGTCCAAATGCCACGAAATTTTACCAGCAAGTTATTAAACCATATTTCTAATAGCATAAAAAAGTTTAGAGAATTTAGAATCCGTTTAACCCATTTTTTCCTTTTAGTACCTTTAAGCCAAAATTAACTTGTTTTACTATTTCACAAACATACCAAAATGCACATCTACCCCTTAGACACACTTAGGCCATTGCACCCACATCAAAATAGACAATTATAATATGTCTAAGCCTTATGCCACCTTGCTAGGAGTTAGAAACAAAATGTAAGCATACGTGGAGGTGATGAGAGTAACTTGCAACTTCAACCACACGACCGAAGCTCAGATTTCTTCAAGATCCTGAAATACATAAGACACACGAATGTTAGGCTTACATAGCTTAGTGAGGTAGTTATAAAAATGCACAATAAGCTCCATAATGGCATGAATGACATGTAAGAATGCTCAAATGACAATATACATCATTGATCATATATAGATCACACTCAAGGCCAAGTATCATATTTTCATATATTAAATTGTAAAACACAAATACATATCATCTTTTTGGACATAGCAACCAATGGATAAGCTGATTCCCCTGTATGCCACACATATCAGAAATAGGCCTTATCCTTGACCCGTAGCTCCAAAATCCCTTACACAATCCAACATTTTCTCCCCACATATAGGCTGTATACTTTAATCTCTTATAAAGTGAGCTCAATTAAGCATATAGCATGTGAATTGTATCCAAAGTCCACAAGTGTCTAAGGTTTCATGTTTCATCATAAACTTACCTTTGTGCCCTTAGGCCTTATCACATCACATATTAAGCCTTTGCTTCAAATATCATAGCATAGCATGTTCATATCAAATTCCACACATAACATACTTCAAATGTCACAAATACGCTTAAACATGTATCTAAGCAATATAGTGGTCTTACCATATTTACCACTCGAATCCACACATGTTTCCTCTACTTGAGCCCGTAAACAAGATGCAACCTTAAGCACAATCAAACTCAACTGGGATGGCACCTAGCCAATTCAATGACACAACTACACTCACCTAGCAATAGGAGGCTTCAAGGTTCCCGGATAACAACTCATTTGTTCCTAGCTTTTGTTGGTGATGGTGGATGGTTTTTCTCCACTTTTTGAGCTAGGTTAACAATAGGAAATTGTTTAGAATTCACGATACGATATCGAAATCTGCATAACAATATCAAAACCAATACCTTGACTTGAATATAGCCATTAGCTAAGAATTTCCATGGATGGCAAAACCCTAGCTTAAGATTAAGCTCAATATATCGATAGATTTTAATGGTTGTTTAGGGATTATAGCTTACCTGATCGATATAAATTATTCAATATCAATACACCGAAGAAAACTTAAACTTCAAAGCACTCAACAATGGAGGTGTGTGCTTGCTTGAAGATGACGAAGACAAGGAATGTGCTTGCTTAATTCTACAATCGAGTAAGTCTCTCAACCTTGGCTATTCACTCATTTTTCTTTATTAGAATAGTTTCCTTCCAATGAAGGAATTGCATTAGGAAATCCCACATAAGTGGTGATTAATAATAGGAAGGGGCTAATCATAAGGTTAGTCCCTCAACTCTCAATTCTTTATACTTGTACCCCTAAACTTTTAATTTATATAATTTAGTCACTACTATGACTTTCATTCCTTACAAAAAGATCTCACAACTTCAATTAAGCTCAATTAACTCCTATTACTTCAAAATTGGATACAAAAATTGAGCAATTATATCATTCGGGTATAACCGGTACAAAATTTTTGATCACTGGAACCTAATTCGACTAGACCGGTTTTTGGGGTGTGACAACCCTCACTCCTTAAGAAAATTTGTCCTCGAATTTTCATTTTAATTGAAAAGCTGAGGATATTTCTTTTGCATTGTCTCTTCTGGCTCCTACGTAGCTTCCTCCACTGAATGACTTCTCTAGAGGACTTTTACTAGGGGCACAAACTTATATCCAAGTCTCTTGACTTCTCGTGCGAGGATTTGTACTGGTTCTTCCTCGTACATCAAATTGGATTGAATCTCCACAAACTCTGGCTCGATCACGTGGGAAGGATCAAACCAATACTTCCATAGCATAGACACGTGGAATACATTATGTATACGACTTAACTCTTCAGGGAGAGCTAGTCGGTAGGCAATAAGTCCAACTCGTTCGATCACCTCAAATGGGCCAAAAAACGAGGACTTAAGCTTCATCATCTTACCAAAATAAAGGATCTTTTTCCATAGAGATACTTTAAGGAAAGCTTTCTCACCAACATCATACTGAATATCCTTTCTTTTCGAATTAACATAAGCTTTATGCCGGTCAAAGATAGCCTTGAGCTGGTCACGAATGGTGGTTACCCTTTCTTTGGTTTCCCGAAGTAAGTCAGGGCCTAACACCTTGCCTTCACCAAGTTCGGTCCAATAGAGAGGGGTCCTACATCTTCTCTTATAAAGGGCTTCATTAGGAGCCATTTTAATCGAAGCTTGGTAACTATTGTTGTAGGTAAACTCCACCAATGGTAGGGATTTTTCCCACATATTCCTGAAGTCGATAACACATGCTCATAGTATATCTTCTAGAATCTACAAGGAAGAGTCGAGATTGGAACGAAATACTTATATATATGAATAGAAGAGATATAAGGTTATCTGAATAACCCTTTCAGATTGGCCATCAGTTTGAGGGTGGAAAACAGTGCTTAAGTGCACTCAGGTCCCCAAAGCCTCATGTAGGGTTCCCCAAAACCGAGATGCAAAATGCGGATCACGATCAGAAATAAAGGACACAGGGACTCCGTGCAAACGAATGACTTCCCGGATGTACAACTCAGCAAGTTTAGGCAAGCTGAAATCCATTTTCACTAGAAGAAAATGAGCAAACTTGGTGAAACGATCTACAATAACCCAAATAGCATCAATTTTCTTCTGTGTCATTGGTAGACCACTTACGAAATCTATCGTAATATGTTCTCATTTCCATTGTGAAAGTTTGATAGGCTGCAAGAGACTAGTAGGCACTTTGTGCTCGGCTTTAACCCGTTGGCATGACACCTAGCCACAAAGTTTGTGATTTCACCTTTCATACCAGACCACCAATACAGCTCCTTCAAGTCTTTATACATCTTGATAGCTCTAGGGTGAATGAAAAAATGACTCAAATGAGCATCACTCAAAATTTGGTTCTGAAGATCATCATCATTGGGAATACATATTTCGGTTTCGAATGTACAATTAACCTTCAAAATTCATGGCAAAGTCGGGATCCGGCTTGTCCTTAATCTTAGCAATTAGAGCTTGCAACTTCTCATCAGACTCCTAGAGTGCTTTGATTCGGGACACGATGGTTGACTAAACTTTGAATTCAGCCAACAACTTGCCATGCTTCTTACGCCAGAAATAAACATTCAAATGTCTCAGAGAATGAGTGGGCTTTCGACTAACAGCATCAGCTACGACATTGGCTTTACCGGAATGGTAATCGATGACCAAGTCTTAGTCCTTCAAAAGTTCCATCCATTGACGTTGGTGGAGATTCATTTCTTTCTGAGTCAAAAGATATTTCATGCTTTTGTGATCGGTGTACAAGTAACACTTCTCACCTTAAAGACAGTGGCTTCAAATTTTTAGGGCAAACACAACAACAGCTAGCTCCAGATCACGTGTCGGATAGTTTAGCTCGTGTGGTTTAAGCTGGCGTGAGGCATAAGCTATGACTCTTCCCTCTTGCATCAGTACACAACCTAATCCCAATTGGGATGCATCATTGTACACAATGAAGTCCTTGCCCGACTCAGGTTGCACCAAAACAGGGGCATGAGCTAAGACCTGTTTAAGTTGATCAAAACTCCTTTGTTGTTCCACTGTCCACACAAAGGAAGTTTCTTTACGGAGAAGCTTTGTCAAGGGTGCATCAATTATTGAAAACCCTTTAACGAATATACGATGACAACCTACAAGGCCCAGAAAACTACTAACTTCTCCAACATTCTTTAGAGGGATCCAATCAAGAATTGCTTGAATCTTCTTTGGATCAACTTGAATTCTCGCAGAAGAGATCACATGTCCTAGAAAGGATACTTCAGATAGCCAGAACTCACATTTACTAAACTTAGTGTATAGTTGTTTCTCCTAGAGAATCTGAAGTACAATTCGGGGATGTTCTTCATGAGTGGCAGTGTCATTGGAATAGATCAAGATGTCATCTATGAACACAACCACACAATTTTCTAGATAAGGCTGGAACACACGATTCATCAAGTCCATGAAGGCTGCAGGTGCATTTGTAAGCCTAAAAGGCATTACCATAAACTCATAATGGTCGTATCTAGTTTGGAAGGCAGTCTTTAGGACGTCGGACTCCTTCACTAACATTTGATAGTATCCGAATCATATGGCTATCTTAGAGATATATAAGCACCCTTTAATTGATCGAAGAGATCATCGATCCTGAGTAATAGATACTTATTCTTGATCGTTACTTTATTCAACGGATGGTAGTCAATGCACAGAAGCATCGACCCATCATTTTTATTAACAAACAAAATCGGTGCTCCCTAGGGGGAGAAACTCGGTTGGACAAACCCTTTGTCCAAAAGATCTTGGATTTGGACCTTCAAATCCTTTAATTCAATCGGAGCCATCCTATACAGAGTAATGGAGACCGGTGTAGTCCTCGGTTGCACTTTAATTTTGAATTCTACTTATCGGGTCGGAAGGAGTCTCGAAAGTTTATCGAGAAACATATCAGGGAATTTCTTCACCACCGGTACATCTTTGAGCTTTGTATCTTCTTTAGACTCCATAGCACACATGATAGCTTTATTAGGATTGGGTTTGGTTTTCATCAGAGATATGTTTTCCTTGCCGAGTACACGAAGGTATAGTTTCTTCTTCAACAGTGTACCCAGGCTTGATGTTCAGCTAACCAATCAAGGCCTAGGATAAAATCGCACTCATGGAAGGGCAAGACCATTAAATTGGCCAAAAATGAGATCCCTTGGATCCTCAGAGGACAAGCTTTACAAATCAATCGTATAACCACATTATCTCCTCATGGGATAGAAACAACTATCTCAGAAGTGACTAATTCAGATTTTAGGGCATACTTCTCAATCAATGGTTCACTAATAAAGGAATGCGTAGAGCCTGGATATACCAAAGCATAGACAAGATCATAACATAATTCCACCATACCTTCTATCACATTAGGATCACCCTCCTGCTCTCAGCCTCGAACATGGTACATCTGGGCTGAGGTCTAAAGGTCTTGCCCCACTGAAGGAGAGTTCGTGTTGTGGGGTCTTCCCGCTGAACCAGACTGTACTTGTTTCCCCCCTTTGCTTTAGCAACATTGCTCTAAGAAGCCACAGAGGTAGGAACATTTGGGTTCTGTGGATATTTCCTGATAAAGTGACCCACTTCACCTTAAAGATAGCAAGATTTGGTTTGTCTATGACACGACCCAGGATGCCTTTTCTAATAGAAGTTGCACACAGGAATCTGTGAACCTCTCCCTGAACCACCCATACTATCAACCAAAGTTGTACGAGCAACAAATATTACCAGAGGTTGGAATTGTGGCACGTATCCTGTCCTTGGTAGTTGATGAAAGGTGGCAGACTTCTGTCCCATTGTCTACCCTTATTCTACGGCGCGAGAGGCTTAGAATCATCTCAGAATCTCTTATCGAATTTGGCTTGGTTCCCCTTCCTTCTTTTATAAGCCTTCTGGGATGCTTTAGTAGCAATTTCCCGATTGACCAAAGTCTAGAAGTCCTCTAACTCCAAAGCAGTGAAGAGAGGATGTAATTCAACGCAAAGGCCATCTATGAACATTCTGTATTTTTCCTTCTCAGTGCATATGATCTTCGTACCATACCTCGAATACTTGCAGAAATCATGTATGTATTGCTCCACGTGTCTTCCTCATTGTCTCAGATGGAGGAACTTCTAACGTCTTTCAGCAATGTAGTGCTCACTGATATACTTCTTGTAGAACTCTTGAAAGAAGAAGTTCCACGTGACTCTGTGCTCAGGTACTGTGAGTGTCACGGTGTCCCACCAACTCTAAGCCTCTTCATAGATCAATGCTAGAGCACACTCCATCTTGTGTTCGTCAGGATATTTCATTTGTTTATTCAGGACTTTGAGAGTGTTTTCCAGCCAATACTCTGCTACTTCGGGATTGTCTTGTTCCTGGCTGGTGAAGGTGTAAACCGGGTGTTTTCTAATCTTGTCGATAGGAGCCCTCAAAATAGATGAGGATGCTTCAACAGGATGAGGTGGCTGCTCTTGCCTGAGAGACACGACTACTTGCTTGATCATCTCAACCATGGACATCAAATACTCCTGCTGAGCTGGAGGCATCAAATGAAGATTGGGTGGGTGATTTTGCCCCACCTGTTCATGTCGAACTTAGGCTACGAGATTGTCTCCCTGTGTCGAGGAGGAGCTCGGATGTGGTTCCATTTCAACACGTTTGTCGTTGGGTGCAGACATTTTTAAATATTGTCAAATAGAAAAGGTTAGATCGTATCTATTGCAAGTCACAGATAACCTATACAATAAACTCCCAGGTGGCATATGCACATGCAAACTCATGATAAGCCTTGGTTTAGTCCTAGAATCGACTAAACTCTAGCTCTGATACCACAAATGTAACACCATGTCCCCAACCTAGTAGAGAACCGGGTCAGAAAGTGTTACCAGAAATCATATTCGGAGGTCAGAAACTTAATCAGGGTTCGGAAGCTTATTCAGACTCTTCAATTAATCTTATTTAAGACTTATCAAACCAACTTATTAGCAACTTACTCAAATTGGGGTCAATTTTAAACTTTTTCAAACTTAAGAACTAAACTGTAAATTTTACAAGTTAAAGGTCCTTAACTGAAATCCATGTTATCAATCTGAAATTTAACTTTCTAATTATTAGACTATGAAATTTCGTTACAAATGGAGTTTAACTTGTAAAATTTAGTTCATACAATATTTAGTGACCATTTTGCAAATTATTCAAAACTATGTTCCAAGCCTCTTAACAGAATTAACTACCTCCGTATCGATACGGATATGCACAGATTCAATTTAGACTTGAATGATTAAGGCCCTGTATCAATACGGGTTGACCCAAGTTGACCCATTTCGATACAGCCTAAGGTAGTATCGATATAATTTATTTTCCAGACCTTGTTGCCAAGATCCATATCGATACACCCCTTAATGTATCGATACGCTCTTTTTTACCTCTATTTTATCTGGTGTTTAGCCCAATTAACCTGTTGAACGATGTCCAAATGCCACGAAATTTTACCAGCAAATTATTAAACCATATTTCTAATAACATACAAAAGTTTAGAGCATTTAGAATCCGTTTAACCTATTTTTACCTTTTAGTACCTTTAAGCCACAATTAACTAGTTTTACTATTTCACAAACATACCGAAATGCACATCTACCCCTTAGACACACTTAGGCCATTACACTCACATAAAAATAGACAATTATAATATGTCTAAGCCTTATGCCACCTTACTAGGAGTTAGAAACAAAATGTAAGCATGCATGGAGGTGATGAGAGTGACTTGCAACTTCAACCACACGATCGAAGCTCAGATTTCTTCAAGATCCTGAAATTCATGAGACACACGAATGTTAGGCTTACATAGCCTAGTGAGGTAGTTATAAAAAATACACAATAAGCTCCATAATGGCATGAATGACATGTAAGCATTCTCGAATGACAATATACATCATTGATCATATATAGATCACACTCAAGGCCAAGTATCATATTTTCATATATCAAATTGTAAAGCACAAATACATATCATCTCCTTGGACATAACAACCAATGGATAAGCAGATTCCCTTGTACGCCACACATATTGGAAATAGGCCTTATCCTTGAACCGTAGCTCCGAAATCCCTTACACAATCCAACATTTTCTCCCCACTTATAGGTTGTAGCCCGGACCATACTCCAATCTCTTAGATAGTGAGCTCAATTAACCATTCCAAGGTTTCATGTTTCATCATAAACTTACCTTTGTGTCCTTAGGCCTTATCACATCACATATTAAGCATTTGCTTCAAATATCATAACATAGCATGCTCATATCAAACTCCACACATAACATACTTCAAATGTCACATATACACTTAAACATGTATCAAAGCAATATAGTGGTCTTACCATATTTACCACTTGAATCCACACATGTTTGCTCTACTTGAGCCCTTAAACAAGATGCAATCTTAAGCACAATCAAACGCAACTGGGATGGCACCTAGCCAATCCAATGACACAACTACGCTCACCTAGCAATAGGAGGCTTCAAGGTTCCCGGATAACAGCTCTTTTGTTCCTAGCTTTTTTGGTGATGGTGGATGGTCTTTCTCCACTTCTTAGCTAGGTTAACAATATGAAATTATTTAGAATTCACGATACGATATCGAAATCAACATAACAAAATCAAAACCAATATCTTAATTTGAATATATCCATTAGCTAAGAATTTCCATAGATGGCCAAAACCCTAGCTTAAGATTAAGCTCAATATATCCATGGATTTTAATAGTTGTTTGGGAATTTTAGCTTACCCGATCAATAACAACGATTCGATATCAATACACTGAAGAAAACTTAAACTTCAAAGCACTCAACAATGGAGGTGTGTGCTTGCTTGAAGATGATGAAGACAAGGGAGGTGCTTGCTTAATTCTACAATCGGGTAAGTCTCTCAACCTTGGCTATTCACTCGTTTTTATTTATTAGAATAGTTTCCTTCCAATGAAGGAATTGCATCCGGAAATCCCACGTAAGTGGTGATTAACAATGTGGAGGGGCTAATCACAAGGTTAGTCCTTCAACTCTCAATTCTTTATGCTTGTACCCCCAAACTTTTAATTTCTATAATTTAGTCACTACTATGACTTTCATTCCTTACAAAAAGATCCTACAACTTCAGTTAAGCTCAATTGAATCCCATTACTTCAAAATTGGATACAAAGATTGAGCAATTACATCATTCGGGTATAACCGGTACAAAATTTTTTATTACCAGAATCTAATATGACTAGACCAGTTTTTGAGGTGTGACACCATCTCTGAGACAAAGTTTTTAGCTTCATTTCCCCCGGGCTTGACTTTCGACGCGGAGGGTAAATTAATAGGGAATGAGGCGCCGACTGGATGAAGTGTTACTTTTCCTCAAGAAACAGTTACTTGAGGATCCGGTTGACCCTTAGCATGAGGATGAGTAAAACTTGGTGGGTACATAGGAATTTCAGACCTTGTCGTTGGATTATCAACATAAGCTTCTCCTTTCTCGGGAAGCTTAAGTTTGAATATTTGGGCCATTTGTCCTAAGGCCTCTTGTTGAGATTTCTTGAATTGCTCCACCATGTCTTGTCGGGCCTTGGCTAACCGTTCTTCCATTTTTCGGACCAAATCTTCTTGCATGTCCTTTTGGGTTTGCTCAATCCGGTCTAACCTTTCTTCGTTCGCCATCTTAGTTTTGCGTTAGGTCCTGTAGTGGTGCTGAATCGATTGAACTTTACTTTGATCTAGAATCACTATCACGGGACATCCTAAAAATTAGTCTCGACATCTCCAATATGAATGCATGTAAATGCAAAGCAAATGCCCTAAATGCAATATTAATGTCTAAATGCAAAGATGTTGATGCGAGTGAATAAACGAGAATGCATTATTTAAGATTTGAAAAATATTGTAAGAAAATTCATAAAATGAAAAACTGATAATGCTACCATGAAAGGGTGAATGCAAATGAGTGTTGATCGACAAACATCCTCATTAAACAAATTTCCATAATGAAGATCAAGTCTTATTACAACGAGAAAAAGAAAAAAACTACTATATAAGGCATAACTAAAAATCTAAGTTAGTCTTTTCTCATCTTCTTGATCAATCTTGAATCTCGAGATTCTTCAACTCATTATTGTGGACTCTTTCTCCTATTATGAAAGCTTTCAACTTTGGACTATTCTCGGATCAACACTTCATTAAGAAAATGCCATGAATATGCGAAAAAAAAAGTCGAATAAAACAAGACAAGAGAAAGCAAATGAGTTAGTAATGGATATATAGATATATCAATAATGAATAAATATAAAAAAGGACTGAGCAAATGAAGTAGATAAATACCACACCAAAGTAGATTAACAACGAAAAAACGCCTAACAACATGAATACTAGTTCGCTATGGTTATCGGCATAGCTTTAATGGGGTGGGCTTCTTAGATTCTCACATATGTGGGTTTGGTTCTATACAAGGGTACCTGAACCTATCTTATCACCTACTAAGGTAACAAGAACCCCAATTCTTGCCCATTACAAGCTTGCAAATTAGATTTGGTTCGAGGGAAAGCACGACCTAGTGACATGGAGGGTTGCTCACGTGTTAAAGGCGTGGATTCTAGAAGTGAATTACCGACCTGTAGAGGGCTACTCACGTGGGTATGTGGTGTTTCACTCCCACCTAAGGGACAAAGCTCAGGTATAGAGCTTGATGAACATAGTGGAACACATGTCGGTGATTCCTTATAAATTAAAAGAGAAACTAATGCAAAACCACCAATTGTCAAGACCCACTTAATGAAAGCGTTATCCTCGAAGAACAAATTAATTGCGGTCGATTTAAATTTTAGAATTTTCATTAAAAAAACAACATTTGATTTTTGGCTTAACTCTCTTTCTATTTTGTAAAAACAAAATTTTCCCCAGCGGAGTCGCCATGATGTAGCGACCTTTTTGAAAATTGGCTACGAGGGCATCCCCACATTTTTGAAGATAAAGAAGACTTGGAGTCGCCACCCGTCACTTGGATAAGGTAGACCGGACACCACAAAACCAGAGATTCATGAAAGGGGTTTGGGAGTTAGTTACATGTGGGGAAGGATTAGCACCCCACAACGCCCGAAATCGGTACCAAATCAAATGTTGCTTTTAACTGTTGAAAATTGTTGAAATTTAAATAAACTTTAATTAAATGCCCTTACTTGAATATAAACCTTAATAAGTGGGTTTTAAAATTTGGTAGGATTGAATTAATTTGACATTTAATTAATAAGGGTGATGATACAACATACCATAGATTAAACCCATATCGAATAAGCCTGACTGTCGTGTTAATTTAGGGTTCGAACTTCGTACAATCACCTTTATGCATGATGCAAGCATTTAAACATGATGTTGTGATTTGTCAACTTTTAGCTAATGTTTACTTTCAGACGATAAGAATTAATTAAAATATTCGGTCAACATCCATTGAGCTAGGACTGTTACGACACAAATACCAGAATTAATGAATACCTCATTTTTATAATTAAAGATTAATTAATTATCAAGATAAACATGAAATTAAAAGGTTAAATGAATGACAAATAAAATGCATGTCACAAAAATAAAGAAACATAAACATGGTAAAAACAAATAACATAAAGAAAAAAATTGGAAAAAGGACCGGATCGAACAAAAGAAATGCGTAAAATAAATATGAAGAAATTAAATTGAAAAAAATTAAAGAACAGAAATTAAATGTTAGGTGTTAATTGGCTACACTAAATGGGCCATAAATAATACGGATCATACCCCGTTACGGGTCACCGTAAGACCGATAACGAATATAATCTAACACCCAATATATATATATATATAACATACAATACATAATATATATTTCATTTAACGTATAAATAGTAATAATATACATATAAGTAATATATATAGCATATTGTCACGACCCGCACATTAGGGTCCGAGACAGATGTGCAACAAGCAACCCAAGAGGTTCTAGGCTTGCCAAGAAGACCACCTGACTTGGTCCGATCGTTGGAGACTAAAAGAAAGCCCAAATACATTAGGCCTGGTAAATTAATAGATGGCATCTTATCAGGAAATATTCCAAGGGATAAGAATATCTCTCAATGTAAACACAAACTTAAGGAAAGAATTTCATAGTGATAGAGTTTCCTTAGTTAGTGTAGATATGGTAGGTGGCTTTCGATATGAGCCGTTAGTGTGATTTGATCTCGTCCGTTCATTGTATGGGAATTCAACTATAAATAGAGGCCTCCCCACCTCAATTGTATTCATCCATCATTTGAGTAATACACTTGGCATTTACTCTAAAAACACTATGTAGTGTTCTTCGCATTCTTGAGTGTTCTTTCTTTTGTTCTGGTTGCCTTTGTCTTTTTTTCGGTTCCTCTTGGAACGATCTTGTGTTTGTGTGCCTTGGAAGTAGTCGATCTTCCGGAGTGAGTATTCAGGCTTACTTAGTCGTTTGTCTAAGAACATCGACTAAGGCCGCACGTTGGGTTGGTTCAGAAGTCTAGCCCCGTGACAGTTGGTATCAGAGCGAGTGTTAAAGCGTAAACAATGATTGGAGATGGCAAATAAAGGAGGGAATGTTGCAGCACAAAAGGGTGCAGAGACCCAGGTTGACGATGGAAAGCGAGACAGTTTGAGCAACACTGTGCCTACGCTGGAAGAAAGGGTGGAAAAGCTCGAAGGATCCATGAAGGATGCCTGAGAGGAGATTGACGTTGTGAGAGTACTTCTTGACGAGCTGGACTTTTTGGGAGAGGAGCTCGAAAGCAGCGTGCAAGATCTAAAGAATAACGTGCAAGACCTTGACCAGTGTACTGACAGTGCGGACAGACGGAGCGATGCACTCGAAGCCGAGCTAAAGGCTTTGAAGGCGGAGATGATGGAGGAAATTAAGGGGCTCAAGGGAGAGCTTCAAGTTTACAAAGCTATCGTGACTGGTATGTTAAACACGACAACAATCAGACCAAAGTTAGGCGTGGCAAAGCTGAAGGAGTTTAGTGGAACTAGATCGGCCCAGGACGTGGAGAACTTTGTGTGGAGCATGGAGCAATACTTTCGTGCTATAGGCATCAAGGATGATGCGGATAAGGTAAACATTTCTTCTATTTACTTAACTGACGTTGCACTTTTATGGTGGCGACGCAGATGCTCTGAGGAGAAGAGCAAGGATATTCCCATCGGGACTTGGGAAGAGTTTCAGGTTGAGTTTAAAGAAAAATTCTACCCAAAGAACGCCCAACAGGAGGCTCGGGAGAAGATGCACGAACTCAAGCATGAAGGTTCCATCCTGGAGTATGTCAGATGGTTCACTGAACTCAAACTCCAAATCACGAACATCACTAAAGCAGAAGGCCTCTTTGTCTTCAAAAACGGGCTTAAGCGATGGGCCAAAATGGAGCTGAAGAGGATGGGAGTCGGGGAACTCTCCAAGGCTATGGCCGCCGCAGAATCCATAGCTGAGTTCGAGATGGCGGAGTCCCTCAAGCCCCGAGGCAAGGGCTATGGTGGGGGAGTCAAGGATGGGGAAGGTCTTGTGTGCTGTATCTGCGGAGGGAAACACATGATGAAGGATTACCTCCAAAATGATCCTCTTAATGTTGTCAAAGGCGATGAGTCGGAAAAAGAAGTTACGAGACTTGGTGCGATTGCGAGTGTCAAAGCGATCAAGTTGAGGGTAGAGAAGCAACTAAAGTGTTGCCAATATAAGGGGCCATACAAGTTACGCGAGCATGCCCACATCGAGTCAAGCCATCCAAGGGGTTGAACGAGCCCGAACAGAGCGAGGCTGCGAGACTTGGTTCGATGATACTGAGTTCTGCTAAGGCGAGAGTACGTAAGCAGAAAGGGTTGATGTTTATCAACATCAACATTGCGGGACGATCGAGCAGTGCTCTAGTGGACATCGGAGCAACCGATCTATTCATGTCCAAGAAGGCTACCGACAAACTTGGTCTTAGAGTTGTGGGTTCAACTGGAAAGATCAAGACTGTGAATGCTAAAGAAGTTCTAATTGTTGGAATGACACGGAAGGTTGAGCTGCAGATTGGTGAATGGAAGGGCAAGGAAGACATCAAGGTAATCAATTTAGATGACTTTGATTTTGTTTTGGGACTAAGCTTCATTGACCGTATAAATGCTCTTATCGTTCATTGTGCCGACGTCGTCTGTGTATTTTGGATCGCAAACAATGTTGTGTTGTGCCCTTGTACCGAGACAAGGGTAAAGGAACCAAGATGCTGACTGCCATTCAGCTTACCAAGGATGCTCCAAGCCAAGGAGACATTGCTTTGGGGGCTACTGTTGGAGGGACTACTTTAGTGGGGCAAGAGCTGCCCGAGTCAGCTAGCAACATGAGGCCCGTGGAAGAAGCACCTTTGGGCAAGGTGGAAGAAGCATTAAACTTCAAGTGTGAAGAAGGGTCAATGCGAGAAAAGTTGCCAATGGGCAACGAGGCACCAAACTTCACGAGGAAGAGTTGATGCTGGTTAGAGTGAATGCCACGAAGGAGGTGCATCTCAAACTTCATCGAGATATGCGCAATGATGCGGAGCGAGGAGAAGTTGCATGGCGGAAGGAACCAAGGCGAGCAGTCTGTATGGGAAGACAACCCAGTCCGAGTCAAGCGCTTCTTATGGGGGGAGCCGTTCTTATGGGGAACATCATTGCCCGATTCTGAGTTGGGAGCAAGCCAAGGTACCATGGATGATCCAAGATCAACCAAGCGAAGTCCTTTCTGAGACAGCAATGAGGGCATCGCCAGTTTGGTGGGTTAAAATGTCATGGCCCGCATAATTGGGTCCGAGACAGATGCGCAACAAGCAACCCAAGAGGTTCTAGGCTTGCCAAGAAGACCACCTGACTTGGTCCGATCGTTGGAGACTAAAAGAAAGCCCAAATACATTGAGCCTGGTAAATTAATAGATGGCATCTTACCAGGGAATATTCCAAGGGATAAGAATATCTCTTAATGTAAACACAAACTTAAGGAAAGAATTTCATAGTGATAGAGTTTCCTTAGTCAGTGTAGATTTGGTAGGTGGCTTTTGATCTGAGCCGTTAGTGTGATTTGATCTCGTCCGTTCATTGTATGGGGATTCAACTATAAATAGAGGCCTCCCCACCTCAATTGTATTCATCCATCATTTGAGTAATACACTTGGCATTTACTCTAAAAACACTATGTAGTGTTCTTCGCGTTTTTGAGCATTCTTTCTTTTGTTCTGGTTGCCTTTCTCTTTTGTTCGGTTCCTCTTGGAACGATCTTGTGTTTGTGTGACTTTGAAGTATTCGATCTTCAGGAGTGAGTATTCAGGCTTACTTAGTCGTTTGTCTAAGAACATCGACTAAGGCCGCACGTTGGGTTGGTTCAGAAGTCTAGCCCCGTGACAATATGTACTATATAATATAAAAAAGAATATATATATATATATATAGCTACAATATATACACTATACATAGTATGTGATAATAGAGTAGGGACCAAAATGCGAAGAAAACAAAATTGAGGGACCAAATCGAGGGAGAATAAAGCTGATATTAAAAAAGGATCCAAATGAAACATTTTGAAAACTAAAGGGGTTGGGGAAAAGAATTCAAAAGGGCGGAGGGATTTAATGAAGTAATTAACCCAAAAATTTTAAAACCACCTATAAAAACTAAACATAAAACATATTTGATTTGTTTAAACAAAACACAAAGATAAAGAACCTATTACCCCAAATCTTCTTAGGTGTTCTTCACCTCCGTCGTGGTTCCCAGAAACCGACGACCCTCTCTACCATATGCCACTATGTCGGCCGCTACTCGCCGACAGCCGGCGAACTCAAAATCCTACCGAAAAACTCTTTTTCCTCCTTTTATTTCAAATTCGAGCCCCAATTTTCAAGAAAACCTCCTTTTACCTCTTAAATTTACAAAAATCGAAATCGAAAACCCTTGGAAACCCTCTTTTTAAAATGATTTTAGATCCCAGATCGGGGAAGACGAAACGACCAAAGCAAAAAGGGCGGCGACTACTCTGATCTCCAAATGGTAAACCCTAACTTCATCTTTTTCTTTTTTATATTAGAAATAAAAAACAAAAAAGAGAATACCTCTGAAGAATCACTTACCTTTTGTGTTTTTTTTGTATTGTTGCCATCCCTCTTACATTTGGTTTCTTTCGGCTATATAGCCAAATTTACAGTGAAAATAAAAAAATGGAAATCCCCTATTGGTTGGTGAAGAAATTCTATGATGTACCCTTTTGTTTTTGCTGCCTTTTTGAATTACTTGTGTAACACCCCCTAATCCGGCTTAGAAGACAACTCAAACTAGGTGGTGTTAAGAACTAAACCAATAAGCAAGCAATCATTCAACTGGCTCAAACAAGTTTAGCGGTGATTCAAAAATGAACCACAATTAACTACAGTTAGACAGTTTTTCAATGTCTCAAAAAATAGAGTAATTTAACAACTTTTTACTGAACCAACAAGATAAAACATCCGACTCTAATTGTACACAACCGGTTACAAATTTACGTTATTCACTTATGCGATTTTAAGCCTGAACAAGGAGTTACAATTTTTCTCAAAATATTCAAACAAGATCTTAAACATGTTCTTGAATAACCCAATTTACTTTTCTTGACTCATAAACAAAACATAATCTATACAAGAAAATCATCAGTTCTTGAACTTTGACTTAATGCATGATCACCAAGCATTCAAGGGTTGATTTGGGTCTTGTTCGGTTCTCGAGTTTTACCAAGTCTAATTTGTTCATGATAAATTGAGTTATTTTAAATTTAATAAGTCAATGAACTCTAATTTGTTCATGATTGGAAATAAGGTAAAGAGTTTGAATATTTAAATAGATTTTGGGATGGTATTTTAATAATGAGCCTCTACGGTATCCGATCCTGAATTAGTCGGCTAATAAGTTGAATATCAGATCTATCATTTAGAATTAATAAAATTTTTATGATCTTTCAATTTTGAAACTTGTAAAATTAAACCTAAACTCCCTTAATTTTTATAACTTAATTATTTTTTTAAGACCTTATTCATTTTAAAATTAATTAATCTACCCTTTGTAGTTCAATCATGACTCCGTCGTTGTGGAGGCTTCAAAAGTTTATAAAGAAAAGTGGCTTTTCTCGGTTGTTTTTAGCCTTTGGTTATGAGATTTCTCTTTCGGTCCCTTTACGACCAAACGTAGTTTTCTTGGAGTTGTTTTCAGAGTGAGCATTCATTGGATAATTACGAGACAAGTAATCCAGGCACAGACCCACACATCTGCTTAAAAGCACAAATAATTGTGTTATGGTGGAGTTAGTGGCCATGCATAAAGCACCACCAAACAAACTGATGTGTAAGCCATGACAATTTAATGGAGATTGCATTATTAAGAGGCCTTTTTCCTTTGCTGTGGACTGCTCCTTCTTCTTCTCAACAAAGCAAACCATGCAATAAAGCTGAAAGAAAGATACGTGAAAGAGATTTTCGTGTTGGAACAATAAACAAATAAAAATCTTAATCATTTCCTCCGATAATGGAGTTCGATTTTAGTATCAAGGCGATTTTTCGTATTATCCACTTTCTCTTTCTCCATTAGTGGAATGTGCGTAAGCAAAAACATAGCCACTCAAACATATTGTCAATATGTTTTTTTTTTCCTTTTTATACAATCCAATAATTAATTATCTAAATCTTTTCAAACCTTTAACGCTGGTTCTTGAATGTATATATTCTTAGATGTTACAATAATAATCGTATTAACTTAATTAAAATTCGGTCAATATACTTTTGTTTTTTATCGTGTTATATTTATTAATATTGCGGCATGATACACTTGTCGTCCTGATAAAACACACTGAATATAAATTAAGGATAACTACCTAAATAGTACCCTACTTATTGGTGCGTTCTTGTTTTGGTACTCAGCTAATGTTTTTTGACAAAATAGTAATTAACGTTACGTTTTATTTTTAAATTGGTACCTCGCTGTTAAAAGTTAATGGAAAAGCTTATGTGGATTTTATTATTATTATTTTTTATTTTTTCTCTCTCCTAATCACCATATTATTTTTAATGATTTTATTTGTCCAACCAGAAAATGACACGTGTTACCTTTTGATTGGTTGTACAAAACCAAAAGATATAAAATCCCTTTTATGTTGCAAAAGGGATTCAAACCAGGGACCTCATGGAGCAAAAGCTAAGTGCTCAACCATTGAGCCAAACAACAAATTATAATTAAAACCAAGCAAAAAAATATTTAACTTAACCAAAGTTACTATAAAGAAACTATATTATTTTAATTTTTACATTATCTAATATATTGTTTTAATTTTTACATTCTCTAATATATTGGTTTAATTTTTACATTCTCTAATATAATACTATAAAAAAATAAATATTTATTTTATTTTTTAATTTCTAAAAAAATAATTTATTATTTTAATTTTTACATTATCTAATATAATATTATGAAAATAAATACATAGTTATTTTTTTTAATTTTTTAATTATCAAACTAAATGAAAAAATAATTTATTATTTTATATTATCTAATATAATATAATTTTGCAAATAATTTAAATTTTATATTTTACACCAAATAACAATTATAAATTTAATTTTTATGAATGTTTAAAAATTACTTTTATAACAAAAAATAAATATTTATTTATTTAGTTTAGTGGTAGCGAAATTCAACTTAAATATTAGTTCTGATGAATTTAAAATGTGTCATTAACTTAGTTTAATGGCTTTTCATGCTATCTATTTTACAAGGGGTCTCAAGTTCAATTTTTTATAATAACAATTTTGTTTTAATTTTGTGGTGGTAAATTTGGTTAAGTTAAATATTTCTTTGCTTGATTTTAATTATAGTTTGTTGTTTGGCTCAATGGTTGAGCGCCTAACCTTTGTTCCTTGAGGTTCTTGGTTCAAATCCTACTTGCAACATATAAGGGATTTTATTATCTACTTTGGTTTTGTTCAACCAATCCGAAGGTGACATGTGTCACTTTTTGGTTGGACAAATAAAATCATTAAAAATAATATGGTGACTAAAAGAGAGAATTAGAAGGCATTTTATATCTCCTTTGGTTTTGTTCAACCAATCAAAAGGTGACATGTGTCACTTTTTGGTTGGACAAATAAAATCATTAAAAATTAAATGGTGACTAAGAGAGAGAAATTGAAAAAATAATAAAAAAAATCCACATAAGCTTTTTCGTTAACTATTAACGGCGAGGTACCAATTTAAAAATAAAATGTAACGTTAAATACTATTTTATTAACAAAAATTAATTGGGTACTAAAATAGGAACGCGTCAAATAAGTGAGATATAGTTATCCCTATAAATTATAATAGCAATCAAACCGTAAAATAATGATTGTAATATGTAAATCCATCAGAGCTTCTCCTGTTGTTTAGTGACCCTTGGCAGCCAGTCAATTGGCTTACGGTGAGCGGTAGTACCCTCTCTTTTCCAAATAGAAATTCTCTGTTTTCTTTTAGTATCTTTATTTATGTTCTTATATTAAAAAATAAGTTTAAAGTTTATAAAACAGAGGTATAGTATATTTTTAGAATTTAAAATTAAAATTTAATAATTAATCTGTCAGTGTTGGACATAAAAAGACACACTAAAAAATCAAATTTTTTCTCTCTTTTTTTTCCTCCCACTTTCCCTTCCCTTACTCCCACTCTCTTATCATTGTTACTTTTAGTGTTGATCGATCACCTCCTCTATTATTCCAACCTCTCACACTTTCTTTGCCTCCTCTCTTCTCTTGATTTTGGACCTTTTTTTTCTTAATTTCAACACGAGAAGAGAAGCGAACATAACATCAATGATGACCCTCATACTGATTTTTATTGTTAAATGATTAGGGTTTTTCGAGTCCTTCATGATTAGGGCGAATCTATCTATACCTTGGGAGAGGCTCTTGCCCCCCACCCACGCCGGAAAATTCTTCTTAATTTTTGCCTTTGTTATATTTTTTTGAGAAAATGAATAAATTATAAATTGCCCTTCTCCACCTTCTAACATTTAGGTTTTGTTCTCCAACCTCAAATTCTAACTCCGTCCATGTTTATGATTCATGTTTTACGAGTCCTACATGATTAGTTTCATCTATGCCTGACCTATGATTTTAAATGTTAAATGAGAATTAACAGATTCTGTGAAAGAATGAAACCAGCGTTTTCAGATGTAATGCACCAATTTATGTTTTCCTTTCCGGTGGCTGTCTCACGAGGACCAGACATGTATTAGTGACTATCTACTTCTTCATACAAAACGATGGGCAATGGTCAGACCTTGCTCAATATGGTTTGACTTTGCCTATGCCTGTTTGCATGCACACCGAATCTCAAAAACCAAAAGATTAAATACTTAAATATTAAAAAGAGAAAAAGAAAACCAAATCTTCTTCTTAAGACAAAGAACTCTGTTGATCCGAGGGTGGATGTCATAACACACTATGTTGGGAGTGAGAGAATCTCTTAATTTTTAATTGGGAGTTTGATAAAAGAGTCACCAAACACTCTTTTGTAAGAAAATTACAAAAGCAACTCCACCTGTTCATTGACTCAACTCAAAGCCAACATTTCTAAAGAATTGACAGGGTCATGGCGAACAAAAAATCTGTCTTTTGTGTTTTTTTAATGTCCTAAATATTAGGTATTAATTTTAAATTTTAAACTTTAAATCTTAAATTTTAAAAACACATTATATTCCGGATTCACAAAACCTTAACTCGAAGCACTAACATTGAATTCTAATCTTAAACCCTAAATTTAAAATTTTAATGATAGTGGATAAATAGAAGCACCGAAAGAGATAGACAATTTCTATTCGACCATGGCCATCTCTATGTATAACTTTTTTGTTTTGCTTGACAATTTTTATTAGATTAAAATATCGTCTTTTATCCGTATGCGTGCTTCATTAAAAACGCATATTATAAGATTAGTGTTTTGGACTTTGCCTGGCATTGATTTCTCCCCCCACCATCCCATTCATCACCCATTATGTTATATTCTAAAATACTCTCCCTTCTCTTTATTTCATGATTAGGGGTCACAAGAGGGCAATACTGACTCCAACTTCATAAGTTTTTTTTCTGGACTGTGTGTCAATTTTTATTTTATTTAAAATTTAATGTAGAAACTTTACATGAAAAAATATGCTTCTTTGAAGCAAATTTTTGCATGCTTATAGACTTGAAATTCCGCTCAACTGTAACAATTACATCCCTCTACTTTTTAGGATTTCCTTAAAAGTGTCCTTTTTCTTTGCCTTTTTTGACGAGAGTAGAGATAGCTCAAAGATTTAAGAGATTTTATTTAATTTATTAAAAATTAGAGTTTTAATTTATAAAGTTTAACTATAAAATAAGTGCATAAATTATACATTTTTTGTCAAAATAAATGCCTAAAGTTTACTCCGTGACCATTCTCAGGTAATGCCGTTGAATTTTTTAAAGGAAATTTTGGACACTTAAAACAAAAAAGTGGCATAATTTGGACACTTTATTTTTTAAATGGCATAAGCACTTAAAGTAAAAAGGGATAGTTTGAGTTCTTGTTTTTCAATTTTTTCATTTTTTAACGGCTATTACCTAAAAATGACCATGGAGTAAACTTTAGGCACCTATTTTGACGAAAAAAATTTAGGCACCTAAAGCAAAAAGATGTATAGTTTGGGCACTTGTTTTGTAGTTAAGTCAATTTATAATTCGAGAGATACAAGTTTTTTTCAAAATAAAAATTAATCTAACACAAAAAATGTTGTTAAATTATCATATTTAACAACAAAAAATAACTTATAAACATAAAAAAATCTAACACTTTTTCTTCAATAACCCAGAGTGAAGAGCTGCTTGGAGAGCTAGAATTACTGCAGGCCGTTGGATCTGCCAGCATGGAAAGGGGATTGGACGATCAATTGTCGCGCTTTGAGAAGTGAAGCGGCAGATGTGCGAGTAGGAAGTTAATGAGTCGTGCGTGAACTCCACGTACGCGTGGGAAATTTGAGAGGTCGCGCGTGTGGCACATGGAATCTCTGGAACGTTCTGCGTGGATCTTAGTCGTCTGATCATAATCCTAGATCTGACGGCCTAGGATTAGCTACACAAGGGAAAAGGATAATTAGGGTTTCGGTTATTAGGACTTTGTGTATTTAGGGCCCTATTGGGCCGGGAAGTAAGATATATTATGTATTTTTTGGTTTTGGCTGTAATTGGGCTTTTATTTAATTATATTGGGGCTTATTTATTTAGTCTTTTAGTTTTCTTTTCGGGTTTGGCTTGATAATGACAATAACATAAGATAATATAATCATATAATGATAATAGTAATATGATAATAATACCTATGAACATAATGGTAAAAATAATATGAATGATAACATAGTAATGATAGCTTATAACAATACCAATAAGATCTTAATCGTATACTTAACTAGTGATAATAATGTTCAAAGGTTTTTCCTTTTTTTCATTTTTCAAATGGAGATTAATTGTTAAGTATTCAAAAGTACTATTTGTATAACCCTTTTTACTCATATTATTGTTAGACTTAGGCTCATTTTAGTTGCATTATTAGGCATTCGTGCATGTTTTCATGATTTCCTTCACCGTCATGCTTGATTTCATAATTTAGTTGATTTTGTGGAAAAATGTACTGCTGATGTGTGTTTTTGTGTGTGCAGGATCTAATTGCCCAAGCGAGTAGGAGATTGTCGTGGTAGCTAAGGAAGGAAACTGAAAGATCGGCCAAGGCAATCGAAGCTGCTTTCCAAATGCCAAACTAGAGGGTCTGCCAAGGCAATCAAAGTTGTCTTCTACATACCATGCTGAGCAGATTGCTGAGGCATGTCATGACAAATCCACCTCATTAGGGATAAAAACGAAAAGCAAGAGATAAATCCTAAAGATTTGAATTTCAATGCAGCATTTAATGAAGATTTAAATTTAGATTTATGAGGAGTTATTGGAGATCAAAGGGAGATTAAATTCCAAGAGTTTTAGGAGAAGTTTTTGGATGAATAAATATATAATAAAAGAGATCTATTTCTTTTATTCTATTTAATTCCAAATTAACTTCCTCCTCAAGAAAGACTTTGACCTAGCCAACTCCTATAAATAAGAGACCTAGCCGCCTACTTCAAAGAGATGTGTGATTGGGAGAGAAAACCCTAGGGGCTGTTTCGATTTCTTCTTTTTTTCTTTTGCTTCGATTAGATTCATGTTGAGGGATTTTATTCTTGAGTTTATTTTGTGCCCAGCCATGAACTAAACTTATTTGGCTCGGGTTATTGTGTTTTTGTGGTTGTGAGAATGATTGGATTTGTTTAGGTATTGAGTTTGCAATTTTTACTTCAATTTTTTTTTCATTCTTGGTTCTTAAATTTTGTGAGTGAATTGGGAGAGGATCTCGTGAATTCATCAATTTATCTAATATCGGGAGAGTTAGATTCAAGAAATGAATGATCATGTTTCATACAATCGATCGATAGTGAAGACTAATTCAACTTAGGGATAAGTTGTGAATTTCAACGGCTAAAAGGAGCGCAAGATAGGTTGTTGTCCACCCTTGGTTCACGCAGGGATGTATTATCAAGGCAAGCACAATTAACAGAGTTTTGAGTTAGGTATAACGAGAAACCATTGAAGAACGCTTCGCCAAACTTTAAAGGTTGTCGTCCAACTGCCCAGGTAATCGTAGACCTGCCCAGGCAATTGCAGAATTGCCCAGGATGTTGTAGAATTCCCCCAGCAATCCGACTAGATTCAATTGTTGAAGCAATTAAGCTACTCTAGCACTCAATTACTACGACGATCCATTCAATTGTCACACCACCACTCACGATAACCCGGCCTACTCTCTCTTATTCGATTACATCTTCTTTTTATTTAATTGTTCTTTTATTTTCTTGTTAATTAGAACTCCTACAATCACCTAGTTGTGTTTTTACTTTCAGTGTGAGAAGTTAGATTCTTGAAGTAGCACCAATCCATGTGGAGACGATATCTTTACTATATTATAACTTGCGATGCGTACACTTGCACCAATTGTGAAACACTTAATACGCGCAACAAGTTTTTGGCGCCGTGGCCGGGGATGGCAATAGTGACTTTGTTTTTAATTTCTTGCACATTTATTTATTTTTATTTTTATGTTTGTTTTATTTCTAATCGGTTTCAAGGGACTTACAACTTTGGTTTTGCATCTGTGTATGACCAGCCAAGACCAACATCACAAGACTACCCACTTGAACCCGAGATAGAATGAGTTCTTCATCAAAGAAGACGAGACCAATGAGAAGCAATGGCAGAACAACAAGGTAATCCAGTCGGAAATTTGAATGCCAATGGTAACCAGAATGTCGTAGCAAGAGGAGAAGATCCAGTCGTACAACCTGTTCGGAATAGGCCTATCCGAGACTACTTACAGGAAGATCTCAATGGTCTCAATCGAGGAGTTGTCTCACCCGAGATAGAAGCCGCCCACTTTGAATTAAAACCTGTGATGTTCAACATGATCAACACAATTGGTCAATTTGGCGGCTCAGCAACTAAAGATGCCAGACAACATCTCAAATCATTCCTGGAGATTTGCAATTACAAGGAGTCCATGAAGATATCCTAAGGCTGAAATTGTTTCCCTATTCACTGAGGGATAGGGCAAAAACATGGCTGAATAGTATTCCATCGGGATCTATAGGATCTTGGACAGATTTGTGTCAAGATTTCATTGCCAGATTTAGTTCTACAAATATTACTGATAAGTTGCATAATGATATTACTTCTTTTCGGCAGACAGACGATGAATCCATGTATGAAGCTTGGGAGCAATATAGAGAGCTCTTACACAAATGTTCCATGCACTGATTCCCATTGTGGACGCAAGTGATGATGTTCTACAACTCAGTGAACACACCGACAAAGATGATGCTAAATACCTCCGCAAATGGCATACTCCTCGACAAGTCACCTAAGGAAGCGATAGAGATCCTGAACCGTCTTGCCAAGAACGATTATCAGTTCCTAACCACCCGAAGGGGATTAGTCAGACGCAATGCCACGATAAATAAGCTTGATTCATCAGGATCTATTTCTGCACAATTGGCCGCATTAACCATTATGGTTAAGAATATGCAGCAGCCTGGCAACACACAGGAGATCAAGGTAGTAAATTCAATTTGTGATTTATGTAATGGTAACCATGATTCTTCTAAGTTTTCGCAGAACCTAGAATCTAGCTTTTACGTTGGAAACTACAACCGGGACAACAATGTGATGTCCAACACATACAATCTAGCCTGGAGAAAGCACCCTAATTTTTCATGGAGCAACCCAAACAACACCATTAGTCAAAACAGTTAGAACATACAAGCATCGGGATTTCAGTAGAACATGCCATAGCAATAGATGTCGTGCAACAATCGACACCATCCAGTTCTTTGGAAAATTATCTCAATGCTTTCATGTTAAAAACTGAATCTTATATGGTAGAGAATAGTAATTTCATGAAAAAGACTGGTGCTTTTATGAACATGACAGAGATGATATTACAAAATCAAGAGGCAACCTTGAAATCCTTGGAGACACAAGTCGGGCAATTTGCTCAAAACGTGATTATGAGACCACCAGGCGGTTTACCTAGTGATACTGAGGTCGCCAAAGGAATAGGCCATGAGCAGTGTAAAGTAATCACCACCCGGAGCGGACGGAAGCTTGATGATGTACCTACCCAGCCAATAAACTGACCAGGAGAGCAACCCCTTGTCCAAAGAGACAAGTCCAGCAATAAAACCTCTGCCAAAACTGAAGAATCAGAGAATGCCACATGCGTCGGCAACCCTACATACTTCGGCAAGTCCTGATGTTGCGGCAACTCCCTCCATCAAGTTCCAAACCAATGAAAAGATTGAAGACATCCGACTTCCACCACCATTCCCACATAGGTTGAAGCGGCAAAAGAAAGAATACCAGTTCAAGAAGTTCCTTGACATCTTGAAGCAAGTCCACATCAACTTTCCATTGGTTGAAGCAATAGAACAAATTTCGAACTATACTAACTTCCTTAAAGATATCGTCTCTAAGAGGACTAGGGTGGGGGAATTTGAAATAGTTGCTGTGACAGAAGGATGCATGGCTATGCTACATAATCGCATGCCACCCAAGCTTAAGGATCCCGGCAGTTTCACTATACCATGTTCAATTGGAAATTAGTATGTCGGGAAGGCATTGTGCGATCTTGGAGCAAGCATAAACTTGATGCCTAAATTAGTTTTCTAGAAATTGGGAATCGGGGAAAGTAAGACCTACAACAGATATGCTACAGCTTGCTGACAGACCCTATGTGCATCTAGAGGGAAAATTTGAGGATATATTGGTAAGAGCTAATAAATTTATTTTTCCCGCTGATTTCATTGTTTTGGATTGTGAAGCAGATAAATTCGCACACATTATCCTTGGGAGACCGTTTTTAGTAACGGGAAGGACTTTGATCAATGTTGAGAAAGGAGAACTTACCATGAGGGTAAACGACCAACAAGTGAAGCTCAATGTTTTCCAAACCCTTAAGAATACCAATGATCTAGAAGAGTGCCAAGTTATCCACGCCATCACTGAATTCATTTTGACATGGAGGAAGATTGCCTTAACAATTGCCTCGGCAATTGTATTACCGAACCTGAGGAACTTGAAGAGCCGGACGATAAAGATCATGATGAAGCCAATTGGATAGCAAGTCGTCCAGGTAAGTATTTTGAACCATTGGACTACTCAGGTAAGGAAGGTAAGACCGAAAAACCCTCTATTGAGCAACCTCCTATTCTTGAATTGAAACCATTGCCAGGGCAATTGAAATATGCTTACTTGGGAAACGATAAAAATTTACTTGTAATAATTTCTTCTAAGTTGCAGCCTGAACAGGAAAAGAGGTTGATCGCCATATTGGCATTACACAAAAAGGTAATAGGATGGACAATTGCCGACTTGAAGGGAATTAGCCCAGTAGTGTGTATGCACACAATTCTATAGGAGGATGATCATAAACTAAAAATTGAGGCACAAATGAGGCTTAACCCTATTATGAAGGAAGTCGTGAGGAAGGAAATCATCAAATGGCTTGATGCCAGCATCATCTATCCTATCTCCAATAATACATGTGTAAGCTCGGTACAATGTGTACCAAAAAAGGGAGGTATAACCGTTGTAAGCAACAAAAGCAACGAACTAATCCCAGCTAGGACTGTGACCAGTTGGAGGATTTGTATGCATTACCGCAAGCTAAATAAAACTACTAGGAAAGATCACTTTCCTTTGCCATTTATTGACCAAATGCTTGACCGATTTACAAGTAAATATTTTTATTGTTTTCTTGATGGTTACTCAGGTTATAAACAAATTGCCATAGCACTCGATGATTAGGCAAAGACCATTTTCACATGCCCGTATGGTACCTATACTTTCCGAAGGAAGCCGTTTGGATTATGCAATGCTCCAACAACTTTCCAGAGATGTATGATGGCAATTTTCTCTGACATGGTGGAAGATTTCTAGAAATTTTCATGGATGATTTTTTGATATTCAGAGACAACTTCGACAATTGCCTCGACAATTTGGAGAAAGTGCTAATACGATGTGAAGAATCTGATATAGTGTTCAATTGGGAGAAGTGCCACTTTATGGTAGATGAAGGCATAGTGCTCGGTCACAAGATCTCATCCAAGGGAATTAAAGTAGACAGAGCCAAGGTGGAAGTGATCAAAAATTTGCCACCACCAAATTCGATCAAAGAAATTTGAAGCTTTCTCGGCCATGCAGGTTTTTATAGAAGGTTTATTTATAATTTTTCCAAAATCTCTAAACCTTTGTGTAACTTGCTTGAACATGATAAAGCTTTTCACTTTGATGATTCATGAGTCCAAGCATTCGAGACCTTGAAGAATCAACTTGCCTCGGCACCTATTGTCGTTCCGCCTGATTGGACCTTACCTTTTGAACTCATGTGCAACGCAAGTGATTTCGCGGTAGGAGCCGTTCTAGGGCAGCGCACAGGTAAGACTTTTCAAGTAATTTACTATGATAGTAAAGCTCTAAATGGTGCACAATCCAATTACACCACAACAGAGAAAGAATTACTAGCAGTAGTTTTCGTATTTGATAAGTTTCGTTCCTACTTGATTGGTACTAAGGTAATCGTTTATACTGACCACTTGTCAAGTAAGTACCTTTTCGCTAAGAAAGATGCCAAACCTCGTTTGATTCATTGGATTTTACTTTTACAAGAGTTTTTCATTGAAATTAAGGATAGGAAAGTAACATAAAACCAAGTTGTCGATCACTTAACAATGTTGGAAAATGGCGATGAAGATCCAGGCTCTTTGGAGATCCATGACACATTCTTGGATGAGCAGTTGTTAGTTGCCTCGGTAACTCTCTGGTATGCTGATTTGGTTAATTTCTTGGTTAGTGGTATTTTGCCTTATAACCTTACTCACCAAAGAAAGAAGTGGTTCCGACATGATGCTAAGCATTATTATTGGGATGAGCCTCTTTTATTTAAACAATGTGCATACCAAGTGATAAGATAATATGTTCCCGAGGAGAAGTAACACAATGTGATTCAACAATGCCATTCTTCACCCTATGGAGGCCATAGGGATAAAAGATATCGTCTCCACAGGGATTTGTGCCACTTAAAGAATCTAGTCTCTTGCACTGTAAAAAGTAAAAACACAAATAAAGGATTATAGGAGTTTAACTAATAACTAATCTAGAAAGCAATAAGGTAAAAGAAAATATGAGATCAAATGAGAGAGAGATAGGCTAGGTTATCGTGAGTTGAGGTGTGATAGCCGATTGGATCATCTTGGTAAAAGAGTGCACGGGCAACTCAGTTACCCTGACAACTTGCACAACGGGGTTGCCTTGGCAACTAATCGATGGTTGCCTGGGCAACTACTTGGGCATCTAGGCAGCAACCTTCAAGGTTCGGCAGAGCGTTCTTCAATGGTTTCTTCTTATCCCTAAGTCGAAACTCTAGCTACTTGTGCATGCCTTGATAATACATCCCTGCGTGAATCAAGGGTGAACAACAACCAATCTTACGTTCCTCTTAGCCGTTGAAATCCTTAACTTATTCCTAAGCCAGATTAATCTTCACCATCAATAGATTGAATAAAGATCATATTCATTCGTTTCTTGAATCTAACTCTCCCGATATTAGATAAATAGATGAAATCACGAGATCCTCTCCCAATTCACTCGCAAACAAGAATAAGAACCAAGAATGAATAAACCTTGAATAGAAAAGTGCAAACTCTTATTACCTAAACAAAATCCAATAGTTTCTCACAACCACAAAACACAATAACCATAGCCAAATAGATTTAGTTCATAGCTAGGTTCCAAAGAAACACAAGATAAATAATCCCTAGCATGAACCCAATCGAACAAGAAAGAAAAGGATGAAGAAGGAGGCTTGTCGAAATCCTCCTTGCCCTAGATGCTTGTCGAAAATTCTCTCCTCTTTCCCTCCTTGGACTTGTCGAAATTCCCCTCTCTTGCTCTCCATGGATTGTCGAAATCTCCTTCAAATTTATAGGGCTTGGCCAAAGTCCTTCTTTGAGGAGGAAGTTAAGTTGGAATTAAATTATCTTTAAAGAATATAATTCTTTATTATAATTGTATTCCTACTAGAACTTCTCCTATCTTCTTGGAATTTAATTCTTCTTTAATCTCTGCATGGCAATCAAATTCCTTTGGGTTTGGGCTTTGCTCCACGTCATCTTGGGCTTTTCTAGTCATCAATTTCGACTACCATATCACCTTTTCTCTTGTCGATAATTGCCATGGCAACTGGCTCGGCGTCTCCTTCATGCATTGCCCTGGCAACTAGCTCGGCGTCTCCTTCATGTATTGCCCTGGCAACTAGCTCTAGCTTTGCTTTGGCAAGTGATCCTGCACATACACACAAAACACACCAAAGCAGCATCTTTTCCCACAAAAACTACCAAGTTATGTAATCAAGCTCAACGTTGGAAGGAAACATGGATTAATGCATGAATGGCTAATTATGCAACTAATATGGGCCTAAGTCTAACAATAATATGAGTAAAAAGGGTAAGAAAAATAGTATTTTTGAACACTTATCACACCCCCAAACTCTAACTATTGATTGTCCTCAAGCAATGCAAACTCATAATTACCTGCCAAGACTTTAATTTTCACAAACTTAGCTTTGAACTTGATTTCAATTCTCTGAACCGGGGCAAAAAGTATGATTGGCTTTTTATTTTTTAGAAAACTTAGGAGTTACTCGGAATCAAACTATAATGCTTGTGAGTGTGTGCGGAGTTGTGTGCAAGTTGATTTTTCGGATTCTATGCAAACAATAGGTTTTCAAATTACTTTATTGGGTTCTTTTTAACATGTTTTAACTAGAGCCAGTTTTGGGCACCTCTAGTGTTTTGTTTTTAGTTCTCTTAAGTTAATTTATTCGACTAGAGCCGGTTTCGGGCACCTCTAGCGATCAATTTTTTAACACATACTAGAGCCAGTTTCGGGCACCTCTAGTGATCAATTTTTTTAGCAGATGCTAGAGCCAATTTCGGGCACCTCTAGCATTCATCCAATTTTTATTCTAATCCCCCAACTTGTTAATTATCAACCTAAGTTCACTAGAATTCCTTAAATCAATCAAACCACAACAGTGTTTCATCAAATTTAGCATCATAGTAAAATTCTAAGTTTTTCCATGGTTATCCTAGAATAAAAATTCTATCAATTAAGTGCATTGGCAAAGTCATCATCGGATATTCATCAAATCTAAGCAATTCTTGTTCCAACTAAAGGCATGGCAAGCAATTTATGTATCCTAAATGTAATACTTAAGATGAATGTAACTAAACATGGTAACTACTAATAACAATCCCCCCCAAACTCGAGTGAGGCATTGTCCTCAATGCATGCATAAAAATAACGAAAAATAAAAATAAAAATAAAAATGCATACGAAGACTTACTCCGAGAGTTCGTCATCGTAGATGATTAGTTTCCTTTTGGTCGGTGTCTTGATTCTCTTGCTTGAACGCGATGGTTGTTTTCTTGTTGCCGGTGGTGGAATCGATCCTCGTACGGGGTTGTCCTCATCATCCTCTTCATCAATGTCATTGGCTTTTCGCTTAGAGGATTCAATTGGTGCGGTCTTTATTGGTTCAATGGAGGACCCGTCCAAATATGAAAAATCAGAAAATGATTCCGTAGGAGTTGATTCGGGCATAGGTGCTTTACCTTTGGCTTTTGCAGTGGTTGCCGGGATATCTTTAGCTTTGGTTATCGTGGCATCTTTAGGGTTGGTTGCCGTTGCGTCAGCTTGTGCAGGCACGATGTAGGTTGTCGCGGCATCATCTATTGCAGTTGCCGTGGCGACTGCTTTATTGGTTGTCGGGGCAAGTATCTCGGCAGGAAATTTCCTTAGCATAGTGGTTGTGAGTCTTGGTGTGGAAAAGAAAACAAAGAAAACCTGAAAACTAAAGAATATGAAGAAAAATAAAATATCTCCTAAAAAATAAAAATAAAAATGAAAATAAAAGGAAAAAGAAAATATTGAAAGGAGAGCATGCTCATGCATCTCCTAAGTTGACCACTTCTTTGTTACGTTCCACATGGGCACCATTATAGTGCTTCAATCTTTGTCCATTAACTTTGAATTCATAGTTGTCAGAGATGGACTTGATTATCACAGCACCATGGGAGAATGGTTTGACGACTTCGAATGGTCCCGACCATCTTGATTTCACCTTTCCCTAGAAAAGTCTTAATCGAGAATTGAATAGGAGAACTAGTTGCCTTGGCATGAATTACCGCGGCAATAGTTTCTTGTCGTGCCATCGCTTTGTTTTCTCCTTGTAGATTCATGCATTGTTATAAGCGAGTGCACGGAACTCTTCTATCTCATTGAGATCCATCAAACGCTTTTGTCCGGCACTTTCCCAATCTATATTCACGGTCTTGATTGCCCAATATGCCTTGTGTTCGATTTCCACCGGTAGATGGCATGTCTTGCCATAGACAAGTCGGAAGGGGAACATACCTAAGGGTGTTTTGAATGCAGTGTGATATGCCCAAAGTGCGTCATCTAGTCTTAATGACCAATCCTTCCTAGAGGGATTTACAACCTTCTCGAGTATACCCTTCAATTCCTGGTTGGAAATTTCTGCTTGCCCGTTGGTTTGTGGGTGATATGCCGTGGCGATCTTGTGTGATATGCCGAAGCGTTGCAACATCTTTGCAATTAGTCTGTTGTCAAAATGCTTGCCTTCGTCACTGATAATTGCTCTTGGCATCCCAAACCGTGTAAACATGTTTTTCTACAAGAATCGTTGCACGGTCTTGGAATCGTTGTTGGGAACTGCAGCTGCCTCTACCCATTTAGACACGTAGTCAACGGCAAGTAGAATGTAGAGGTTGCCGAATGAAGATGGGAAAGGTCCCATAAAATTGATCCCCCACACATCGAACAATTCCACCTCGATGATGTTCTGGAGTGCCATCTCATGTCGTCTAGAGATATTGCCCGTCCTCTGGCAACGATCACATTGCTTGTAAAAGTCTTGGGCATCTTTGTACAATGTTGGCCAATACAAACCGGATTGCAGAACTTTGGCCGCGGTACGAGTTCCTCCAAAATGTCCTCCATAGGGTGAGGAATGGCATTGCTGGAGTACATTCTGTTGCTCTTCTTCAAGGACACATCGGCGTATAACCTGATCTGCATATTTTTTAAACAAAAGAGGCTCGTCCCAAAAGTAATGCTTAGCATCATGGCGAAACCGCTTCTTCCCTTGGTGAGTAAGGCCATAAGGTAAAATACCACAAACAAGGAAATTAACTAAATCCGCATACCAGGGTATTGTCGAGGCATGTGCTGCCGTGGGGACTACTCCCAAGATTGCCGAGGCGTGTGCGTCTAGAGTTGTCGAGGCATATGCAACCATAGTTGCCGAGGAGTGCGTATCAGGAGCTGTTGCGGTGTCGAAGGTTACCGAGGCATGCGCATCCATGGTTGCCGAGGCGTCAAGGGTTGCCGAGGCATGCGCATCCATGGTTGCCGAGGCGTGCGCATCAAGAGCTGCTGCAGCGTCGAGGGTTTTCGAGGTATGTGTATCCATGGTTGCTGAGGCGTGCACGTCAAGAGCTGCTGCGGCATCGAGGGTTGCCGAGGCATGCGCTCCCAAGATTACCGAGGCCTGTGTGTCTAGAGTTGCTGAGGCATACGTATCCATGGTTGCCGAGATGTGCGTATCAGTGGTTGCCGCGACAACGAGGGTTGCCGAGGCATGTGCATCTATGGTTGCCGAGGCAACTAAAAGTTGCTCATCCGGGAATGCATCATATATCTCTAAATCCGCATCCTCCTCCCTATTGCGTTCTAAGCGTGATAAGTGATCGGCCTCTTGATTTTCTGTTCCTTTCCTGTCCTTAATTTCAATGTCAAACTCTTGTAAAAACAATATCCAACGAATCAAACGAGGTTTGGCATCCTTTTTAACAAATAGATACTTAATTTTCGAATAGTCCGTATGAAAAATTACCTTTGTACAATAAAATAGGATCGGAACTTATCAAATGCGAAAACTACGGCTAGTAACTCTTTCTTTGTTGTTGTGTAATTCACTTGAGCATTATTAAGAGTTTTACTAGCGTAGTATATCACATGAAAGGTCTTACATGTGTGTTGGCCTAAGACTGCTACTACCGCGAAATCACTTGCATCACACATGAGCTCAAAAGGTAGCATCCAATCTAGTGGAACGACAATGGGTGTCGAGGCAAGCTTTTCCTTTAGGGTTTCGAATGCTTGGGTACAAGAATCATCAAAATTGAAGACTTTATCCTGTTCAATCAAATTGCACAAGGGCTTAGTAATTTTAGAAAAATTATGAATGAACCTCCTGTAAAAACCTGCATGTCCAAGAAAGCTTCAAATTCCTTTAACCGAACTTGGTGGGGGTAATCTCTCGATCATGTACACCTTGGCTTTGTCTACTTCAATTCCCTTGGATGAAATCTTGTGACCGAGCATTATTCTTTCATCTACCATAAAATGGCACTTCTCCCAATTAAGGACTAAATCAGTTTCTTCACATCTTGCATACACCTTCTCTAAATTGCCGAGGCAGCTGTCGAAGTCATTACCAAAAATGGAAAAATCATCAATGAAGATCTCAAGGAAGGCTTTGACCATGTCAGAAAAGAGTGCCACCATGCATCTTTGGAAGGTTGTCGGGGCGTTACACAATCCGAACGGCATCCTTCGGAAAGCATAAGTACCGTATAGGCATGTGAAGGTTGTCTTTTCTTGATCTTCTGGTGCTATGGCAATTTGATTGTAACCTGGATAACCATCAAGAAAGCAATAAAAGGGTTTACCTGCAAGACGGTCAAGCATTTGATCAATAAAGGGTAATGGGAAGTGATCTTTCCTAGTGGCTTTGTTTAGCTTTCGATAATCCATACAAACCCTCCAATCAGTCACAATCCTGGTTGGAATGAGTTCATTGTTTTCATTACTTACCACCGTTATACCTCCCTTTTTCGGTACAGATTGTACTGGACTTACCCATGTACTATCAGAGATAGGGTATATAATGCCGGCGTCAAGCCACTTGATGATTTCTTTCATTACAACCCCTTTCATGGCATGATTCAGTCTTCTCTGGGCCTTAATTGAAGGTTTGTGATCATCTTCCAACAAAATCTTGTGCATGCACACTGTCGGGCTAATTCCCTTTAAGTTGGCAATTGTCCACCTTATTGTCTTCTTGTGTAGCATCAACATTTTGATCAGCTTCTTTTCCTACTCAGGCTGTAACTTAGAGGAAATAATTACAGGCAATGTTTTATCAGTTCCCAAGTAAGCATATTTTAGTTGCTCTGGCAACTGTTTCAACTCAAGAATCGGTGGTTGTTCAATAGAGGGCTTTTCGAGCTTACCTTCCTTACCTGAGTAATCCAGTGGTTCAAAATATGTACCTGGTCGATTGACTAACCAATTTGCCTTTTCTTGTTGTTCCTTATCCATCAGTTATTCATACTCCTCAGGTTCCTCTTCATCGGTAATGTAGTTGTTGAGGCAACTAAATTCCTCATCGAAGTTAAACTCTGCCATGGCATGGAGAATTTTGCATTCTTCCGGATCATCGGCATGCCTTAATGTTTGGAACACATTTAGTTTAACTTGCTGGTCATTCACCCTCATTGTGAGTTCTCCCTTTTCAACATCGATCAAGGTTCTCCCTGCTGCTAGGAAGGGTCTCCCGAGAATGATAGGTGCATGTTCATCTGCTTCACAATCCAAAACAATAAAGTCAGCGAGAAAAATAAATTTATCAACTTTTACCGGTATGTCTTCGATTTTTCCCTCTGGATGCACATAGGATATGTCGGCTAACTATAGCATAACTGTTGTACGTCTTGCCTTCCCGATTTCTAACTTCTGGAAAACCGATTTAGGCATCAAGTTTATACTTGCTCCAAGGTCACATAATGTTTTCCCGACATAGTGGTTTCCAATAGAACAGGGTATTGTGAAACTTCAGGAATCCTTCAGCTTGGGTGGCATGCGATTGTGCAACATGGCCATACATCCCTCTGTTGCGGCAACTGTTTCAAACTCTCCTAGCCTTGTTCTCTTGGACACAATGTCTTTAAGAAACTTGGCATAGTTCGGCATTTGTTCAATTGCCTCAACCAATGGCAAGTTGATGTGGACTTGCTTTAGGATATCAAGGAACTTCTTGAATTGATATTCTTGCTTTTGTCGCTTCAACTTTTACCAGTATGCCTTAATGTTTGGAACACATTTAGTTTAACTTGCTTGTCATTCACCCTCATTGTGAGTTCTCCCTTTTCAACATCGATCAAGGTTCTCCCTATTGCTAGGAAGGGTCTCCCGAGAATGATAGGTGCATGTTCATCTGCTTCACAATCCAAAACAATAAAGTCAGCGAGAAAAATAAATTTATCAACTTTTACCAGTATGTCTTCGATTTTTCCCTCTGGATGCACATAGGATCTGTCGGCTAACTATAGCATAACTGTTGTAGGTCTTGCCTTCCCGATTCCTAACTTCTAGAAAACCGATTTAGGCATCAAGTTTATACTTGCTCCAAGGTCACATAATGCTTTCCCGACATAGTGGTTTCCAATAGAACAGGGTATTGTGAAACTTCAGGAATCCTTCAGCTTGGGTGGCATGCGATTGTGCAACATGGCCATACATCCCTCTGTTGCGGCAACTATTTCAAACTCTCCTAGCCTTGTTCTCTTGGACACAATGTCTTTAAGAAACTTGGCATAGTTCGGCATTTGTTCAATTGCCTCAACCAATGGCAAGTTGATGTGGACTTGCTTTAGGATATCAAGGAACTTCTTGAATTGATATTCTTGCTTTTGTCGCTTCAACTTTTGTGGGAATGGTGGTGGAAGTCAGATATCTTCGATCCTTTCATTGGTCTGGAATCTGATTGATGGCATTGTTGGGGCAACTAGAGTTGCCGAGGCATCCTCAACTGGGGTTGCCATGGCATGCCTGTCATTGGTTGCCGAGGCATCCTTATCGCTGGTTGCCGCGGCAATTCCTGGTTCAGCAACTGAGGCTTTGCCGCGAAGTTCGTCTTGATCTTTTTGTGGAGTTTTGTTTGATGAGCGAGCTTGAGCCTCTTTAAGTTGTTGGCCACTTCTAGTGGTGATCGCCTTATATTGCTCATGGCCAGTTCCTCTTGCGACTTTAATATCGCTAGGTAAACCTCTTTGTGGTCTAGTATTCAGGTTTTGAGCAAATTGTCTGACTTAATTTTCCAATGATTTGATTGTCGCCTCTTGGTTTTGCAATTTCATCTCAGCTCTGTTAATAAAAGCATCAGTTCTTTTTATGAAGTTACTATTCTCAGCCATATAAGATTCCGTTTTCAACATAAAAGCATTAAGAGAATTTTCCAAATAACTAGATGTTGTCGGTTGTTGCTGCGGCAACTGTTGCCGTGGCATATTCTGTTGTAATCCCGATGCTTATGCATTCTGATTGTTCTGGTTTAGAGTATTGTTGGGATTACTCCATGAAAAATTCGGGTGCTTCTTCCAAGCTGGATTGTATGTATTGGACATCACATTGTTGTTCTAGTTGTAATTCCCCACATAAAAGCTGGATTCTGGATTCTGCATACATTCTGAAAAATCATGGTTACCACCACATAACTCACAAAAGGAATCCATAACCTTGACCTCCTGTGTGTTGTTTGGTTTTTGCATGTTCTGGACCATCTTGGTTAGAGTGGCCAATTGTGCCGAAATTGAATATGATGATCCCAGTTCATGTATTGTGGCTTGGCGTCTAACTCCTCCTCTTCTAGCAGATGGGAATTGATAATCATTCTTGGCAAGCCTGTTTAGAATTTGCATTGCTTCCTCCGGCGACTTATCTAGGAGTATGCCATTTGCTGAGGCATCTAGCATCATCCTTGTTGGTGTATTCACAGCGTTGTAAAACATTGTTACTTCTGTCCACACTAGGAATCTGTGTAGGGGGTATTTGTGTAGAAGTTCTCTATATCGCTCCCAAGCCTCGTACATGGATTCATCATCTGCATGCCAAAAAGAAGTAATTTCGTTACGAAGCCTACCAGTCAAATTTGTAGGATTAAATCAAGCAAGGAAATCATGACAAAGATCGGTCCAAGATCCTATTGATCCGACAGGAATACTATTCAACCATCCTTTCACCCTATCCCTCAGTGAATAGGGGAATAATCTTAGTCATAAAACATCGGGGGTGACTCCTTGTATTTTGAATGAGTTACAAATCTCGAAGAAAGATTTAAGATGTTGTCGTGCATCTTCAGTTGTTGAGCCACCAAATTGACCAATTGTGTTGATCATATTAAACATCATCGGTTTCAACTCAAAGTGGTCGGCTTCAATTTCAGGTGTGACAACTCCTAGATTAAGTCCATCAAGATCTTCTTCAAGATAGTCTCGAATAGTTCTGTTTTGTGCAAGAATCACTCCTCCTTCTGCTGGAACATCTTGATTCATATTGCCCTCTTGATTAGCCATTGCTACTCTTAACCTTCGTCTAAGTCTTTGCAAGGTTCGTTCAATTTCTGGATCAAAGGGATATTCTGGTGTAATCGGTCTTCCCCTGGTCATATACCAATGCAAAACCTTGAAGTCGCTATTGCCAATCCCCAGCAACGGCGCCAAAAACTTGTTGCGCGTAATAAGTGCTCCGTAATTGTGCAAGTGTATACGTTGCAAGTTATAGTATAAAAGATATCGTCTCCACAGGGATTGGTGCCACTTCAAGAATCTAATATCTTGCACTGTAAAAAGTAAAAACACAAGTAGAAGATTGTAGGAGTTTTAATTAACAACTAAACTAAGAAAGCAATAAAGTAACAGAATAAGTAATCAAATGATAGAGAATAGGCCAGGTTATCGTGAGTTGAGGAGTGATAGCCGATTGGATCATCTTGGTAAAAGAGTGCAAGGGCAACTCAGTTGTCGTGGCAACTTGCACAACGGGGTTGCCTTGGCAACTAATCAATGGTTGCCTGGGCGACTAGTTGGGCAACTACTTGGGCGTCTAGGCAGCAACTTCAAGGTTCGGCAGAGCGTTCTTCAATGGTTCATTCTTATCCCTAAGTCAAAACTCTAACTATTTGTACATGCCTTGATAATACATCCTTGCGTGAATCAAGGGTGAACAACAACCAATTTTGCGCTCCTTTTAGCCGTTGAAATCCTTAACTTATTCCTAAGCCGGATTGATCTTCACCATCAATAGATTGAATAATGATCATACTCATTCGTTTCTTGAATCTAACTCTCTCGATATTAGATAAATAGATGAAGTTCGAGATCCTCTCCCAATTCACTCGCAAACAAGAATAAGAACCAAGAATGAATAAACCTTGAATTGAAAGTGCAAACTCTTATTACCTAAACAAAATCCAATTGTTTCTCACAACCACAAAACACAATAACCTTAGCCAAATAGATTTAGTTCATGGCTAGGTTCCAAAGAAACACAAGACAAAGAATTCCTAGCATAAACCTAATAGAACAAGGAAAGAAAAAGATGAAGAATGGATGAAGCCCTGTAGTCGATATCTCCCCCTTGAAGCTTGTCAAAAATTCTCTTATCTCTCCCCCCTTGGAGTTGTCGAAATTCCTCTCCTCTCTCCCCTTTGGAGTTGACGGCATGGCCTCTAATTTATAGGGCTAGGTTAAAGTCTTTCTTTAAGGAGGAAGTTAAGTTGGAATTAAATTACCTTTAAAGAATATAATTCTTTATTATATTTATATTCCTTCTAGAACTTCTCTTATCTTCTTGGGATTTAATTCCTCTTTAACCTCTTCATGGAAATCAAACTCCTTTGGGATTTAGCTTTGCTCCACGTCATCTTGGGCTTGTCTAGTCATCAATTTCGACTACCATATCACCTTATTCTTTGTCGAAAATTGCCCTGGCAACTAGCTCGGCATCTCCTTCATGCATTGCCCTGGCAACTAGCTCGGCATCTCTTTCATGCATTGCCCTGGCAACTGGTTCTAGCCTTGCTTTGGCAAGTGATTCTGCACACACACACAAAAACACACCAAAGTAGCATCTTTTCCCACAAAAATCACCAAGTTATGTAATCAAGCTCACCGATGGAAAGAAACATGAATTCATGCATGAATGACTAATTATGCAACTAATATGAGCCTAAGTCTAACAATAATATGAGTAAAAAAGGTAAGAAAATAGTACTTTTGAACACTTATCAATGATAAAATCAATCTCAACCATTAGATAAAAAGGGCAAAATTGTAATTTCACTATTAAATGAATTTAATATTCATTTAATAGATATATATGTAAAATAATGGTGAAAAGATGAAGATGCAACAAACGTGAGGGCTAGGGAAAGAAAGAGAAAAAAATTTCCAAGCCCGATTCAAGCCCCGAAACTCGATTTTCAGGTAATCTCTTCAACTACAAAGTTGTTCTACTCTTCAAGCTCTATCTTTTGATATCAATAATTCATGGAATTCATGCTTTAGTGATTAGAATTTACATGAGAAAGAAATTAGGGTTTATGGATCAAATTGGGGCTTTTGAGATTTTATGATTCCATGACTGAATTCAAGTTGAAATCAAGCTAGTATGATGTTAAAATGATGATATTGAGTTGGGATTTAAGTTTTACATGTTTTTGATTATTATGAAGATGATTAGGGTTTATGGATTCAAGTTTAATTCAGGGTTTGTTATGTTGAAATAATGATCTAGTAAGCTTGAATTGTTGTTTGGAAGCAAAACCCTAAGTTAAATTGTGTAGGGACCATTTCGGCAACTTGAAAAGTTGAAGGAACAAATCTGAATTTTTAGAATTTGGAGTGTATTTGTGTTATTAATGATGTTAGAGATAAGAAAATGAAGTTGGAATGCAAAATTGATGTTGAATTAAATTAGTGACCATTTTGACAATTTGTCAAAGTTAAGTGACTAAATCAAAATTGAAGTTTTGTATGGGGGTTAAATCTGATTTTTAGTTGTAATAATGGAATTAAGGTAGTAATGTTGAATTGAGGACCAAATTGCAAAGTTAAGAAGCTTGAATCCTTATCTTTGCATTTTAGTGACTATTTCGGTAAAGAAGGAAAATTAAGGAGAATTATTGTGAATAATTATTTGGTGAAGAATGTGATGAGTTGGTGGTTTAAAGCTAGTGATTGGACTAAATTGAAAAGTATAAAAGCAAGGAGAAGTTAGTATAAAAGTTGAAGTTGTTTATGGAAGCTGTGTAGAAAAATTGGTTTATGGTAGTACAAAAATGGTTAGATGGTGAATTTTATAGCGATGTAAATATATGTTCGTCTAGTTTCGTGTCCAACAAACGGAATCTGATTTTGAGTTCCGAGTCAAAAGATGTGAATTTTTAAGTGACGAAAGGTCAGAAAACATAACACCAGTCTGTTCCGAATTTCAGCACTGTAACTAGCTTTGAAAATTCGCCATAAATCGTACAAGTTGAATTTTGGCTATTAATTTATATGGTTGAAAATCTTATCGAATCTAGTTTCTTTCAGAACAAAAGGAGTCGAATTCCGAGTTATAGATTATTTTATAGAAATATTTCTTCGAAGGTACTGCAAACTGTCAGAAAATGAGAATTGATACACTTTGTATCTAAGGTTGATTAGTAAGCTTGAAAAGGGTTAATGGAAGTTCAAATTGGTCACTAAGGACCATAATGAGTTTTTGAACAATACAAGGAAGAAAGGAAAATGTTTGGAGATTTTGTATTCGAATGATTATTTTGGACAATATGTCTAAGATATTGTTAGATTGGGATCTAACAAATATTTTACTTATTTGAATTATGAAGTTAAGTTCGAATCAATGGAGGTTCGAGGTACAATGAAGGAAAGGATCAAAGAGGACTTAGTGAGGCATACTAATAAATGGCCCAGGTGAGTGCAATGCATACATGACATTATACATGGATGTTTCATACATCACCGGTAGGACTTGCGATGAGTCTACCTGGTTTATATATTGTCATGATATTTATGTCATTGATCATATATTTGACATATTTTAAATATGTCATAGGTTGAAAATAAATGCATTGATCACTAGTTATTTATGATGGTATAATATGAATGTTATTTCGGCTATGAACTGTTAAATGTTGATATATATTGATATATGTTGCCATTGATGACTTAAATTATGAAATAAAGCCCAATGTATGATATAGAGGTTCGATGGTATAGTTGGATATCCATAGGGTCATAAACAGTTGTATAAATATTCTAAGCACTTTAGGTAAAGTGCAAATATTATAAATACTCATTGAGGAGTATACTCATGCATGGTTTGAGTATACGGACTTACTACGGGTGCTAAACACTTTGGTGTAATTTCATAAAAACTCAATGAGGGATATATTGTATACTTCGGTAAGTATACAGGAGCACTTCGGTGCTAAGCACTCCTGGTAGAGTGCAAATAATATACATACTCAAGAAAGGTTGGGTATGGGGGATGACTCGTGTACATAGAATCTCTTAATTCGATATCGTGGGCTAAATAAATTGAAAGAATCAAAAAGAAACAGAAAGATAAGCTTGAAAGCTTGTAGATAGAAATGGGAAAAAGATATTGGTAAGCATTGAAAGCTTACGGATGGAATGGCAACGGTATTTGTAAGATCTAATCTTATCACTTTGATATACATATTTATTTATGTTAACGAGCATATAATGGTAAGGTGATCATATGCATTGTTAATCATTAATATTGATATTATGACAATTGCACTTGAATTCGAATTATTGCCTCACTAAGTAAATACTTAGCGTGTAATTGTTTTACACGTAGGAAATAAGAAGTGGTTGGAGTAAGGAGCATAAACGGACATCATCAATCAATAACAGGTACATCAGTATCAGTAAGATATCTTTTGACATTGTTTGATATTTACTAGTTGGCATGTATATTAAAATGATATGACTGCTCTGATAGAATTTGTATTTTATGTGGTATCTGGATGAATTTTAAATCAGGCAGTTTTATTAATTATATAAAGTTAAATTAATAAGTTGCTGCCTGAAATTAAACTCGATTTGAAGATTAAAATATTATATTTAAACTATACGCGATTAACTACGTTTGTAAATAGAAACTAAATATATTGTAATATTTTTAGAAGAATCAAATTTTTTACCGAGTTACAAATGTAGAGGGTTTTACAAATATTTTGTGATATCTCTGACTCGTATTCAGCTATGAATACGGGAAAGGGGTATTACATATGAGGTTCGATAAAATGATGTCTACTCCTCGAGCACCACCACCAGATGATAATTTCACTATTACCAAAATGAAACAAACAAATGGAATTCCTAAAAAATATCAAATATTACAAATGGGAGAAAGAAACAAATGGGAGAGATGGTTGGGATTTTGGGATGCTATAAAATGACAAAGTTCATGCCTATTTATAGTTGAGCTCCAAGGACCATTCTTATAAATAGCCTAAAAGTTCAGTGAACAAACAACAATTAACCCATAAGAAAATTAAATTTTCTCATTTTCTAAATGCATTCCTTTAATTCAATATTAATGGCTTTGAAGGTTTCAAGCCATCTTTAACACTCCACATTAAAAAATAATTAAAAATTAAATTCTAAACCATAACTCTAATTTTTACATCATAAATCCTAAACCCTAAAAAATACACTCTACCCTTAATTTCCTAAACCCTAAGCTTAAACCTTAAACCTACTATTTTAAATCGGAGATAACAAAGAAGGTATGATTAAGGGGCAAACAATTTCCATCCGGCTTTTATATACCTTTTCCTACCTGTCATGATCATTTAACTTGGGTTAACTCTAATTGAATTGAATCAAATTTGATTTAATTGTACTTTAAAACGAAATTTACTAAATATGAGAGTTTGAACCATTTGAACTCGTTTAATTAAATTTATTTATACAACTATTTAAAAAAACCATAATTTCTAATTTTGAATTTCTTTAAAGCTTAATTTTTAACTTAATATTTAGATTTGAATTCGATCTTAAAACCAAACTCATATTTAAAAAATTAAAAAGGGTAAATTATAACAAAGGTCACTCAGTTATGAGTAAGGTTACATTTGGGTCACCTAATTATTAAAAGTTACACTTGGGTCACTCAATTATGGGTAAGGTTACATTTGGATCACCCAATTATTAAAAGTTACATTTGGGCCACTCAATTGTGGTTAAGGAATTACATTTGGGTCACCCTTCATATTTAAAAAATATATCAATTTAGTCATTTTTTCTTCCAAATCACTTGTATACCCCCGTTAACACTAGAATATTTCATTTGAAATTATTAATTAATTTAATACACAAATTGATATATATATTAAATATGAAGGGTGACCCAAATGTAACATTGCCCAAATGTAACATTACCCATAATTGAATGACCCAAGTGTAACTTTTAATAATTGAGTGACCCAAATATAACTTTTAATAATTGAGTGACTCAAATATAACTTTTAATAATTGAGTGACTCAAATGTAATCTTACTTATAATTAAGTGATCTCCATTGTAATTTACCCAATTAAAAAAAACTTATAAATTCCAATATTTTATTTTCTCTACATACCAAGATACTGAAATTTGTTTCTCTTAACCAAACGCATGCTTACGTCGTTAACAATAAGGATTATTATTTTATACACTAACGGTGAAAAATAAAGTTTTCACAAGCGGGTTATTTAAGAGTTTAGGGATTTAGAAGTTAGAGATTTAGGTCGTAAATTTTAAAATTTAGAGTTTATAATTTGGTTTTAGAGTTAGGGTGTTAGCGTTATAATTTTAAATTTTAACTTAAAAATAAGTGTCTTTGTGTAATTTTTTTTTACATTAATAGTATATTAAATATTCACCCAACAAGGATAATACAATTTTTCTTAACATTCTAAATAGAATCATAATATTTGTTCGCAATATTTTCAATATTTTTTATATAAAATTATGAGCAAGTTTTTTCTTTTAAAAAATATTGAATCTAATTGACTGGGTTCGAAATTTTATTTAATAATAATTATTTATTTGAAATTTAATTATAAAAATAAATAAATATTGAAACAAAAAATAATATTAAAATCAGCTGCAACCCAGGCCATGGGTAGGTGTAGTAAGGGTCGTATTAGTAAATATAATTTGCTTTTTTTAATATTGAGGATATACCAGCGAAAAAAATAATAACGAAATAAATGAAGATGGTAACTGCAAACAAAATATAAAATAAATGACATCAATATTTACATGAAAAATTAAAATGAGAAAAATCACAGGTATAAGAATTTTTACTTTAACGGAAAAAATAAGAAGATTATAACTTATTTGCGGCTTAATGCTCTATATAATACTTGATTTACATGGTGTATTTTGTTTTGTATCTAAAATTCTAATCCTCAGTATTTATTTATAAGGATAGGTTTCTTATTTAAAAAAGAAAATCTGCATAAAAAATTTTACTCAATATAAGTTCCTATCTTTAAAGTAAATTAAATAAGTCTACTGAAAATAAGAATTTTACTATAAACTAAATTTAGAATTTAGATTATAACTCTACCGCTTTTATGACTAGAAAGTTTAGTGGAATATGGCATAAATTAAAGTGGACCAACTTCTGACCTCATAAATAGTAAGAAAGAGATACCACAAATCCCTCACGAGTGCAAGCACACACCAATACCTTTAATGTTCTATAAGTTTGAGAGCAAACTCAAGTCTGCATTCATATATCCATAACATAACAAAATATATATACAAACAGAACCAAGAAATGGGTTCTTTAGGCAAGTTCAAGCCATATTTTGCTGCAATCTTCCTGCAAGTTGGTCTTGCAGGAATGGACATCTTATCTAAGGCTGCACTAAACCAAGGCATGAGCAATTATGCACTCGTTGTCTACCGTCACGCCATCGCAACTGTCGTTATGGCTCCTTTTGCAGCCATCATTGAAAAGTATATATACATCTCTATCTCTATATGTTTATGTCTTTGATGCAATGTTTGTGATCAGTGTAATGAAGCTGGCATGGAAGTTTTAACCTTTTTTGTTTGTTTAACAGAAAAGTGAGGCCTAAGATGACAATATCAATCTTCATCAAAATAATGTTGCTCAGCTTATTGGAGTAACTATCCGAATCGAATTACGATTTTCTTTCTTTTTCGAACATCAAATAATTAGCATTTAACAAATGTTTGTTTACTTTGGCAGACCAGTGATTGACCAAAACTTGTATTATGTGGGGATGAAGTACACCACGGCAACTTTTGCAGCTTCCATGTATAACATTCTTCCTGCCATTACCTTCTTAATGGCTTGGATTTTCCGGTAAAACTTTCTGAAAAATCCAGAGAAGCTGTATTCTTAAGCAATAAACACGAAGAAATATTCAATTTTTTGGTAATATATCTATGCAGGCTTGAGAAGGTAAACTTTAGATCAATCCGCAGCCATGCCAAGGTTATCGGTACCCTTGCAACTGTTGCAGGAGCCATGGCGATGACACTGATGAAAGGACCGGTACTCGAGTTGTTCTGGGCCAAAGCGAGTATTAATAACCACGAAGCAGCAGCCAAAAACGGGACAGATTTCCATGACACGGTTAAAGGTGGTCTGATGATTGCTGTCGGTTGCTTCAGCTATGCTTGTTTCGTGATTCTGCAAGTAAGGAAAACAGAAAATTTTGCTTTAAAAAGTTATTCAGAATGGAATTTCTGTAACCATGACATTGACATTAGCCCATGTTTTTATAGGCGGTGACGTTGAAAACATATCCGGCCGAACTTTCTCTCACGGCTTGGATATGCCTGATGGGAACACTTGAAGGCACCGTTGCGGCTTTGATAATGGAAAAGGGAAATGCTGCCATTTGGACTCTTAAATGGGACACCAAGTTACTCACAGCTGCATACAGTGTAAGAATTTTATCACTAGTGATTAACCAATACCTCTGTTTCACTTATTTCATTAAGCCCTTAAATCTATGTTTTCTGCAGGGTATTGTATGTTCCGGACTTGCTTATTACATCCAGGGAGTGGTAATGAACGACAGAGGACCGGTTTTCGTCACCGCTTTTAGTCCACTATGCATGGTAATTGTAGCAATTATGTCTTCTTTCATTCTGGCTGAGCAAATGTTTCTCGGACGAGTGATCGGAGCGGTTATCATAATCGTCGGACTATATTTTGTGCTATGGGGCAAAAGCAAGGAGTACAAGTCCGAACAGGCATTAGCGGAGCAGCAAGTAGAAGCAGCGAAATTAGATATTGCTACTAACAGTGAAGATGGCAGTTTAGATCATCAGGCCATCATGATTGATACGGTCGACAGTGAATGTAAACATAAAACGAGCATAAACGCAGCGAAAACTCAAGCAAAGGTGCAAAATCACTAGAGAAAAGGGATTCAATTGTGGTTTAAATTTTTTTCCCATTTTTCTCAAAAGGGTTTGATTTCCAATATGATATCCACTGAGGAAACCATTAACAAAGTAGCAAATAATGGGTAGTGGTTTCTGATTCAAGTGTAACAATTATGACTTTCCAATATAAAATGTTATTTGTCGACCCAAAAGGACATAAACATGATCGAGCATTTGTAATCATTGAACTCAATGGAGTTCTTTCTTTAATAATTCTGTACTCAAATTACCGAAACATCCACGCTATGTTGTTGGTGGTGTCACCATTAACAAGCACAAAGTGTCGATAAAAGATTATTTCATATGCACAAAACATGGATGGCCTGACCGCGTGGAGGGTGGGAGCGACAATATATAATATTTTATTTTAGTAATATATAATAAATCATTAATACTATTTATTTTCATAAAAAAATAATATTATTGGATATCAATATATTATTATATTATATTATATTATATTATTATTGTTTTAATAAAAATATTAATTATTAAAAATTTTAAAATATATATTAATAATTTTCAAAATATATTTTTATTTTAATATTATAATTTAATAGTTTAAAAATAATATTGATTAAATCATTGTAATATTTAGAATAAAATAATATTAAGTTTTTATGGTGAATAATATTATGTATTGTATTTTATATTTATAATGAATAATTTTTAGAAAATTTACCAAACAACAAAAAATTATGGGTAAACTATTTGGGTGACCACTCAATTATTCGGTTTGACCTATTTTGACCACTGGACTACAAAAATTCAAAATTCGACCACCCAACTATTTAATTAGACTTATTTTGATCACCAGTCGTTGAAATCTAACATAGAGGTGACGTGATAGTTAAAGTAAATTTATATAATTACACATTTAGCCTCTGTTAGTTACATATTATATCGAATTGGTCATAATTTTAATTTAATTTAATTTAAAATTAATCAATCAATCTGATAGTGACACGTGTCGTCACCCAATTGAATGAATTAATTCCTATTTTAATTTAATTATTTTCTCCAATCAAGTGGTGTCTAAAGGAAAATTAGAGAAATAAGAGTGTGCTTGCCGTGGGTTGAAGCTAGGATCTCCTAGGTAAATTGCACTCTTTCAATAATATATATATATATATATATAGGGATAGGATCCAGTTACATTATGTAAAATTCATTTAGTTTTACATTGATCCATGGCCATTGGATGAGTCAATGAATGGATGAGATTAACAGTAAAAAATGTGAAGATTATCACTTGAAAAAAAAGATAAGGAAACAATCTTAGCCATTAATTACCATCCTCCAACGGTCTAAAAAAAGTGTAAAATTTTTCTCGCAATTTATCAAGGGTAAAATAATAGCTTGTGTTGTTTGGTAAAAAATTGCTTAGTTGAAAGACATAGTATCTTTCAACTAAGCAATTTATCAAGGGTAAAATTTTGATACACAAGTCGTGTAAAACTAATTTTACACAAGCCTATGTATTTACACTATAAAATCTCAAATCTTAATTTTTTATCCCTAACCCTAAAAAACTAAACTCTAAACCTTAAACCATATACACTAAATTCTAAACACTAACTTTAAATTCTAAACCATATAACCTAAACCCCTAAACTAAAACTCTAACCCCTAAAAGTAAAAGGTACATATAAAAAAATTTATACCGCCTGTGTATCAAACTTTTTCTCATTTATCAAGCACATTCAAAACCCGAAGATTTCGAAAAAAGAGCATCAACCCATCGTTAAGAAACTCACATCGGATTAAATGATATCGATGCCAAATGAAATACCTCCAATGGCGAGATTGGAAATCAAGAAGAAACGCCAAATGGGCTTGAAGTGGCTAAAGCGGGATTCCTTTGAAGAAAGAGGAAGGGTTTCGTTTTGAGAATGAGATGGTTCCATGTCTTCTGCTTCTATTGTTCTTGAGGTTGGGGTTTCCTTATAAACCCAAGAATCTAATTCCAAAGTTTTGATTTTGGCTGCTAGGCCTGGGAAAATGAACGTTATTGTTTAACAGATTCTGGGGAAATCGGTCAGCTCCATAGGTCTTTTGATTAAATGAATGATTTTAGAACCTCAACTTTGATCAAATTGAAGGCCGAGTGATCCAAGATGTTAATAGGAAGAAGAGAAGCATATATATATATATATATATATATATATATATAAGGGTGCAATTTATATTAGTATGAATAGATTGGGTAGTGATAATAGCTTGGATTTTTCTCAAGAGATCTTAGATTCAACTCACGCCAAGCATACTCATATTTTTTTAATTTTCCTTTAATCAGGTGGTGACACCTGATTGAAGGAAAATAAATATATTAAATAAATTAAAAATAAGAATAAATTCATCAATCATGTGATGACATGTGTTATCATCCGATTGGTTGATTAATTTTATTTAATTAAATTAAAATTATGATCAAATTGATATTATATGTAACTAATAGGGACCAAATATGTAATTATACAAATTTACTTTAACTGTCACGTCACCTCTCCGTTAGATTCTAACAGCGGTGGTCAAAATAGGTCCAATTAAATAGTGTAGTGGTTGAATTTTAATTTTTTATAGTTCAGTGGTCAAAATAAATCAGACCCAATAATTGAATGATAGCTTAGGTAATTTACCCTAAAATTTATACACAATCACCTAGACACCAAAAATGATTTCCGAAAATTATTTTCTAGAAAATGTAATTCATTGTATCAAACTATCCCTGAATTTAAATTAATTTATAACTTGAATTAAATTATGCCAATTATTTAATGGATGTAGCTAGCACAATTCTTGTATCTCTTAACTATAAAGATGTAAAAATTTAATTTGATCATTTTATTTCTATAGAGCACCGAAATTTTTCTTGTTCAACTTTGTTTAGCCGGCCGTAGTACTGGTTTTAATATTGTTCGTCGATTGTTGGTATTTTTTTGTTTTTTTAAATTTTTTAATAAAAATAATTTTATTTTTTGGCATGTTTTTTTATCTTTTTGTTCAATTGTTTTGGTCGTTCTTTTTATTTTATGTTTTTTCAGGGTTGAATTTGACGACGTTACGATTGATTAAGATGGCGCTTATTGTAATCCCGCTGATCTTTCTTGTTCGAAACCCTCGGGTTGAATTTGGATATATAGTTTGCGTTCGTGGATAGTTTCTCACGACGCTCGATTTTGACTTGCGGTTCTCGGTGGCCTTTCAATAGCTTAATCCCTTTTTGTGTTTTGTTTGCTGACGCAATCAAATTTGTTCGTATCTATTTTTTGTTCGAGTCTTTTAGTTTAAGTTTAAATCTTTTTCATGTATGGTCCTTGTATGATCTAAAGTGACTAGTTTCTTATGTCAACACTATAGGTCAAATGTCTAAATTATGTACTCAATTTACGATGATAATCGTAAACCTTTATTATAATTTTAAATATTTTTTCTTTTTAATAACAGTAGCTGCTTTTATTTATTTATTTATTTTTAACAGTAGCTACTTCTATTTAAAAAGTTAATTCGATCAACATTAATAAATGCGGAGGAAGGATCCGAAAAACAAAACACTACACAAGGCATTTTTAGTGGTGTTTTGGTCTCAAAAGGGTAGCTCACATTGAATGGGCTACTAGTGCAAAAATACTTTTAGTTTGGGCGAGTGGGTCAAATGATTGGTTGTTTTTGAAGCTAATGAACCTGGGCTTTTACATTTTACTGATACCATCTATTCTTAAAGCCCAAACCCACCAGAGTCGGCTCTTGATTTCAATGGGAACTCAACTAAATTTGTCAATTGGATAGGCTGAATTGGTTTTGAGCAACATCAAATTGGATCAAATTAGTTTAGGTTTTCAAATTGGATCGTTTCAACGTTTAAATTAATTCTAGATTCAAACCATTTTGAGGTTGGTATACATTTTTAGTAGGTAGGTCTACTTACCAGCATCCGTCAAATATCTGAATAGAAACGGGAGGAGAGGGTGCATTAGCTCGTCAAATCTATGTTTTGGCTGTACCTGACCATTTAAAAATGGCAACCTATGGCTGGAATTGAACAATCGCCCTGGTCGGGTCATATGATTCGTAAACATTCATTGAATGTATCTGATCAAAGACATTGACCATCGGACATGAAGCCAAAAGATGAATGCGTCCAAACCAATCAATATAACATGCGAATTGACACCTAAATTGCAGACAACACTGCCAAAAGGGCATATAATACTAAATTCACCAATAATACTTCTTAACGTATTTACAGATTCCATTGAGATCATCGCCTTTTATACAAAAATTGCAGGCGTGTACATACATACATATATATACTCTTATGATTCATCCACCAAGAGATGCTCCTCCGAATAGCAGGCTGTGTCATGAACATCATCGTAAACCCCGCAAGCACGCCATCGTAAGAACGACCGTGGGCAAGAATGGAGTCGGGTTTGTGCCTGTTTTTAGGAACATGGAATTTTGGGGTTTTCAGAACTTGGAAGTTGTGTTTAAGCAGCTTTGTGCCCTGGAGATTAGCAAAAGTTCTTCGGCTTGGACTTTGGCTACACAAGCTGTTAATTTCGATAACGTTGGTGGGCATGATCTTGCGAACGACATGGGATAGTTGGCTAAGCTCACTTGGACCGAGAAGAGCGAATAAACCGGCCTGTGATCCGAGAACCTCGACTCACCCCTTGAGTACCACATTTGCTTAAGTCCCTCGCCTTTCCATAGTATCCTATCGCACCTGCAATAATTTTCCCATAAATCTGAAGTTTCAACATGATAGAGGGACTAAAACTATAATTAGACCGAAAAATAATGAAAAATGCCAAAACTAGGAGCAGAACCACAGTAATATATACCATAGAATTATATATATATATATAGCATGATTATTGTTTTCAACGGATGATGAAGGCAACTACATGTTCCAAACAAGCAATAATTAATACACAACTTGGAATTAATTTAATCTTTGCTTCATGTATTTAATTAAAATTTTAAGCAAAACAGGTGGTGAAAGGAACAAGAATCTGAAATCTTACCAGGCAGGAAACCGCCGTTTTTCTTTGGGGTTCGATGTTTGCACAGCGTAGTCGTCGGAATCGGCAAGATATTTGTAAGTCGGAGCAAAGAATATCGTCCCCTCTTCCCATCCTTTGAACACCCGACCGGCCCTTTGTTCTATTCTTAGCTGCCAAGCAATGAGGGAAAAATATCACATGTTAGATCTAAAAATAATACTAACCAATAAAGAAATACAATGTCAACCGTCTATTTTCTTTGTTTAGATTAGGTTCTCACTTGATCTTTCTCTAGAAGTTTTTGCCAATCATTCTTCTTCAGCAGTTCGAATGTATCGGCACAACCGGCAGCAAGCCGATAGTTCAAATCTCCTAACCACATAATCTTACTGAACAATTTCGAAACAAGGGAAACCTTTAGAGGCTTAACAGAAAATGTGTGAAATTTTACAAGTACCATAAAGAATTTAGAATAGCTTACTCATGGTCGAAAATGGTTTGCGGAGGAAGTCGCTGTTTGCGATCTCTAAGTGTATGAGAGAACCTTGTTCTCTTTAAGATTTCGGCAACATCAGAATTCCTTCGAATCTCGTCGCCTTCTTTCTCCCCGGAAGTCAAGTGGGTACACACGAAGCAAAACGTTGTTTGGTGCAGTGTCATACTAATGGATATTGAACCCTGTTATAAATATTAAAAGAAGGTAAACTTAATACAGTTTCAATTTAACTGTGATAAATTCTTGATTCGTTTCGGAATCGACACAGGTGTAGAATAAATGAAATTGCTGACCTTGTTTCCGAGATATCCCATGATGCCACGGCCGACGCATGAGACTTTCAGGTTGCTGATATGCTGGTAAAGATCGGCTCGAACCCACACGCACAAGAAAAGGCCAACCATTTGCTTGCTAGCAGCTAGGCAGAAGCGCTGCAGCTTTGGACTGATGGACATGCAAGTGGGGCTACATGAGCCTTCTTCTCTTAAACTAGAATTCAAGCTTATCGGTCCTTTGAAATCCTCTTTCCCGATTTCGTCTTCCATCGAAAGTAAATCGGGAAAGTTGACCCTTGGCTTGAAGCTTGCTTGCTGCTCAAGCTGTGGTGAGGACGGGCTCGTAATATTGTAACATTGGGCAAGTTCAAGGTCACTTGGGTTGGTATTCAAAGCTTGACGAATAAGGGAAAGCCACTGTGCAGCGGGGCTGTTATCCTCGGCCCCGAGCACGTTGCCAGCATTTAGAGGAACGATTTCCTGGAACCTAACGAGCAAAAAAATCCGGTTTGAACCAAACAAATCTCAAGGTATCACAACACCTTTAAAAGCTTCACAGGCTAACTTATTTCTATCAATTTATCGCTTTCTTCACGAGCAAGCAATCGAGGTTGAAGGTACCAAAACATGATACAAAGCTAATTACAAAGGAAATTATGGTTGTTTCACAACAAAATTCGACAAATGTAAAGAATATCGAAGCGATCTTAGTTAACATCGCGCACTCGATGTATAAAAGGGGGCGTAACAAAGCGATTCGAATCAGATGCTTGTGACATAGAGAAAAGAGCAAGAATTTACCCCAGAACATAGATATCAGCAGGAGCAGGTGACCTTAACCAATCTCTTATGTTCAGACCATGGTGAGGTGATTTCCCTCCTACATTCCATGTCCCTACAAACATCCTGGAAACTCATAAAAAACAAAACCCAAATCAAAACCAAAAACCTTAATAAAACAACAAATAAAACACAATTATTGACAATAATTAAGCATCTTCAACTCCAATAACCCTAGTTAACTGCACAGTATTCAAACCAGAACTTAACAGAGTTTTTATGACCTCACCTGAGGTTGACTGAATTAGTAACAGACGGCGTCTCCACGGAGACCAGCGTCGGCTTAATCCCTCCGGCAGCTTCCATCAACCAGCCTTCTATTAAAAACCAAAAACTCGCGGTTAACAAAAAAAAAAAACTAACAAGAAGCAAATCCAAGTGGTACAGTGAAAGTCAAATATCGACAGTCAACGTGGCGGGAAAAAAACTAAAAACCGGTCATCAAATTTCAACTAGACGAACAGGTGACCCAACCGAAATCAGTCCCAGTTCTTTCTTTAACGTCCAATCAAAAATGGATCATAGCCGTCAAACAGACGGCTGCGGGAAATTCAAAAAAAAAGTGAAAAGCTGGCAGATCAGTACGGAACATTAGAATAGTGCCGATGTAGCATCGTAAAATCTACCTGAGAAATCTTCCGGTACGTACACGTAGTGATCATCGTCGGAACAACTCTTTCGTCTTTCATCAATTTGGCCTGTGGAAAACCAAAAACAGGGATTCTTCCTTTGAATTGAATCTAAAACGAAATCTACGAATAAAATTTGATCTGAAACGAGACATATTCATGGTGGGATTTGTTAGTTTTTTACCGTTGATGGCGTAATCGGAGTGAAACTCGTCTGTTCCACGCGGTATATTCAGCCATTTCCGGACGATTACTTTAGGCCACGAAAGCTGCAACAGCCGAAGCAAAAAAAATAATCAGAATTTAAGCAATCCCGTTCATAAAAAAATCCGAAGAACGAGGGGGGAAATGGCACTGGTGCATACCTTGGAGACTTTTCCCATATCTGTTTCTCGTTGCTAAACTGCCTGAGCAGGGAAATTTAAAATCAGAATCGAAAACAAGTTGACTGATATTATAATGGCGGGGAAATATATATTGTTCTGAATTAAATAAACTCAGAGTATCAATAACAGTTGAAGAGAAAAATATATGGGAGATTAAGTTATAAATATTTCGAGTGCGGACTTGATGTTTTAGAGGTTTAACTAAGTGAAGAAATTCAACGGGAATATAAAAGAAACGAGTTGCAGGGGAAATGGAGACAGCAAAATGGAGAAGAAAAATAGTTTAAAGAAAAGGAAACGAAAGTTGAACTCCCAATATAATACTAAAAAAAAAAGTATTGGGTTTTAAGCTTTTTAACGTTCTGAGCAGAGAAGAAAACAGGGTGGAAAGTGGGTAAAATTAGAATTCTCTGGTAATACATCTGGGAAAATTCCGGCCTTATATTTTGGTACTTTTCATGTACTTGGGGTTAACGAGATGAAAAGGGAAGAAGGATTGAAAGATGAAAACTCAATGAAGAACACCACAAGTGGAAAGTGAAAGGTGTTTGTGAAATGAGAAATCTTAGTGATTGTTTTTAAGGGAAATGGAGATATGGGAATAAGCTGGGAAAGGAACAAGGCGAGAATTGGAGATATTAGGTCGTAATCTGAGAGGGAAGTTAAATGGTATATAGACAAACGCATTTCCCGGAAAGCTACCGGCCAAAGGAACAGAGGGATCTTTTATAATGCAAATTTGTGGTGGTTTAAAGCAAGAGTGGTCAAATAATTCTCAATCATGAAGAAGACAACACAGATCAATAAACGTGTAAGTGTAACGAAACTAAAGTAATAATTGCAAATAAAAACAAAACAGGGAAAAATCAATCCAAGATTAAAAGTAAAAAAATAAAACACAGTAAAGACCAGAAATGAAAATGGTGATGTCCCAGATTATGAAGTTTCAGAGAATAGAAAAAGAAAAAAAAAGTTAAGAAAGGGTTACCCTTTTTATTGATATTTCGTTTTCCGAGTGTGAAATAACTTTGGTTTGTTTTCAACAGTTGAAAGCGAGCAAAAATTTGCAGAACAACGGCGGTGGTGGCGTTCCGCGTAAAAGCAAAAAGGACGTTGAAATATATAAGTTAAATAGATTGAAATGTCTTAAAAATTAATTATAAAATTAAATTAGATAGATTTAATTTAACACAATATAATATAAAAATACTAGTCAACAATTTCTAGAATAAGTAGTTAAATGTTCTCAATTGACACTTTTTCCTCCTTTTAAGTTGTAAATTTTGAACCCAATAAAAAAAATTTCCTCATCCCCTAAATAGAAATTTTTCAAAAAAAAAGTATGAAAATACTAAAAAATGCAAAATATTGATCGAAGTACATTGTTAAATAGTTGGAGTTTGTTGGACAAGTGGCGTTAATAATCCAAGAAAAATAAAATAAAATATTGATTATTATTATATTAAACATATCATAAAATTAAAATACAACAATATGTAAATCAAACCGATTTGAAACGAAAACCAAAGGGAACGTGTTGAGGCCCGCACGAACGTAGTTTCCTTAAGACAGATTCGCCCGCTCCTATGGTGCTTGAGAAACAACGGACGTCTATCTCCTAGGATACAACAACATAATGAGCACAACAGTAGCACGTCTGCAGTGATCAACAAACTGTAACCCCGCCTTCTCCTATCACCAAAAACTACTTTTAAATTCACAGAGTGAAACGATATAAAATTTTCTGTATTTTTCAGTTGTGTAAAACATAAAAGGTTTACTCCTTATTTATATGAGTGTCATGAAGTTATAAGTGAAAATTTTGACCTAATAGAGCATTTAATATTGAGAATCAATTGATTCTTCTATAGATTAATTTCCAAAATCACTTATCTGAATTAAAGGTAACTTTCAATATTTACGCTTGTAATTCTAAGATAAAATTTGGCAAATATATGCTCTTATTTGAAGAAAAAATTCATTTCAAATTTGGATCAAAATATTTACAAGTCCACGAAGGACCAGACTGGTTCAGACATTTGCATTACCCACATCGTGCACATCTGCACATTTACGAACCAACAATTGGCTCTACATTTTCCTCAACAATGTCTGAATCAATTTATTCAAAGCTCCAAAATTATCGAATTTTTCCAACAATCCCCCACGTGAATAGAATTGATTTAATCAAAAACATTTTAACTTGATGTGGTGATAGATTCTACGATCGATAGCTGCATAGAATAGGTAGGTGTCCACCCTTGAACCTTCTCTTGTGAAAGTATATTTACTTAACTAGCTAATTAGTAGACGTGATGTCCTTGAACTGTCAGTCGTTTGTCTAAACGATGATATACCTCACACAACTACCTCATTGACGAGGTTTTTAGCTCTCATGGTTATGTCCATATGGCCGTGAACATCTCCCTAGTTCTGCAAGAGTTTGAGAGAACTATGCCCCAATAGTCTCCTTAAAGTGGCCCCACTTCACTCTCACATAGGTTACTTTGTTGATTGGCTCACCGATGCACACAATGGTCATTAAAAGCTTTTGCTTAGCCTATCCCATTTTTTTGTTACTGTTTACATCATAGAAACGGACTAGGGGATAAAAAACCCCACTAGTGACCGTACAAGTCTATGTAATTAGGTTATCCCTTTGAACCTAGATCTTAGGATATCCAGTCAACTATGTAGGGTTTTCCTTCACATAGAGCATTTATTTTCCTTGGGCTTCAGTGTAACACCTTGAATTTACAAAAAAAAAAGAGAAAAAATGAGGTTTTGCAGTCAAGGAGACTCGGACCCGCAACCTCACCCATTTTTTTCCTCCAAAGGTGCTGAACTATTGAGCCAAGAGTTCAATTCTGTCAAATATTGCCTTCAACTACATTTGAATTAAGTTTGAGGAGTATACCAAATCATATTTAATATCTTATCTGACTTTTCACCTACTGCCTTTATTATTTCACCAGCATCGAATGTAAAAAATGGAGAGAGAGACTTTATCTCTGTTGTCGTCCGATCTGCCCCCACCGCGCCAATGTGCCACACACCTCTATCACCCCTGTGACCGCCGTCTTGCATCGACCAAAACCTCTAAAGCCAAGCACTCAGTCGCCGCTGCAATCGCCGGTAATCAAGAGATTTAGGTTCGTCAAATCTAGGGTTAAACCCTTTCAGGTTTTGACTTTTTTCGGCCTCCGTGGCTAGCCGTTCGACGGTCCAGTACCACCGTCACCTTCACCGTGCAAAGCTGATCAAAACCCAGGTGGCCGATCTTTAATCCGCCGCCGACAGGGCCTTTGTCGGAGTTACGTAGTTTTTCGACCGTTCTAAGCTTCTAGGGTAAATTTCGGCCACATTTTCGGCTTGTTTCAGCGTTTTATAAGTTTTATTTGATTATGGGTATAACAATTTTCATTTTCTGCAGAAACGACCAGAAAAGGGCATCTCCGGCGACCGTCGGTGACCGTCTGATAGTTTGAGATTAGGGTAAGTGAACCGGTCTGACACGGTTAAACTGGTCTAGCCCGAACCGGTCTGAACTGAGTCAACTCGCCGAGTCAACTAGTCCGAGTCAGCTATGTGGGTCAACTCGTCCGAGTCAGCTCAGTGAGTTAACTCGTCCAAGTCAGCTCGGTGAGTCAACTTGTCCGAGTCAGCTTAGTGAGTCAACTCGTCTGAGTCAACTCAGTTGACCAGCTGACTGATGACATTAGTAGTCAATGCTGATGTCAGCGTGGGCCGTTGACCAAAAAGTTAACTTTTCCCGAAAAGTCCTATTTTATGTTTTTCAATGTTTTGAGTCTGATTTTGAAACCCGTTTCGTGAAATTCTAACCCGAAAGCCTCCAAGTGGGACATTGAACTTGAACATACATTTGTCTTAAGTTAAATTATATGAGAAAAGTTGTAGAACAAAGGACTGACATTGATCTTTTGATTAAAGGTACTCGTGGATCTCCCGATCGTGCCTTCGTCCAGCTCAGCTCGTCCCGGTCAGTACAGCCCTGTGATCCCATCATCACTCTTACGGTTCCATAACTTAGGATTTTATTTCGATCAAGATGTAAATTTGTTAGTAACTGTAATCCTTGTCGATCTAGGTTCTAGTACCGTAGCGGAGCGTAGTCCCGGTGCTCAGTAGATTAACGGAACTGCCTAACTTTTGAAGTGTGTTCCTTATGTGCTATATGACTGATTTCTAATTGTTATACATGATTTATATGTTTTAACAAATCGATTATGTGCACGTGACTATTTACTTGATTTCACACAAACATAGCATGTTTTCTGAAGTAAGCATGATTATACTATATGATTGATATATGCCCCGGTACCTGTTCTGACAAGTATGTTCTATGATTGCCGTTTATCAGTATAGAATTGTGTTCATTGGGTGTTGTTCTTACTGTTTACTACTGCATACTATGATGCTGCCTAGATTGACTAATAGGGGTACTTGGGTTATGACATGAAGTATCGTAAGGTTCAGCCCTGATCCGGCTGGTAATTTTGCCCGTATGAGGTTTCTATGCTTCGGCTAGGGTAACTCCGCCTGTATTTGGTTCTTACGCTTTGGCTAGGGTAATTCCGCCCAGACCTAAGGTATTCCCTTAGGATGGTACCCATGCCCAATAGGCCGGGTGAACGTCTGTATATGATTCCGTTTCGGGGAACCATAACATGGAGTTTGGTTGGAGGGTAGTTAAGTTATGGAAACTTGCATGCGCATGAACATGTCTTTCTAAAATGTTTTACCATGCTATTGATATAAATGTTTTACTTGCACTGTTGGAACACATTGAGCTCTCTAGCTCATACCCTATTCTTTCTCTCTTTTCATATAATTTGGATAGGCTACCATGTACCTGACACTCGAAGGATCGACACATTCCGTATTCTATATAGATTGTAATGTTTCCATCCACATTTTTGTTAATTCAGGGTGACATGTGCCTATATTTTGAGATATATGACATTTTGCTACGATCTTTTGATACGTTACTTGACGTTGCCTATTTTGTAATCATTGTATGCCAGGTTTATAAAGATGACTTTATCAGTTTACGTAGATTTATAAATTTACATATATATATTTAAAATTAAATACGTAAATATTTGACAGATTTTTAATTTAGATAATTAAGTTGAGATGTGCCCCTTTGACTCGGTCCTTCCGTATAGGCCGGTCTATGGGGTTACATTTGATTGGTATCAGAGCTTTTGGTTTTAAAACCTTCGACCATGAGAGAGTCCATTTAAAGTATTACTTTGAAAAGTTTTACAAATTTTATAAAGTGGGCCATGTTACCAAGTTTTATGTTTAATTGTGTTCGATTCTCCAGTGTCATAAACTGATCTTAGGTTCTATTTCTTGTAGAGATCCTCCGATATGAGCACCAGAAGGGGCCGACGACCCGTCCGTGGGCGAGGTTAAACCGCTAGATTTGCGGACCTAATTGAGGATCCAGTGGTTGATCCAGCTGCCCCTGTAGAAACTTCAGCCCCTGTTGATCTTTCAACTCCCGTAGAGCCTCCCACCCCTCATGGTCCCTCAGTTTTGACGATTCCACCATCTACACCTAGTATTGATATGACTACTCCAGTCAGAGGAGCAACAGTTTTTAGGCCCGAGCCTATGATTGGAGTTACTGATGAGAGTTTGAGTAGACAGTTTCTTCAGCTGATTCAGGGTGTAGTCAGAGCATCGGGTGTCGCTCCAGAAGTCTCATATCCCAGACCTTATTTGCTAACGAGATCAGGACCTTCTCGGGATCTCTTAGTGGAGCACCGATCGAGGCTGAGAAATGGTTGTATGACACCGAGCGACGAATGGATGAGATGGGTTTTGAGCCATCCAAAAAATACTTGGGAGTTGTATCTATGTTGAATGGGAATGCCCGCACCTGGTGGGAGTCCATTATAAGTAGTGTTCCTTTTGATCAGTTGACATGGGATTTCTTCAAGGAACGATTTAGGAACCGTTACCTGGGTGAGCGATTCTTAAGGGAGAGACATTAGGCATTCAAGGACTTGGTACAAGGTTCTATGACAGTGGCTGAGTATGAGATACAGTTTCTGGATTTGCAGAAATACAGTGGTGGTTTAGTTTCTACCAAGAATGACAGATGTGACAAATTCTTAGAGGGCCTTCGTATTAGGATATGTGGTTGGGTGGCTACACACCATGATAAGGTGTTTGAGGATTTGGTAAACTGGGCCAAGACTACAAAATATATGGAGATTTTAGTAGCTAGTCAGAGTAGTGGAGATGGAGATCGGGATAGAGGCAAAGATCAAGGGCGAGACCTAGACCGAGATCGATCTTAGAGACTCTCTGGCCAGGGAGAGTCGGACGCACACCTTGATAAGAGGGCTCTCAGTGCAGCATATCAGAGAGGTGGTTTGAGTTATAGGTCCCCGACACCACAGGGCCCAGCTGTTGGTCGAGGTGATTCATCTAGGTTCACTCACATACCTTTGTGTGAGTATTGTGGTAAGTTACACCAAGGAGAGTGTAGGAAGATGTCTGGTGCTTGCTTTCGTTGTGGATCCACTGAGCACTTCAAGAAAGAGTGTCTACACCCATCATCTGTAGACCAATCGTCGTTTCAGACCCCTGCCCGTTCCCAGACTCTATCCCGTTCACAGACATCTGTTCAGACATTGGTTCAGGGCATTACCAGAGTAGAGCTCCTGGGTCTACTGCTAGATCTAATAGTAGATGCCGATCACATCAGAGTGGGGGACCAGTCATGACTGAGGCCAGACAGCCTGCACTTATTTATGCTACTAAACATCGTGATGATAGAGATGAGCCAGATGTTATTGCAGGTACATTTATTATATTTTCTGTCCCATACTTTGCATTGTTTGACAACGGTTCCACCCATTCATACGTTTCAAAATCTGTATCCCGAGACCTCTAGATTTCAGTTGATACCATAAAGAGTATAGTTATAGTTATGAGTCCGGTGGGCCAATCAGTGGTTGTGGATAGGGTTTTCCGGCGATGTCCCCTCGAAGTTCAAGAGGAAATCTTCCCAACTGGCCTTATAGAGCTACCATTAGAAGAGTTTGATCTGATTCTGGGCATGGATTGGTTTACTGAACACCGAGTTAACTTAGATTGTGAGTCCAAAAGAGCAGTTCTGAATACTTCTGATGATCGGACAGTGGTTCTTGTGGGTGAACGCCGAGGGTATCTGTCTAATGTCATATCTGCCTTGGCTGTCGACATGATGATCTGAAAGGGGTATCTAACCTTCATTGTCTGTTTCTTGAATACCAAAGGTTCTTTGTCTAAGATTGAGGAGATTCGCATTATTAGCGAGTTTCCTGATGTTTTTCCCGAAGAGTTACCTGGGTTATCTCTGGATAGGGATGTTGAGTTTGAGATTGAGACCTATCCGGGATTTGCGGTAATTTCTATTAACCTCTACTGTATGGCTCTTAAGGAGCTTAAAGAGTTGAAGATTCAGTTGCAAGAACTTCTAGACCGAGGATTCATCCGACCTAGTTCTTTGCCTTGGGGAGCCCTGGTCCTTTTTGTGAAAAAGAAATATAGTTCTCTCAGGTTATGTATTGACTATCGAAAGTTGAATAAACTGACAATCAAGAATAAGTACCTGCTACCCAAGATCGATGTCTTGCTCGATCAGTTTCGAGGAGCCATAGTTTTCTCGAAGATTAATATCCGTTCTAAGTATTATCAGTTGAAGATAAAGGGGTCCGATGTAGCGAAGATGGCCATTCGCACCAGATATGGGCATTACGAGTTTCTAGTAATGTCGTTTGGTCTAACTAATGCTCATGCCGCCTTTATGGATCTGATGAACCGAGTATTCCAGCCCTACTTAGACCAGTTTGTAGTGGTGTTTATTGATGACATTCTGGTCTACTCTCGGACTGAGGCATAACATATTGAGCATTTGAGGATTGTTCTGCAGACCATCAGAGAACACAAATTATACGCCAAGTTGAGCAAGTGTGAGTTCTGGCTCAACGAGGTGACCTTTCTTGGGCATATGGTATCGGCTCGAGGTATCCAGGTTGATCCGAGCAAGATCGAGGCCATTGTAAGTTGGAAACAACCCAGGAATGTTTATAAGATTCGTAGTTTCTTGGGTTTAGTTGGGTATTATAGACGCTTCGTCTAGGGTTTCTCCATTATTGCCCCCTCTTACGAACCTGTTAAGGAAGAATGTTCTATTTATTTGGACTGATACTCAGTAGGATAGCTTCGGGAAGTTGAAGACAGCTTTGACGCAAGCTCCAGTTTTGACCCAGCCTGAGTCTGGGAAAGATTTCACAGTTTATAGTGATGCACCGCACTCCGGACTTGGTTGTGTATTGATGTAGGATGGTAGAGTGATCGTTTATGCGTCTTGTTAGTTGAGGCCACATGAGTGTAACTATCCTACTCATGATCTGGAGATGGTTGCTGTAGTATTTTCCTTGAAGATTTGGAGGCACTATCTCTACAGAGAGAAATGTTACATCTATACAGATCATAAGAGCCTAAAGTACCTTTTACCTAGAAAGAGCTTAATTTGAGACAGTGTCGGTGGCTTGAGCTTTTAAAAGATTATGATTGTGTGATTGAGTATCACCCAGGGAAAGCCAATGTTGTTGCTGATGTCTTGAGCCGTAAGGTTATTTCAGACTTGATATTTCTGTTTGCCAGGATAAGTATCTATGATGATGGCAGTCTATTAGCAGAGTTGCAGGTTAAATCGACATTGGTCTAAAAGATTAAGGCCAAGCAGCTCCATGATAGTTCCTTACTTCCTGTCATACATCAGGTTGAGCAGGGTCTACCTCTGTTTATGCTTTGGACCAAGATGGGGTCTTGTGCTTTAAGGGCTGATACTTTGTTCAAGATGATGCTGAGTTGAAACGGGCTATCCTCAGCGAGGCTCATAGCAGCCCTTATGTTATGCACCCCGGTGGGGGCAACATGTACCAGAACCTAAGGCAGAGATATCGTTGAGTTGGTATGAAGAATGACATTTCTGACTATGTGTCACGGTGTTTGACTTGCCAGCAGGTTAAGGTAGAACACCAGCATCCTTCTAGTCTGTTGCAAGCCATCAAGATTCTCGAGTGGAAGTGAGAGCGTATCACGATGGATTTTGTTATAGGGTTACCTTTGACTCATAAAAAAGATTTTGTTTGGGTGATTGTTGACTGACTCACTAAGTCAGCTCATTTTATTCCTGTTCGAGTTACTTATTCTTTGGAGAAGCTGGCTAAACTATATATCTCTAAGATTGTCAGACTGCATGGTGTACCCTTGTCCATCATCTCTGATCGTGATCCGAGGTTCACTTTTCGATTTTGGGTGGCTTTGCACAGTGCGTTGGGTACTTGATTGAACTTTAGTACGTCTTTTCATCCACAGACTGATGGTCAGTCCGAAAGGGTGATTCAGATCTTTGAGGATATGTTACGAGGTTGTATGATCGACTTTCGCGGCAGTTGGGAGGATTTCTTACCCTTGGCCGAGTTTGCTTACAATAATAACTATCAGGCTAGCATCCGTATGGCACCATATGAGGCTCTATATGGTCGTAGATGTCGTACTCCTATCTGCTGGACAGAGTTGTATGACAGGAAGACCTTAGGCCCAGAGTTGGTTCGAGAGACTGAATAGACTGACAGATTATTTCGTGGTCGTCTAAAAGATGCTTTCAACAGACAAAAGTCTTATGTTGATTGTAGGAGAAAAAACATCGAGTTCGAGGTCAGTGATTAGGTTTTTCTAAAGGTATCTCCATGGAAAAAAGTTATGATATTTGGGAGTAGAGGAAAGTTGAGTCCGAGATTTATCGGACCATACCGCATTCTAAAGAGAGTTGGACATGTTGCTTATCAGCTTCAGTTGCCTCATCAACTTAGCCGTATTCATGATGTGTTTCATGTATCTATGTTGAGGCAGTACCACCAGGATCCGAGCCATGTTATTTAGGTACAAGATATGGAGTTGAGGCCATATTTGTCTTATGAGGAGGAGCATGTTCAGATCTTAGATCAAGATGATAGAATTCTATGGAATCGGTGTATTCTTATGGTTAAAGTTTAGTAGAGTAATCGTGGTCCAGAAGAAGCTACTTGGGAGACCCTTGAGTCAATGGAAGAGCAGTTCCCATATCTGTTTAACTCAGGTAAATTTCGAGGCTGAAATTTCATTTTAGGGGGGAGAGTTGTAATACCCTGAATTTACAAAAAAAAAAAAAAAAATGAGGTTTTGTAGTCAAGGGAAATCGAACCCGCAACCTCACCCATTTTCTTCCTCCAAAGGTGCTAAACCATTGAGCCAAGAGTTCATTTCTGTCAAATGTTGCCTTGAACTACATTTGGATTAAGTTTGAGGAGTATACCAAATCAGATTTAATATCTCATCTGACTTTTCACCTACCGTCTTTATTATTTTCACTAGCATCGAATGTAAGAAAGAGAGAGAGAAAGAGAGAATGAGCATTTATCTATGTTGCCGTCTGATCTGCCTCCACCGTGCTGTCGTGTCGTGCACCGCTATCACCCTCGTGACCGCCGCCTTGCACCAACCAAAACCCCTAAAGCCACGCGCTTGGTCGCCGCTGCAATCACCGGTAGTAAAGAGATTTAGGTTCGTCGAACCTAGGGTTAAACCCTTTCGAGTTTTCGCTTGTTTTGGCAGTCGTGGCTAGCCGTTCAACGGTCAAGTACCACCATTACCTTCACCGTGCAAAGCTGATCAAAACCCAGGTGGCCGATCTTCAATCCGCCGCCGGTAGGGCCTTCATCGGAGTTATGCGGTTTTCTAACTGTTCTAAGCTTTTAGGGTAAATTCCGGCCACATTTCTGGCTTGTTTCAGCGTTTTATAAGTTTCATTTGATTTTGGGTATAACGATCTTTCATTTTTCGGCAGAAATGACCAGAAAGGGCATCTCCGATGACTTTTTCAGCGACCGTCGGTGACCGTCTGATGGTTCGATATTAGGGTAAGTGAACCAATCCAACCCGGTTAAACCGGTCTAAACCGAGTTAACTCATTCGAGTCAACTCGTCCGAGTCAACTCGGTGAGTCAACTCGTCTGGGTCAACTCAGTGAGTCAACACGTCCGAGTCAACTCAGTGAGTCAACTCGTCTGAGTCAGCTCAATGAGTTAACTCGTCTGAGTCAACTCAGTTGACCAGCTGACTGATGACGTCAGCAGTCAATACTAACGTCAGCGTTGATCGTTGACCAAAAAGTTCTATTATATGCTTTTCTTAGTTCTAAGTCTAATTTTGAAGCCCGTTTTGTGAAATTCTAACCCAAAAGCCTCCAAGTGGGACATTGAACTTGAACATGCATTTGTCTTAAGTTAAATTATTTGAGAAAAGTTGTAGAACAAAGGACTGACATTGATCTTTTGATTAAAGGTACTTATGGATCTCCCGATCATGTCTTCGCCCAGCCCAACTCGTCTCGATCAGTACAGCCCCGTGATCCCATCATCACTCATACGGTTCCATAACTTAGTATTTTATTTCGATTAAGATGTAAATCTATTAGTAACCGTAATCCTTGTCGATCTAGGTTCCAGTACCGTAGCGGAGCGTAGTCCCGGTGCCCAATAGATTAACGGACCTACCTGACTTTTGAGGTGTGTTCCTTATGTGCTATATGACTGATTTCTAATTGTTATACATGCTTTATATGTTTTAACAAACCGATTATGTGTATGTGACTATTTACTTGATTTCACACAAACATAGCATGTTTTCTGAAGTAAGCATGATTATACTATATGATTGATATATGCCCCGGTACCTGTTCTGACAAGCATGTTCTATGATTGTCGTTTATCAGTATAGAATTGTGTTCATTGAGTGTTGTTCTTACTGTTTACTACTGCATACTATGATGCTGCCTAGATTGACTAATAGGGGTACTTGGGTTATGATATGAAGTATCGTAAGGTTCAGCCCTGATCCGGCTGGTAATTCCGCCCGTATGAGGTTCATATGCTTTGGCTAAGGTAATTCCGCATGTATTCGGTTCCTACGCTTCGGCTAGGGTAATTCCGCCCGGACCTAAAGTATTCCCTTAGGATGGTACCCATGCCCAATGGGCTGGGTTAACGTTTGTATATGATGCCGTTATGGGGAACTGTATCATGGAGTTTGGTTGGAGGGTAGTTAAGTTATGGAAACTTGCATGCGTATGAAAATGTCTTACTAAAATGTTTTACTATGCTATTGATATAAATATTTTTCTTGCACTGTTGGAACACACTAAGCTCTCTAGGAACATCGACACATTCCGTATTCTATATAGATTGTAATGTTTTCATCCACCTTTTTGTTAATTCAGGGTGACACGTGCCTATATTTTGAGATATATGACATTTTGCTACGATCTTTTGATACGTTACTTGACGTTGCTTATTTTGTAATCATTGTATGTCAGGTTTATAAAAATGACTTTATCAGTTTACGTAGATTTATAAATATATATATATATTCAAAATTAAATACGTAAATATTTGACAGATTTTTAATTTAGATAATTAAGTTGAGATGTACCCCTTTGACTCGGTCCTTCCGCATAGGCCGGTCTAAGGGGTTACATTCAGTCTCATTCCTTTAAATGTTTTGTCAACTTGATCTCAATTTAACCCTTTGGTTAGCAGATCCGCAACGTTATCCTTTGATTTTACACAATCAATAGAGATAACTCTATTTGAGATCAGTTGTCTAATTGAGTTCTAGCTATACCAGAATTTGTCCACGTAGTGTGACTAAGTCAATATGAGACCTTCAGATGATCGTTTGATTTGGATGCACAAAATCAATTATATCATTCTCATATCTTGAATTTAACATGTCATTGGTACGTTTACCATTTCATTGTTACTTATAACAATAAGTATGCCATCAACATAAGATAATATATCCTAATGTCTGTAAGTTAACATACACACATTTGCCACACTCTTATTTGTCATCATAATAATGTTTTCGTTTCAACCTTTTGTTGAACCTATGGACTATTTTTCCATTGATAGTCTCCAAAGTTCGTTTCATTGAACTTACAAATATTTTTTTCAAAGAATGAGTCATTCTTTGTTTCCATTATCACATTCTTGTGAATCTATTTGTACATAAGAAATTGATATTCGTTACTATGTTCTACATAGTCAATGAAAATATAGTCCACTTATTTTCGTTTACTTCGGCAATGGGAACATTACCTTTGCAAGACACCCTACATTTTTATGTATTTGTAGGAAGGTTTTATTTCTTCCATAACTCATATGGTGTCTTGTCTCTTTTATTTTGAGATACCTTATTAAAGTAATTGATAGAACAACTTCCTCCACATGTTAGGCACATTTTGAAGTTTCAATTATTATCTTTAAAATCACTGTACCCTTTGATGTTGCAACGTTACTCACATAGAATTTCTCCCAAATTAATCGATTTATTAAGTTTAGGTTTCAACATCTTACTTATAGAGAATAATTTCACTATAGAAACACTAGTTTGTTATATCATGAAGGTAACAAGTTTCCTTCAAACAATTGTTCGCCATATCAATTGTTTTGACTAAACTTTGTCACAACATTGATCTTGTTTGGAAGTCTATAGTCCGAGGACTTATTCCCTATCTTATGGCAATTGGAGCTTTTCCCATTTAGCTTCTTGAACACACCGCTTTTTGGTCTCATAAGACCTTTTTCTATGGTTTGTTTTTCCTGAAGTCCTTGTTGACTTCCACTATATTTGTCATGGTAATATTTATTTTAGCAATATTTACCTTAATAACATTTGAAGGTGGTAACAATATTTACCTTATCCTCTCTAAATTATAGGAGGATCATCCTTCAGATTTTTAACCAAGTTTATCATGATCAAATATGCAACATCTTGTATTACCACGTTTTAAAATTCTTTCCCATGAATTTCAATGATTTCTCCAATGTGTCACAAAGTCACAAACCAAAGTATTATGAATCTATTGAACGTCATGAATTTAGCCAAAGACTAAAAACCCCAAAACAATAATTCACACGGTCTTAATAGAAAGAACAATAATGAACAGTGCGCTAGGTAGGTAACTTATGAAAGAGAGGTTGTGCTTTAAGCACACTTAAATACCAAGTCTTTCAAATAACCAATCTTAGACATGCATTTTCATATCATTTTTCAATAATTCGTTTATGATCCAACGACCGTCACAATTCTTTAGCCATTCTTAAACAATGTGCAGTTCATAGCATGCATCGGAATATGCTTTAAGAATTTAATTTTGACATACACAACCAAGTTCTTCTATGCTTTGATTCGAAACCTCATTCAGAATTTACTTCCAAAATAAATTCACCGATTTATTTCCAAAATAGAATCATATTTGATTCTTTAAGAAATAATAACTTTAAGTTATTCCTCTTTCCAAAATAAATTCACCAATTTATTTTAAGATTTAATCATTCTAGATTTCTACGAAATTAAATCCAACGATTTATTTCCCTTAACAAGTTAGAATCAACGCATGATTCTAGCATAGAAATAAATTTAATGATTTATTTCATTTGTTATATCTTTTGTTAAACAACAAAGATATCAATCTAACTTAATTCTGCTTAACCAACAGAAATCAAAAGGAGGTAGTCCTTTAATTTCGGTGATTCTTGTTTGGAAAAGACATCAAGTAAACCCGTTAAACGGCATGAAATAATTTCCGAAACGAATTATTTACGAAATCTTTGTTTCCAAAACAAATCACGACTTTGTCTGTATATCCTGTTTGTCTCTACAAAATTTCTCAAAATAAATTGCTAGTACGGAATAATATCCACAGAGTTTCCAAAAATACAAGAAAATACATTTAAGAACAAAATAAATGACACATGATAAATCATATTAAAAACCAAAACTTATTAAGGAATATTAATAATTCCCTTAATACCGTGATTTAAGGTATTGAAAATACCATAACTTAAAAATAATCATATTGATTCTTATTACTCGGAAAGACAACCTTTTAAAGCACATATAAAGATATTCTAAATTTATGGCTGCAAGAAAAAAGTAATAATACCATAATACTATCATAAAGATACTATAAAAGTAGAAGACATGCGATGATGATTATCATATTCATTTTTTTCACCCATTCGTCCAGTAGAACAAACAAGAATCAAACTGGTCATGAAGGTCATCTTGTTTATGGAAGGAATCAACGGTTGTATTTTCGGTGATACCCGCATTCTTCCTTGATCTACATAATTGTAACCATTGTATCACAATGATACAAAAACCAAATTAATCTGTTCATTTTTGGATTTGAACTCAAATTTGTCTTAAGATTATTGGACAAGTGGCGTTTATAATCCAAGAAAAATAAAATAGAACAGTAAAATAAAATAAAAATGAAATAGTGATTTATTATTATATTGAACATATCATAAAATTAAAATACAACAATACGTAAATCAAACTGATTTGAAACGAAAACCAAAAGAAACGTGTTGAGGCATGCACGAACGCAATTTTCTTAAGACAAATTCGCCCACTCCTATGGTACTTGAGAAATATCGGACGTCTATCTCCCATGATACAACAACATAATGAGCACAGCAGTAGCACGTTTGCAGTGATCAATGAACCATAACATCGGCTTCTCCTATCACCAAAAACTACTTTTAAATTCACAGAGTGAAACAATAGAAAATTCTCTGTGTTTTTCAGTTGTGTAAAACCTAGAAGGTTTACTCCCTATTTATAGAAGTGTCATGAGGGTATAAGTAGAAATTTTGACCTAATGGAGCATTTAATATTGAGAATCAATTGATTCTTCTATAGAGCAATTTCCAAAATTACTTATCTGAATTAAAGGTAACTTTCAATGTTTACCCTTTTAATATCAAGATAAAATTTAGCAAATATGTGCTCTTATTTGAGGAAAAAAATTATTTTAAATTTGGGTAAAATTTTTTGCAGGCCCACGAAGGATCATACTAGTTCAGACATTTGCGTTATCCTCGTCGTGCATTTCTGCACATTTACGAACCAACAATTGGTTTCACATTTTCCTCAACAACGTTTGAATCAATTTCTCATTCAAAACTTCAAAATTATCAAATTTTTCCAACAAGCTACCATTTATGATTTTTTTTGTTGCCTCCCGATTTTAAAGCCTTTGTCTTGACTAATTTGGACTAGCACGCGATGCTTACCTAATTTTGGTGGGTAAGTCTTCCAACAAATATTTTTGCTAATATAAGGTCTCTATCTCAAGACTTACTTAAGCTATAGTAAGCTGTTTACCGTTTGAACCAACCCAATTAAATATTTTTTTTACTCAAAAGGTGTTATAATTATGAAAGTTTGAACTTAACTGCAAGCACTTTATTGCAGGCATGTTTTGTATTAATAATCTCCGAGTAATCTTCTTGCCGTTCAAAAATTTACGGACCCTGTACAATATACTAAAATGAGTTTATTTAATTTATAATCTTAAAGGTATATAAATATTTTTTAATATTATTTTATCTTAGTAAAAATATATTATGGGTAGGGTCTTTTTAAATTTTTTTTATTTTTCTTTGCAATTTATTAAACCAATTTTTTTATTTTTCATATAAACATTTAGTTCAACTCATTTGAAGTTTTTTTAGACCATATGTGGTGATTCATCTCCCACATGTTTAAAACCCTGCTAATACTAATAGCAATATTTTTTTCTCTAATACCAATACTTTACCCAACACAAATTTAATAAATTATTCTATCTGAATTTTTATAAAATTTATTATGATTTTATAATGTCATCATATATTTTTTTGAATAGTTATAATCTAATCATATTTAAAATTATTAAATTTGCCTCGTTCTCGTAGAGCTTAGACTGGTTTTCGAGCCGCCATGTGGAGTAGTACACGACCAAGCTCTTTCTCCAGATCTTCGAACTTAAATGTCAAATCAAGAATGAATTTTTCAAAAGAATAATGCCAAAAAAATACTCCTTTTTTACGTTTATTTTAAACTAATTTAGCTCTTAATATTTTATATTATATTAAAATAATTTTTTATAAATAAAAATTATTAGTTAATTAACGATAAATGACTTAAAATAGTACGATAAATTTATATAACAGTGCAAGTCGCAATAATAATATTATATAAATAAATATACCGACTTTACAGAATAACACATTAATCAAAAAATAATGTTATAAAATTATATAAAATATAATTTTTTTACTTTAAAAAAAATGAGTTAAAGTAACAATTACGTCAAAAGTTAAAGAGTATTTTTTTTAACACTATACCTTTTTTCAAATATAAAAAAGATTTGACTATTTATTTTCGGAGTAAATTCATTTAAAATCTTTGAAAGGATAAAGACGAGAAAATGGTTACAAGTAATTATAATTTATAAAATAAAAAATGGATGTGAACCGGGATATTAATCGAATTATAATTTAGAAATTTAGGTTTATCGAATTAAATTAAATTAAATTTTTTTATTTAATTTATAGTTAATTTTAAACATTTTATAATATAAAAATATATATTTTATACTTAAATAGAGAAATAAAAAATATTATTTATTTGAAAATAAATTTTAAGAAATATTTACAAAAAATACTTTAAAGGTTTATTAAATAGTATTTAAAAGTCAACAAATAAAGTTATTTTTAAAATAAAATATAAAATCTTAAAAATTTAAGGTTAATATAGAAAACCAATAACGAGATCAACCAAACAAAAAATCGGTAGATTATAAAAAAATGTATCGAATCAAACTGAACCGTATACCCTCCCAGTTACAAGCTAAGGATTTAGAGAAGTTCTTATAGAATAAAAAATTAAATTACTCATCGGTTACCGACAATATTAGGGGTGTGCAAAACCAGGCCCGATTAATCATTAAGAAATTATTTCGGTTAACCGGTAAGTTCGGGTCACCCAATTCTCGACCCTAAATCGTAACCATTCAATCGGTTAACCGAAAATTTTGGTTTGGTTCTATTCAGGTAATGGTTTTTTGTTTTGTTTATTAAAAATATAAATTTTAATAATATGTTAGAAAAAAGTATATACTTTTAAAACTGACACATGATATTAGTATTTTTTTAATACTAGCAAGTTAAAAACTTAAACTTCGTAAAATGAAATTATGGTTTTACTTTTGGGAAAAGAGAAAATAAAATAAAATCTAATTTTTAATATAAAATATTAAAATGGCATAAAATATAATAATATATATTATATAACCGGTCTATTCGGTTACCCGATTTGTTCCAAACCGTAAACCGTAATCGAACCAATTCTTTAAAAAAAAAAACAAAAACCCGAAACCGAATTTTTCGGTTCTGTTAACCAATTTTTCGGTTCAGTTTTTTTCGAGTTTCGAAATCTGTTTCGATTTTTCGGTTTTTTTACACACCCGTAGACAATATATAGGTGTTCGATCAGGATTAATATTACGATTAAATTGTTTAATTTCAATGTTAATAGAGATTTAATAAATATTTAAATTTTAAAAAGTAAAACTAAGTGTATAAAAAACAAAAATATAAGTGACTGAAACGTTAATTTTTTAAAATAAGTAAACAAAAATATACACCTACTAAACATAAGCTATCTTCTCAGCAGTTTACCCATAATCCTTTTCATTGCCACTTTAGTTCCGTCACTTAATCAACCATACAAACGTATTTGTGGATGCACTAGAGCTATGGGTGCTGTCATTCCGTTATTGAAAAATATGGTGGATATCAAAAGCCAGATTACAAACAATCAAAAGTAAGAAAGTGTTCTATATGACAACTAGTTGGTCTAATGGGATAAAAAATCAGATCATTTAAATAAAATTAAAAATTCAAATTTTAATATCCTAAATAGAGAAAATTTAATTGAAAGAGTCATCCCTATAATAAAGCTCTACAAAAACTAGATCTAAATTAGTTGACCCACAAAAAAAGTTAAAGTGTTGTCTACATATTTGAACGGATTGAATAGTAGATTTATGATAAATTTGACATTGTTAATAAAATATCTATTTTAAATATTATTTTTAAAAATATCAAAGAATTTGTGATATAAATAAAGATAAATGGGTAATTTTGTCTAATTTTTTTTTAGAAAAGGCAAAAACTAAAAATTTTATCTTTTAAAAATCATTTTTCAAACGTACCTAAAAAACACTTTTGTCCTGAGAAACTACATGTTCTGTTTTAATTTTGACTCCCAAAGTACTTTCAAAAAATAATCCAGAACGACGTCTTAGACTCTCGAACAAGAACGGTGTTACATGTAGTTTGGGAGGGGCTCTTCCTTCAACACCCCCAATTTTTATTTACCTTTGTTTTGTGTACTTCTTTTAAAAAATAGATTAATTATAAATTTGTCCCACCTCATTTTGCAACATTTATGGTTTGTCCTCAACCATCAATTTTGGCTCTGTCCCTACTCTCAAGTAGATCAAGAAATCCCTCTCATGAAAAATAAGAGAAATGATAATCATTGTTGGTGTATACTATAGGGATGGACGCAAGGGCAGAGTCAGGATCGAATATTGACAGAGCTAAAATATTGAATTTAAAAATGTAAGGGCATATTATGTACTTAAACTCAAAATTCATTGGGCAGACCTAATTTATATAATATTTAAATTTATAAGGTCCTAAATTGTTATTGGATCAAAAAATTTGAGAATGCACATTCTTCTTTTGAACTAAAGGATAAAGCCCTTTCTGATTTTGAGAACATGCCTATTCTTCTTTAGTTCAACCAAGATGTGAAAATAAATAGAGCATTCGACGAAGTGTTAGTGAACCGTTCGTATAATGTTTGTTTATTCAGCTAAATAAACGAGTATGAACAAATTTTTATGTTCGTTTAATAAATGAACGAACACGGGCATAGGTGTATTTCAACCGTCTATGTTCACAAACAAGCTCATTATTGGCTCGCTTATAAGCTTATTTACTTGGTTTCTCCTTTTCTTTTATTTTTTACATTTTAAATATTGGTGAATGTATGGACTAAATTGAACACATGTGATTTGTTTAGTTCTAACTGTGAATCCTAATGAGCTTAAAGACTAGTGGTGTAATTCCTCCATTTTGGCAAACATATAAATGAACATGTTAGCGGTCATAAAAATGAACAAGTTCGCAAACATTACACAAATATGTTCACAAACGTTAAACAAACATGTTCGTGAACGTTAAACAAACGAACGGAAACACCATAAAAAATAAATAAACGAACGTAAACATGATATTAAAAATTTAAACGAACCGAGCATGAACACGTTCAAATATAAATAAATGAACATGTACAAAACCTTATTCGTTAAATCTCGGTTCATTTACACCCCTAGTTCAACCCTTGATTATATATTTAATAAACACTTATATTCTTAATTTAAATAATTATTTTTTACGGAGGTGAAATTATTATTAAACTAGAATTATTAAATAATTATATATTTTTAGCAGAGGTCGGGCCTCTTTTGAGCCCAAAAGAACTCAATCTCTGAATAGACGTAAAATTTTATGTTAGGCCGTGTGAATTAACACATTTAATAAAACTGTATAATAATTTAAATTTTACATAAGTGCGAAAGTAAAATATAAATAGAAATATAAAAATTATCTAAACTATATAAGTCAGAATTTTTAGGGGTGCAAATGTGCTCTACTCTCCCTCAATCCATCCCCATAGATTGAGCACAAGAGTAATTAAGATTTGTGGTGTCAAAAGCTCCACCAACCAACACACACCTCGACAAGGTTCCTTTCTTTCAACAAAAAAAAAAACTCGACAAGGTTCCTTCGTTGAAATTTTTAAAATTTTGAAAGTATAGATTATTTTTTAAAAATATTTTGAAGGTAGAAACTTTGAACTTCTAAAACTTTTGGAAGACGATTAATTATAAATTTTTAAAATTTAATGGGAATATTTAAAATTTTGTGGGGAAAATTAAAATATAAAAGTTAAATGCTAATTGCCTAAAATTTTAGAGGTCAGAGCTCCTGCTGAACATTACCATCCGGCATCCACCCTGGGCTAGGGTTTTAGTAAAAGAAATGAAGCATTATTTAAAAAAAAAATAGGCATGGAATTTTGTAAAACTAAAAGAACTATTTAATGTTATGTAAAGCTTGTGTGTTTTTATACTGTTGTCGTTGTCTTCAACGAGCGTTTATCGGTGACAACAATCTCAAACGATCATTTAGTTGGTTTTCAATGGGCGTTAGTCTATCTATTTTAATATTCAATCGGACATTTGATGACTGTTGAATTTTTTAACTTTTGACAAATGATCGTTTGCTTCCAACGGGCGTTAAACGGGCGCTGGGAACAATAACCCCAAACTAAACCTTAAACTTTGTTTTGGCTGAGTTTTTCCTCTCAACGCTGTTGCTGCCGTTTTTTTGGTGCTAAACAGAAATGAGTTTGGCGCAAACGTCCGTTTATCTACCATCATTTAGCGTCTAAACGCCCGTTTGTTGGCAACCAATAAATTCAACTTTTACAAACGGGTGTTTGCATCCCAACGGTCGTTTTACACACCAATGATAAAGGGAGCTTTAGTCTTTTGTCTTACTGTTGTTTATCATGTTGGTTTCGAGTCTACCTTTTTATTTTGTTTAGTATTATCAGTTGTATTCTTTTTATTCAGCTAGGTTTAGAGATTTTTTTAATAAGACAATTATAATACACCTTGTATATAATTTTTTTTTTCAAATAAAATTATATCATTTTACCAAAAATAAAAAAAAAATGAGTAGAAATCAAAATCGCAGTTTAACCTTCAATTATTATTTTCTTTTCGTGTTAAGTCTACGACTACGAGGACTCTAACATCCAAATTTATTAATCATAAAATGATTAACCTAATTACTCGCTCTAAACATGTGCCCAACTCAGCCAGCCTCACCCTGGGTCAATGTTTTAAGTGCCCTAATGCTGTTCCCTATGAGATAAACAATGATTAAGCTGAGATTAAACAATTGTTTAGCTTTGGAGTTTTAAGAGAGATGAACCAATGGCGGTGGCCCACCAGATTTCAGAAAATCATGCCTAAAACCTAATCCAAAATTTAAGTGATTAAGTTAAAAAATATATAATATTATTTCTTATGGTCTTTTTTAATGGATAAAGTTTACACGAGATTATCGGAAGGCACATTTCTATAGAGAAGCATTAAGGCTATGTCAAAACCCTAGGTTTTACTGTACAGATAAAAAGGCTACATATTTTCTTTTTATTAGTTCTGCGTTTCCTTTTCACTCGGATTTTGACGGTTTTAAAAACATTCTGTTTGTCTTGATTCTAAGTAACTTATACACGTAGTCCATTAATTTGAGCTTTCTTTTAAAAAAATTATGTCTTAATTTCAGTAAGTTTTGTATAAATTTACTTTTGGTCTAGACAAGATCGTCTTGGATGGAGAACAACATGAGTATATGTTTAGGGTTTCACTTTCCGCCTTAAAACTTAAATGATTTCTCAAGTGATACTTTTGTAAGTTAGTGAAATTGTTCTTTATTGTTTTAGTTATATTTAATGTGTTTTTTAAAACAAAATAATAAAAATAATAGTTTTGTTTATGAAATATTAAATTAATTGTTCAAAATAATGAAATATGTTTTCGTTTTACACGTACCCGTTTTTTGAGTTTTTACTAATGACCTAAAAAATACTTGATATGGCTTTAGGTCTAGGTTTATAATAAGCCTATTTGTTTTTTTAACAATGACATCTGAATTTTATTAATCACTATGAAAAATAATACAATACAATGTACCAAAAAAAAGAAGGGACAAATCCACTAAAAGTCTCTTACAATGGTGCAAAGAAAAGTAGACACTTCCATCGAGATTAGCATACCAAAATTCAGAAACCTTCCTGAACCTCTGTCTCTATATGTAATACCTCAAAATTTTAGTTAGTGACCAAAATGAATAAAATGAAAGTTTGGTGACCAAAATGTAAAATTCGAAAAGTTTGGTGCCAAAGTGTAAAATTTCAAAAAGTTCAGGGACTAAATTGTAAATTTAAAAAGTTTTGTATTTGGTCTCGTAAATGAATAGTTCACCCCCAAGAGTGGCATTTTCGTGATACACGGATTTTTGATACGGAGTTTGTATTAAGAGCTATAAAGCGTTAAAGTTCGAGAAAATTTCCAGATATTTGGATCGAAATAAAAACTGTTAAGCGTGCTTAGAGCAGAGTAGCATTAGGATGGGTGACGTTATGGGAAGGTCTCATGTCAGCAGTTGAGACTGATAAAAAGGGGAATTAGTTCGAGTTGAAATTTTATTTTATGGATATCTGATCAAGGATTAGTAAGAGAAATTTATCCAATAAAGATTTCGGGTAAATTATCAGTATATTGGACCGAGTCAAAATTTTAAGATTTTGATTTTTACAAAATTATGGAATATTTTGTATGTAAAAAATATTTACATATGGAGATTAGAATTATGAGAATTTCAGATTTTACCCGATAGTTTGGAAAGTGGAGAAATCGTAGAAAGTGAATATCGGGTAATTGGGTCGAATTGAAATTTTAAAGACAGTTCCAAGGATTATGGAAAACTCATAAAATATTATTTTATGGATATTTTATTACATTTGGTTGGATTCTAACTAGATTTAATTAGATGGTGATGGAATGGCAATTTTCAAGCCTTGTTAGTAAATAAAGTATAGTTGGAGGGCAAATTGGACATTTTCCATGGATGGCATTTTTGAAATATTTTGAAATGTTGAGGGCATTTTTAGAAAATGAAAAACATATGGATTTAATCTTGGCCCTTGGTTTATGATAAGATTAAATTTAGCCATTGGATTTGAAGGCTAATTTAGTAATTTTACTAATTAAATGAATTTCATTTAATTATCACATGTGAATTAAAAGGATAAAAGATGAACTAATTTGTTCATCTTTCTTGGGATATTTTTGAAACACAAGAGGGAAAAGAGAAGAAAATTTTCTTTGGCAAATTTGAAGGTTTTAAAGTTAGAATCAAGGTATGTTGCTTTGAAATAAATTGATCTATGCTTCATGCTCTTTCTTTTGATAGTAATATTGTATGCTATTATGAAGAATAGTTCATTTTCTTGAAGAGAGAGAAATTGGAGTTTCATGAACTATGTTGGAATTAAGGCTTGATTTAAGTAACTCAAGTGTTGTAACACATGAAAACAAGCTTGAATTTAGTTTAATTCTATGTTCAAGGTTATAAACCCTAACCCTAGAATTTGGGGATTTGGTTAGGGAATTTAATAATGGATGGAAATGAATGATTTGTGATGTTAGAAGCCTTAATTTGATGTTAAAATAAAAATTTTCCCTTAGGAAGAATAATGGACCAATTCGGTTAGAATTGGAAATAAAGGGGAAATTATTGTGAAAATTATTCTAGCATTAGAAATGATGAGATTTTGATCAAATTAGCTTGATTTGATAATTTAGGACCAAAATGGAAATATTGGAAAGTAAAGGACCATTTCGGTCAAAGAAGAAAAATTAGAAGAAATTATGGAAAAATTTACATAAGATTGGTTACGATGAAATTATGATTTTACAAGCTTTAAAAGGTCATTTGGACCATTTTAGAAGTTTGTAAAAACATAAGGATCAATTCGGAAATCTTGGAAAGTTTAGGGACCAATTCGGCATTTTGGAGAAAGTTAAGGACTAAAGTGAAAAAATTGTTTTCATGGAAGTATTATGCTGGAATTAAGGTTAGAATGAATTATAAATCATTCTTTGAGGAAAGGTTGGAAGAAATACAAAGTATTGAGGATGAAATGACTTATGTCATGAAACTAATATTTGGAAAATATTATGGTGTTTTTAGGAAAATTATTCCTATATTGCTTATGTGTTAGTAAGATACTAACATATAATTTGGAATGTACTTATGGTATTTTTAATACACTTGTAGACTGTGCACAAAATCAAGATCGAATTAGCAATCGAGGAAAGAAACGAGACCAAAGTTGAACTTAGTGAGGCTAATTGAATATTGATAAAGTATAAAGTGTCAAGGTGAGTGCATTTTTATGCATGGATAATACTATGATTATCATTTGGAAGACTTGTGATAAGTTTACCTTATTAATAATTGCTTGATAATTATATTTTTAAATCATGAACTTATATTTGACATATTGAGAATTGTCAAAGGTAGAACTATGATGCATTTGATCACTAGATATATCAGGTATGTATGTTTATGTTATATTTAGGGTATGAACTGTCTAGTATTTAATTATATTGCCATGGATGAATCGAATATGGAATTGGAAAGTATGCCTAAATAGGTAATTGAGGTATAGAGTATAGTTGGCATGCCATAGAGTCCAGCGGTTTAGCACTTCGGTGTGGTTTATTAACACTTAGGTGTGGTTCTTTAGCACTTTGTGCGGTCTCTTAGCACTTCGGTGAGGTTTATTAGCACTTTGGTTCGGTTTTGACTCGTGTACTCAAGTCCTCAAAACTATGTTGGGCAATAATCTATTTGATAGTAAATGGTTAATAAATTAGAGAGTAAGTGAACTCTCGGATAATGGTAATAAATGGTTAATAAATTAGAGAGCAAGTGAACTCTCGGATAATGGCAATAAATGGTTAATAAATTAGAGAGTAAGTGAACTCTCGGATAATGGTAATAAATGGTTAATAAATTAGAGAGTAAGCGAACTATCAGATAATGGTAATAAATGATAAATAATTTAGAGAGGGGGTAAACTCTCGGATAATGGCAAGGATAATAATAGGATTTATGAATCCGGATTATATTATGTTAATTTGATTAACATAAGGGAAATAAAGGAATAGTTATCAAACTACATGTTTATTATATTATTGATATAATTTAAGCATGCTGATTAATATTAAATAGTTATAATGCCTCACTAAGTATATACTTAGCGTGTGATGATTTTTCACGCGTAGGTAGGAAACCCGGGTCGGAGTAAGGAGTAAGGCATCATTATCAAAGAAGGATATATACACAATATCGGTAACTACATCTTTGATGTATTTTGATATTTTCTAGTTGGCATGTATGAATGAATATTAGCTCTTTTAAACTAGTCTAGATGTGGATTGTAATATTAACATCTAGATAAGTGGTTAATATATGATGTTGGATTTTATTAGACTTGATGCTAGTTTAAGGAAATTGCTAGTAAAGAAAATCGGGTAAGATTACAAAAAAAATTTAGAGTAATCAAAACGATTTTTGTTTTAGGCAATTTTTAGGCAACTCTGTTAATCGTAAAGTATAGTTATAAATTGCCAAGTTGCTTTACTGAAAATCGGGTCTATCGATGGATTAAAAATAAAATGGCAAATAAGGGTATGATACATTTAGTTGTTAGGTACATATGTTTTATAATACTTTAATGTTTATTGGGGTGAAATTATTCGAATAAAATGCTTTTGACAAGGAATTAAAATTTTTCTTAAGTAAATTAGTGAATACTTTTGAAAATTTTGAATATATTTTTAAAATTTAATATTTACAAATATTAACATTGTGGAGATTGATACATACTATTAACCTTGTATTAAATATCAACACTACAATTTTTTTCTTCACTTTCATGTTTTGTTATATTTTCTTAACTAAAAATATACTTGAGAATCTACAACTAAAAATAGAATAATAAAATAAAATTCTACAAATTCATTATTAGACGTTACTTAAAAATCATTTTACACAAATTTATTAAAAATATTCAAGAAAGATATATATATCCAAACAAGTACAAACAAATAAGAGTATTTAAGAAACATGGTGTGATTGTCTAATTGCCAATCAAACTAGTAGTAATGTCATTACACACTTTTGTCATTTTATTAGTACTCATATGCTCAACTTCTTGAGTGGATTCGGTATTCGAAAATGCTTCCGGAGGAATAAAATTTAGATCCAAATCTATGAACCTAAAAGTTGGGTCGAGAACTTTACTTAATATAATGCAATTATATAAAGAAAATGCAACACAAATTATCCTATTTTGATCTTGAGACAAATATATAAGCATTTTTTCTAAAATCTTCCAACATGCCTTTAGAATGCCAAATGACCTTTCAATACAACTTCTTAAGGATAAATGAGCTCGATTAAAAATTTATCGTGCCCCTCTTGGATTTGCACCACGAAACTCTGATTAGTGATACTTTGTCTTATGATATTGTGTCAAGTAACCTTGTCTTTCAGGATATCCTTTGTCTGTTAAGTAATATTTCCCTAAGCATGATAAAAAAGTCACAAAATTAAAAAAAAATATTTTAAAAATAAAAATTAATGTGCACAAACAAATAAGAATAGATGGTTAACTAAAATGTAGGCAATTACTTAGAGGAGGTTTTGGAAAATTTAAATCCGGGTTCCCAATTGTATCTAAGAAAATACGAGAATCATGAGCAGATCCTTCCCAACCACTTAGCACATATGTGAAAAGCAAATTGAAATCGCATTCCGCTAATACATTAATGGTGGGTGTCATTGTCTTTCCTCTATAATGCAATTGATCATTCACGAAGAATAATATCTCTATGAATACCATCAATTGCCCAATGCAATCCTAAAATGAAAAAAATTATTATGATATGCATACGGATGAGATGTAAATTATTACTATAGAATAACATATATTAAATAACAAGATCCATTAAAAATTACCTCAAAATGTGGCATGAATTTGGTGTTATTAGCAATTTGTGAAAGAATTTTTTTTGAATACAGGATCTCTCGATCTTATTATGTCCCTTGACAAGCCATCCATGGCATCTAAAACCTTTTAAAAATTCTACTTACAATTTCACCAGAATGTTGAAATCAATCATGGATATCCTAATTCGAGGCTCCTTTACTTAGACTAAATACAAATAAACCCACCTTTCCAAAATAGATATTCTATCTGAAGAAAGCAACCCATACTTGCATTTTAAATCCATGCATAGTTGGCGAAATGTGCATTGTGTCATTCTAAACATGTTAAAACAACGTTTTCATGACCATTCAACAATTCTTGCATCTATTTTTCTCTTGTTTGAAAAGAATTCATGCATGGTTCTTTGTGTATGTACTTTACATAGTAAAGAGATATATAATCAAATGCACAAGCTACCAAGTTTCAGAATTCACTATTTTTGCATCTCTTACATTTTTACTGCGGATAACTTGTAGATCCATGCCTACAAATATTTGTATATATAAACAAATTATACTTGCTCCAAATTGCAACTCACATCAAAAAAATTAATAGAACAAACATTGCTTTAGAAATCAAAATAAAAAATTAAAAGTAACAATTTAACTTTAGATAAACCACTTTCACATTACAAATAAGTTCTAGTACAAAAGGTATATGTAGCATCAACTTGCATTAAAGCTATTGTGATGTTCATTAAAGGTACTATGACAAGCCACTTTCACATTACAAATAAGTTCAAGAACTAAAAACTAGCAAAAATTCGCTATATATTAACTGAAAGTTGACTTCAAAATGTGTTTACAAGTGGATAATAAAACTAAATTCAACTTGCATTAAAGTTACTATGTTTTTTTTCCTCTTAAACAAGTACTTAATCCAATTAAGTCTAGCATCGTCATCTGACAAACCACTAAAGATAGTCTTTTTTTGAAGATCCTCAATCAAGGTGCAAGCAAAAAAAAAATATGGAGTACTAGGTAGTAAGCCATACAAAGATATTAATTTCGCTAAAGAATCAGCAAGTGTAAGGGAAGATTCAACATTTGAATGAGAAAATTCAACGAGTGAGCGTGCTTCAGCATTCATTAACTCTATATCTTTAATGTTTCTCTCAGTAACAACTTGAACCATAGCATCGAGTTTTTCTAGTAACAGTGTTGATCCTCTAACTCTCCTAGACGATTCAACCTTAGAACTCTTATTACATCCAAAAGCATCATTCTAAGAGGCTCGTTTGCTTCCTCTTCTTCTAACTCTTGTTCATTAAAATTATGAAAAATGGGAAGAAATTGAGCTAGAATCATTCTAGGCTTCTTGTCATTTCATATTAGTTTGCGTAAGGTTTACGACATTGTTCTCACTCCACACATCATCATAATAAAAAATAACGCTACTAATGTTATAATTTGGGGGAGAAGGGGCATATATTATTTCCTTTTCATGCTCAGTATGGGTAAACTTAAGAACCCCTTGTGCAACTGAAACTCCAAACATTCTAGTTCAGGTTCAATCTTTTCATCTTGAAATGCTTTAAAATGTGTATTTTTCTATAAAGCAAGATAAATAAAATTAATTCTAAAAATTTAAACCAACTTAGTTTGTGTAATTTTCGATAATAAAGTACTAAAACAAGTGTAGATAAATATCCTAACCTCAATTTTCTTCGTCCACTACTCCTCACTAACTCTTATTGTTCCCTTTTCATGATCCCAACCTAATATCGTTTTCTTTCCTTTCAAGGCTTTTTAAAGACTCCATCTATTCTTTAACCAATCCCACTTGTTATTAAGCTTAGTCTTCTCATATGTTAAGCCCATCTTTTTTGAAATTGCAATTCTATCATTTTCCATGACACTCTTTGTGAGATCGTCACACCATTTTTCCCTTACTTCTTTCAACATATTGGATATACAAATAAAAAAATATGTGTATATTTTCTTTCGACCAACTAGCCCTACTTACATCTTTCTCCCCGCTCTCACTTTCTTTATTGTTCTATTTCTTCCTTGGTGTCATCTAAGTAGTATATAACATAATTATATTCACTTATTTTACTTATATACATCTTAAAAGTTTTGAATCAAAAACACTAACATGTCCAATAACCATTGTGATCTAATAACATTCCAATCCAATATTACTCATAATGTATTGTCACCAAATTATCATATCAAAAAACATGTCAAAAAACTAGTTTTTGACATGTTTTTGAGTTTTTAATTTGGTGAAATTATTTTGTAAGTATCGATACTTGTTCTCAAACTGAAATGTTAGACTTCTTGATACCATTTTCGGTTATTTGGACATATTAATGTTTTTGCTTCAAAATTTTTTAGGACTTATAAAATAAAATAAGTTAATTTAATTTATGTTAACCTAAATCTTAAATTATAATCTAACAATTTCAGGCTTGAGGACAAGTATCATGCAAAAAGTTTCTATACAAAATCACATCACCAAACAAAAAAATTGATTAATGATAGGAGGCGGAAAAACAAAAATTAACAAAAGAATTTGAACAAGAAAAACAAGTACAACTCATTAAAAGTATATAAGAAAAGAACTAACCGTAATGGGTGAAATTATCTTGCAAAAGAATCTCCATGGTTTGGTTGCTTGATGTTGTAGTTTGACGATGGAGAATATTGTGATAAGATTAGAATGAGGCTATTTTATTAGATTAGGTTTTATGGCAATGATGTAATTATAGAAATAACATGGTCAAGTACGTCATTTAACATCTTATTTTGCAATCAGCTCTTTTAATTTTTCTACAAATCTTATTTTGCAATCTTTTAAAAACGTGTTTACAAACACTAAAATATTAACATAAAAATAATAAAAAGCTCAGCAAATAATATTAAAAAGTAATTGTGAACCCAACAAGTGGTCTAAGTGAAAAAACGGATGATGATCATCGTAAGATATTCAGGTTCAATTACTCTGTCTACAAGGTATATACATTGTTAAAAGGTTAAAAATATGTATAAACAGATACTATCTTATAAATTATATTTATTTATTTAATATTAGTTAATAGCATAATACTGTTTTTTTGATCCCGAATAATACGAAATATGGTTTGGTCAAAGATTGGTGTGTTTTATCGTGAAAAACCTTTTTGACGTGCGCACTCGAATAGTAAATGTTCAAATAATTTGGTCCTGAATATTAAATTATATATAATTACCTAAATATCTTAATGGAAATTTCCTATGGTAGATGTTCAGAAAGGCTACCACCTGGTCCAATCGTCGTTTCCCTTGGAACCTTCCATACATTTATTTAGTTTTTTTTTTCCTTTTGAACAACATTTATTTAGTTATTTAAAACTCCTACCTTCTATTGCGGGGATTCTCTTCAATTTAGTCATATGTTTTTCATTCTCAACAGATTGGCTGGACACACGGTATTAGTCAAAGAATAATCAATTTGCTCGGTTAAAATAGATTAATTTAGTCCTATTTATTTTAATTTGATATTAATGAACTATATATAATTAGTGTAAGTGGTTATAGATATTTAAAATTAGTGTGTTTAAACATACTTTCTTATTTTTTTAAATAAAACGCCATACATTTTTTTGGGTATAAATAAAAGGGTAAACTACACCAGTGACCACCGAAATAATTTAGAGTATTTATTTTGACCACCGAACTATCGAACTCATCAATCAGACCACCAAATTTATTAAATTGACCTATTTTGACGAATGTCGTTAAAAAACTAACGGATGAGAGACGGAGGGGTGACATGGTAATCAACAAAAATTTGTAAAATTACACATTTATTCCATGCTATTTACCTATTATATCAATTTGGTCCTAATTTTAATTTAATTAAATAAAATTAGCCAACCAACTAAATGACGACACGTGTCCCATCTATTTTTAAGTTTTAGTTTATTTAATTTTATAGATTTAATCAACTAACCAGATGGTAACACGTGCCACCATTTGATTGGCCATTAAAGAATGAGAAGAACTAAAATGGAAGAGAGATGATCCGACGCCAAGTGCATGGAAAACCAATGCTCCAACCGCTGAGCCAAGTTCATTAATCTGGTATTGGATACTAACATATTTTATTAAACAAATACTTTGTTGGTGAAAACTGAACGAAATTTAAAGAAGAAAAAAAGAATGGTAACAAAGGGGTCCAAAATTGGAATCAAGGCGAGTAATTTTCATGCCTTTACCACTACGCCAAGCTACGCTTAGTGATATATACTGCACACTTTTATATACATAACTTATAATGCAGTTAGGAAAAAGAAGTAAAAATGGTTGAAATGAGACTCGAACCTAGATCACTTGGGATGTATATAATCACACAAACATTCAATTCAATTTAAATCTATTTTTTTAAATATTCGATTTAAAAATTTTTTTGATTTAAAATATTTGAATATTTTTCATATTTAAATTAAATCGAATATTTATTAAAATATTAAATATTCGATTTAAAAAATATTCAATTTAAAAAATATTTAATTTAAAAGAAAAGAAATTTGATTTAAAATATTAAATCGAATATTTAAATTATTTTAAGTTCCATTTAAAATATTTATATATTTTTTAAAATCAAATTTATTTTCTTTTAAATCGAATATTTTTTAAATCAAATTTCTTTTCTTTTAAATCAATATTTTTTAAATCAAATATTTTTTAAATCGAATGTTTGTGTGATTATATACATCCCAAGTGATCTAGATTCGAGTCCCATTTCAACCATTTTTATTTCTTTTTTCCTACTTGCATTATAAGATATGTATATAAAAGTGTGTAGTATATATCACTGAGTAGTTTGGCGCAGTGGTAAAGGCACGAGAATAACTTGCCTTGGTCCCAGATCCAAACCCCTTCGTTACCATTCTTCTTTCTTCTTTAAATTTCTTTTAGTTTTCACCAACAATGTTATTGTTTAATAAAATATGTTAGTATCTAATATTAGATCAATGAACTTGGCTCAGTGGCTAGAGCATTAGGTTTCATGCACTTGGCGTGGGATCAAATCCCCATAATTGTATTTTATTTCTTCTCATTCTTTAATGGCCAATCAGATGTTGATTAAATCTATTAAATTAAATAAATTAAAACTTAAAAATAGATGGGACACATGTTTTTCTTTGGTTGGTTGGTTAATTTTATTTAATTAAATTAAAATTAGGACCAAATTGATATAATAGGTAAATAACATAGACTGAATGTGTAATTTAACAAATTTTCGTTAACTGTCACGTCTCCCATCCGTTAATTTTTAACGACGGTGGTCAAAATAGGTCAATTTAATAAGTTTGATGGTCTGATTGACGAATTCGATAGTTCGATAGTTAAAATAAGTACCCTAATTAATTTGGTGGTCATATTCCATATCGTTATTATAAAAATTAAAAACCACTTCACCTAAAAGGATCTTTTTTCCTAATGAGATAACAAAGAGGAGTCTTTCGAGCTCGCAACTAGGGATAGGCCGGGTTTTTGATTCATCCGCGTCCGACTCAAAAATGCAACACATCCACTCAAATCCACGGAAATTTTATGATGTTTCATCTAAACGTGATCCAATATTTTATGATGTTTCATCCGAATGTGGCCCGAATTCTAAAGTACAAATTCAAACTTAACTCGACTCAGTATAAATAAAATATTATTATTCGATAAAATATGGAGATAATTGAAAAATAACAAATAGAGAGGGAGAATTATAATAATTATTCTATTTTTATTAGACAAAATAGAGAGATAATTGAAAAATATATATAAAAAGATGGACATTATAACAATTATACCTAAGTATTTAGAATAAAATCAAATTATTATTTCAGGTCGGACAAGATATTTTTCACCTCAAACTCAAACCCGAACGGATCGTACCTCATCCTCAAAAATTCAGACTCAAACCCAAAAATTTCTTTAAAAAAAATTTAACTTTATAGAATCGGATCAGGTTGAAACCTGTCGGGTCTGGGTCAAATGAACATCCCTAGTCGCAACTATAAACCTTAAAAGGAAACTATTGTAAGTTGTGACCTTAAAATCATTTTTCTACTATACACTTTGACATAATGTCTATATTATTTAGATCTCTTCACTTATAAATAAAAAGATATTAAACCCTTAAATATGAAGAATCTCACGTCCTCATGTTTTGTTGTACCAACACATATCAACCCAAATAAATGTAATCAACACTTTTTTTATGAAATTTAATCAACACTTTAATAATTCCTTTGAACTCTTGAAACAATCATCGATTCTCAATATTACCGTATGTATATATTTACCTATATTTCGCAACGAAAGGAACGTATAATATTCTCAAACAAATCAAGTTTGTTTTATTCCTATATAAATCGTAACCATAAATATCAAGAAAAGACAATAAACATGAATTAAATGTAAATGCACGTACAACACCAGATGTCCGGCGGTAACACAATTTTCCTAGTAACAAGTGTCGAAAGAGTCTTTCTTAACATTGGTATAGACTATAGCTGTCTTACGCATGGAAACCCACTCTTTGTAAGAACCATCTCGAAAGCTTTTATGCCTTCACCTATGACAATGAAAGTAAAACATCATAAATGATAACGAATCAATGAAACATGTGCTAAAAAGGGCCACGGCTCTCTTCGGGATTGATTTTAGAATGAGATTTTTAAAAAAATGACGAGAACGGTAATTTAAAGAAAAGTTAAAATTTTTAACATTTTTAAAAGTTAAGTTTGAAAACAAATCAGGTACAAAAGTTAATTGAAAATGTATAATTTTTAGTCGTTCGGCATAAATTTTTCAGTGACGCTCCAAAAATTCGTTCTAACCTCGTTCGTGAACGAACTCTAAGACTGATATCCATGTGAAACCTATCCATGTGTGATGGAAAGTGGGTTAGTGAATGAGAAAAAAATAATCGAATTAAAATTTAAAGAGAAGTTAGCACCCAATTATTTGCATGTGGGGTCTCCATATAATTACAGCTATGATTTTGAGCATCCGTGAATTGAAACTTATTTATTATCATTTGGTCCACCATTAACAACTAATTCCCGTGTCATGACAATCCTCAATTGCGCTCCTCTTCGTGCACTCTTTGGTTTCTTTGGTTTAACTATCGGTATTTGATTTATAGATTGACTAATTTAAATTATATTTTATAATAAATTAATATTAGAAACAATCTTCTTAATTTAGTTTTCTCTATTTATAACGTCATAATTTAAATCTTTGATATTACTTAAAGACTCAACGCCTTATCATGCTAGACCAACAAAATGTTGGTCATGCCCTCTCTTTTTCTAATATCATCTAAGCCACGTTTAAAACTAACCCATCAACTAAATGCTAGGTTTTTGGTTATGACATGAATTATCAATGAGGTCTTAATTTAATGGCGATGTTGAGATTTCTAGAATTTTGAGATCTCATGTAGGATTATAGCCAAAGATTATATTATGAATCGAGATAAAATTATAAAATTTTGATATAAAGTTAAAGATTTTGTATTAATAAAGCTTAAATATAATTATTGATTTATGTGAGAGGCCAAAAATTATAATTTTCACCTAACGGGGTAAATGACTTCAATTAAATTAATAAATTTTTGAAGTATCTAAAACCGTAATTTATCCATTTAACCATGGGAACCAAGACTCTTGCTTGCACTTGGCATCATCCTGACCTCAAGTTCAAATGATACGCTATATAAATAACGGGTGTTATTTCTACCGTATAATTGTGATTGTATTTTTTGAAGATTAATATTTGACATATTAATAGTGATACGAATGATGACATGTTATCATGAAATTTAAAAAAAAATATTTAAAATTATTTTTATTAATGTGCTATTATCTTATTCATTGACGATGCTTAAAATCACATTGTCAATGAATGTCATTTTTTAAAAAAATGATAATACCTTGGTTAATATTAAATTAAACCAATGATTTATAATTCATTTTTTTATTCACTAGTTGGGGGGGGGTAAAAGTTTTGATCACCATTCAACTTCATGATCTAGAGCTAGAAAAATGCACGAAAAAGGACTTGGTTTAAAGGTAGAATATGCTTTTGGAAGTACACCTCTGGTGATTAACTTAAACCAATCATGAATTGCAATTAAACTAATCTATAAACAAACGTGAAGCTCTCATGAAACCCATAATTATTAACAATATTTTATTTATAATAACAATGTATATGCCAAAAAAGCACTAGTTTCCAAAACATACACTCCACATTAATTCCCCCTCCCCCCACATGATTTGCAAGGTTTCTTTCCTTTAGCAAATTAAGCATTTTTTGATGCACTCTGAAGATTCAAAAGTGGGATTCATGGCGTTTGGTGTTACATGTATGAATTGGCTAAGCAGTGACGTTTCACTGCACTTTGTCTGCTTCTATTTGCTTCATTCCCATTAATTTTATACGATTCCGAGATTGATTGTGAGTTCCCAATAGTTGACTTGGACACCAAGTTGGTTTCTTAATTAATTTTATTCCATATTGAAAACCAGTTAATTAGGGTGGTTGGAACCCTTAATTGTTGGGGAAAAAATAAACAAGTTTTGAGCCAATTAAGTTCAGTACTTCAGTACTTGTTTAGTACATTAAGATTCACCTTTTTAGAAGATAAATTGATTCATTGGATGCATACTCGTATTTGACAATTCTCTTTGAATCCGGATTTGAAGAGATGAAAAACAAAACTTGAGGCCAAAATTAAGGAGATGACTCGGATTTAGATGTTGAAACCGAAAGAATTAGTAAAATATTTCATGGCAATGAATCTAAACTTAACTCGATTGATTCATATAAATGCATATATTAGGGGTGTGCAAAACCGGGTTTGGTTAACCGTTAACAAATCATTTCGGATAACCGGTAAATTTAGGGTGCTCAATTCTTAACCCTAAACCGTAATCATTAAACCGGTTAACTGATTGACCGATTAACCGAAATATTCGGTTCGGTTCGGTCAGATAATGTTTTTTACTTTTCTTATTAAAAATATAAATTTTAACAACATAGTCAAAGAAAACATACATTTTAAAAATTTGACACACAAAATGCCAATATCTTCTAAATACTAGAACAAATTCAATGAAAGATAATTGTAACATACGTAAAAACTATAACTAATAACCTAAAAAATCTAATAAAGTCGATTAAACAACTGTAAAATCCATTAAAAACAATAAACACTTAAAAAAATCAATGTAGGACTCAAAGAGTAATAAAAATATTCTCGGAATAAATTACCTTTAATTAAAATCAATATTTTGCGCAGAATACTTCTAAAATCAATATTTTGTGCTGACTTTTTACTCCTAGGATAATAAAAATATATAAATATTTTGAGCGGAATAAATTAAAAATAACCCTAAAATTTTGCTAATAAAATTTTGAGCGGAATAAACTTTTAGGGTCATATAAAAGAAATAGTTCAATCTCAGAGATATGTGGTTGTTAATAATCTTAGCTGATATACAGCGATTAAACAAGAAAAGTAGAGATTTAATGGGTGAATTTGGGATGTCACTTTCATTGAAAGGGTTTTGTCAAGAACAATAACAATAATGTATCTTCTCTTTGCATTTTGTTTAATTAATGTTGTTGAGCGATTGAATGAGAGATTTCAGTTCTGTCACGATTGCATATCATCATAAAAGTTGAATAAGACTATGTCCTTGTCCAGGTCACTACTTTTTATGACTTGTCCTTAAAAGAAAGAACATCATTCACAATTTGTTGTTACATTTTTCATTATTATGCATTCCCCCAACGATAGAAACTAGCAAAGGTATATACAATAATTATACATAGATTTAGGGACAGAGCTAGGATTAAACATTGACACATGTAAATGTTTATTAAACTTTTATTTCTAAAAATTAAGAGAGACAAAAATTTTATTTTACTATTATTTAAACTTGAAGGACATCAAATACAATTATACTAAAAAAATTTAGAAAGGACTCTGCTTGGTTCCGTCCCTGCATAGATTCATATGGAACAAGGCCTCGATGCTCACTAGAAGCGATTATTCCTACTAAGAAGCTTGGACGAGAGTTTTCTTGAAGTTAAATGATGAAATAACTTGACAAATAATTCTTATTGGACAAAGACATTAGACATCCTATGTATAAAATAGATGGAGTTTTGTGTAGTACTTAAAGTGTTGTGTTTTTTTTTTGCTCGCAAATGCTTTTATTGGATAATTAGACCTGAATTGTATATATCGTTAAAAACTCTCCCTAGATCAAGATGAAAGAAAAGAGTACATACAACCAGGTTAAGATTTACGGGATCAAAAAACAAAATGCCTATTAAACACTTAAGAAAACAGTTTCAACCACAAGCTCATGGCTCCAAACATAACCTGACCCTCGTACAACTGACACTGCAACACCATTCCATATAGCTTCACTCAAACAATTAAGTCCAAGAAGAACCACGACTGAGACAATTCCTCAACTGTTGGGAGTATTACCACCATGCTTTAAACATAACATCCCTCCTCATGCCCGGTTTCGCTAAGTGATCAGCAAAGGCATTTCTTTCTCGCTTAACATACAAACATTGTACTGCAGCAATAGAACTCAAAGTGTTGTGTTGTACCAAGTGTTTAGCAGGAAACACTTAGAGGTTGAAAAATCTAGATTGTTTAAGTACGAGAGTACGACTGTAATATATGAGAGAGTGATTTAGGTTAAAACATTTCTTGTACTCGTTGGATAGTAAAATTTTCACTGAGCTAGACTCCGCAGAGGTAGAATCCGTTGGGTCTGAGTTGCGTTACCAATTTATTGTGTTCCTTTTGTTTTTATTTACTTTTATATCTTCAGGTAGGCAGTGACCATTGCCACTTAAACACTGATTGACTGAATACAACATGTACGGATTACGTAGAGTAGAATTAGGTTTGGACCAGAAAGAACAGCCTTGGCGTTACGATCACTAAAGTTGGGTGTGTATAGTGGTACCAACTAAAGGCTGAGTTAGGTTCTTTTCATCCTTTTACCTTCTTTTAGCTGATGATCATATGCTTACGTTATATACTTATCTATGTCTTAGGAATGATTTAAGTTTCCACAAGCGTCCTAATTATAGGGTTAGAAATTTAGTTTAGAGTTCATAATTTAGGGGTTTAGGTTTATGTGTTTAGAATTTAGGGAGTGTGTTTGAATTTATAGTTTAGGGTTAGAATTTAGGGGTTATAGATAAAAACTTAAATTCCTACCATATTACCCTAAAACTTAAACCTAAACCCTAACATTTAAACCCTAAACCTTAACTCTAAACCCTAAATTTTAACCACATACTCTAAATTCTTCTAAACCCCCTTAACCCATAAACTATAAACCATAAATTGAATCCTTATCCCCTAAAATTAGAGCGCTTGTAAAAATAAAATATTTCCACTGCGAGTGCATCATATATTTTTCTCCTTAAGAAAGGTATTTCGATAATTTAATTAGCTTGGTGTCACCACCTTGATATGAAATCTATTTCAGTTTGTATGAAGGCTAACATTATTTGGATATAATGATAATTAAAGTTAATCACTAGTTGGAAAGTTTTTTGACTGCCATTTTTTTCTCACCACACACCACAATAAGTGGTTTATAGGACCCTTTCATTTTCAAATAACCTTTTTCTCTCTCTCATTATGAGCTTATTATAACCTAAAATTGCACGGTTTTTAAATCATGCTTTGTTATAATATATGACGTGATTTTAAAATAAATTAAACCTCAATTTTGATGATTAGGGTTCAATTTTGACACTTTCAAATGTCGGGAAAATTAGGTTTAATAAATTGCATCTTTGTGACATAAAAGTAATGTATGTGTTATAGTCGTATGAAAAAGAAAACCAGAAAACAAATGGTTTAATAATTAGTCCTTGTAATTTAAAATTAATAAAAGTAAATTTTGACTCAATTTTTTCTTAATTTAATTACTTTTTAAAATCTTTTAATTTTAAAATTAAATCTAAAATCTTTTAATTTTTATGATTTAGTTATTTTTTAAGACCATATTTATTTCAAAATTAATTAGTTTATTCATCATAATTCAATCCCGATTTCGTTCATTTACGTTGGAATATGTTATGTTAGCTTTAGCGCCTTTAGGTCCAAGATTGACTTTTTTTTCTCTTTTGCAAAAAGATAAATTTCCAATGGTATTTTTTATTTAATTTTTTATTATAACAATGTGTGTGTGGGGAAAGTATTTTATAGAAAAAGGAAAAAGGCCATCCCGTCAAAGTTACATTGGAAGGCTCTGAAATATGTTCTCAGCTAGCTCCACGGCTCATTTCAGCACGGTTTGTGTTTGTTTCGTAATACTTATACTACCGTATAATGATCACTATTGTAATTGCGACCGCTATTTAAACCTTTGGTGCATACACTCGGATGCAGATTGAGAAAGTGACATCGGTGACCCTAACTCAACCTCCTCCGCCCATATATTTTTCTTTGGTATAAACCCAACCGAGAGTGGACTTCAAACAAACAAACAGAAAAAGCCAATCGATTGCGGCACGATCGTCCACCGAAGCTAAGTTTAAAACGGTTACGAATGCTGTCTCTGAGTTGACTTGGGTGTCTAATTACCACAAATGTCCATTGTATTTAACACCAAGTAAAAAAAAAAAAGCAGCTCTGTGCGGTTCGTACGTGTTCATGCAATAGATTAGTTGGCTGATACTCTTACAAAACCTTTGGGCAAAATACCTTTAACCGCAGTTTGTCCAAGCTCCACATTGTTTCACACTACCAAGCTTGAGGGGCATTCGGGTGAATAAGGGTAAGTATTTGATCGAGTCGAGTGAAAAATTTTGAATTAGTCGAGTTCACTAGTACTATTTAATTATTCAAATTTTGTTTGAAATTATTTCGAATATATTTGTTCGAGTTTCTGTTCAAATTTAAAGGTAATTATTTATAATGTTATGATGTTTATTGGTTTCCAATTTCAATGACCATCTCTAACCATAATATATATATATATATATGTATATCATATTCTTTTTCACATGTGTAAGTAAGATTTTTAATGTTATTTAATAAATCAAATATCATCTAGAATTACATAAGGGTTATATTTTAATACACAAGCTGTGGAAAAAAATTACAATCCTTCTATAAAATTTAAAACTTAAATCCAAAACCCTAGCACCTTAAAACCTAAATCTTAAACCCTAAACCCTAAACTTTAAATTATAACCATAAACCTTAAATTCTACACCCTACACACTAAACCCCTAAACCCTAACCTAAACCCTTAAACTCTAAAATTGAAGTTTACACAAGCTTGTGTATCAAAGTATTCTTCATTGCATAATGTATTTTAAATGTTATTTTTTAAGGAATGATTTTGAGGGGAAAATATTGATGAGATTATAAAGGAAACAGTGATGAGAAGAAATAATTTATCAAAATAATGTCGCTTTAATTTTTGGTCTTTTGATTATTCAAACTTTGAAAATTCAATTTCAACTTAAATTCGAATTTAAATTAAAAGTTTAAGTCGACTCTAATAATTTGATATTAAAGTATTCGATTTTTTTAAGTCGAATTGAGCTTGGCTCACACGTATAGTTAAATGTCTTAATCACATATCTTGCTTATTAGTAGATTTCGTTTGTTAAGATTATTACTCCATTTTAAATTAATTACCTTTAGTATTAGGAGTTTATTACTTCAGTTGTGTAATTAAACCACTTCCAAGTGACTGAATAAACACAACAACTTCCATTTTTACTCTCTGATTTCATAGGAACTAATTAAGGAAGAGCAAATAAGTCATATTGAAATGTCAATTTTTTAGTAATCAAGTTCCATGTCATGATTTTATTACATCCTAGTCAATACTCTCAGTGCAACATCAAATTTATATTGAATTATATGTCACATCAATATTCGATATGCTTTTCATTAACGCTGTTATCAGCTTGATTGATTTATTTCCGTGTTAAAAACATAAACACTTGATGTGTAGAGAGAATTGTTTGCTCAATTATTCTAGTAAATGGATCATCCGGATACTTTATTCCATGAGACTGATTAATTCATGTGAACCCTACCCATATTTGGCCAAACAGATAATATACATATCAACAACGGAAAATGGATTAGTGAATCAATCAGATGGTTTAGTAGATACTAGGTCGGTAGGTGCCTTAAGCAAGGTTAGTAGTTTGAATTGACGTTATGGTTGAGCGTTCGATCGAGGTGATTCAAGTAAAAAAATCTGAATTATTCGAGTTGACACGTCGTATTTTATAACTCAAACTTTATTTGAAATTTTTTCGATTCAATCGAGTTTATGAAATTCGAGTCTAATTGAGTTTTCGAGTTTCTATACAAATTTAATTGTAATTATTTATCATGTCATAGTACACTTTAATTTTAATCTAAATGACTTTCTCTAATCATATAAGATATGCATATTTTTTCATGTGTCATATATTTCTACATATTATATATATATATATATATATATATATCAGGAAAAATTGAGGAACTTAACTCGAACTTAAAAACAAATCCACTAATTATTAAAAACTTCGAGTTATTCGAATTTTTATTTTACAACTCAAACTTTATTTGAAATTTTTTCGAGTTAAGTTTTTTCGCCTTGAGTCGAGTCGAAAATTTCGATTTTTTCGGTCGAGTTTTGCTCACCTCTACCTGACGTTGTGAATAGAGAAAACTAGGTTAAGAAAGTTGCTTGGACCTCTACAAAATTTGATATAAATTAATCAACCAATAACTAAAATACAAATTGTTAAACCCCAAAAAAAATCGGATTACAATTTAAAAGAAAAGTTAGCACCCAATTATTCGAATGCGGGGTCTCCATATAATTACAGCCATGATTTTTGAGCTTCCATGAATTGAAACTTGTTTATTTTTCGTTGCGCCACTTATTGCAGCCCATGATTAAATCATAGTTTAACACCAACCAATCAACAAAATGTTAGCAAGGATTAATTGAAGTTTAGTATTATTTTTCTTTATAGTTTCTGGGTCAAATTTGGATCACCAATTCATCTTCATGAGGTAGAGCTAGAAAATGAAAAGTTGAACAAAAAGAAAGAAAAAGGTACATGAAAAACTTGGCTAAGCTTTTATTATTATTATTATTATTATTATTATTATTATTATTTTCTTTGGGAGGGGGGGTCCAATTCGTTTGTTTTTAGTTTTTTTTCTAAAATTTTCAGCATTTGGTGGTATCTGTGAACTGGCTAAGCAATGACGTTTAACTGCACCTTGTCTGCTTCTATTTGCTTCAATTCTGAGATTGATTGTTGAGTTCCCGATAGTTGACTTGGACACCAAGTTGCAGTTTAAAAACTATGCATATGGTTTCTTAATTATCTTTGTTCCATATTGAAAACCAGTTAATTAAGGTGGTTAGAACCCTCGATTGTTGGAATAAAACAACTTCAGAACTAGTTATTAAACAGTAATCATGCCGACTAACATGGTTGATCCAAGTGGTAAGCAGTTTATTATCGCTTAAACAGGTATCGAGTTTGAGGTATTGTGTATGCAACGAATCCTCACTGGGAGACTCACCTACTGAAGTCATGTGTGCGACGCGGGTCGGTCCGAATTGTTGGAAAAAATACTGCAAAACATGGCGTTAGTTCTGACAGAATGGAATAATATAAAATAACGAAAATATTAAAATAGAATCGTGTCGTAGATCAAATCCGCTGCCTTAGAAACATATTCGCCCCAAATGGTGTAGTTGCTACTATAGGCAGATCGTTCCCCGAAGTTAGCATGGTCGCTCTAAAATTTTGTACACCCAAATTTCAAAGTGGAATCTGGTGGTATTGCTCTTCTCTTCAAAAACTCAGAATGAACTCAAAGGATTGTTTTAGGAAATAAGACTTGTGAAAACTGGTTTTGCGGTTGTTGTTGTTCAATTAAAAATTACCTGAGAACAACTTCTATTTATAGTGTAGAAACAAGGGCATCTCCGTCCACAACAAGTAGGTAATAAATCAATCATTAAATGTGCAGAATTAACATGAGTTGTTGGATCTAGGGCTGAGAAATAAAGGGTTAGGATCGAATAAAAAAAAAGAGAGGGTGGGACAACCACCCGTGCCGCCACGCGCGCAGGGTGGTTCCCCCCAAACCCTCCTCTGCTGCTGCCGGACCCCTTTCCTGTCACGCTGTGGCCGCCGGCGACCGTCGTCGTGGGTGCCGATCGACTCACCTCGGCTGGTTGAACCTGACGCCACCACCGCCGCTCCTTGCTGCCGCAGGAAACCTGCAAGACAAGGGAAAAAAGAGGTTTGAACCCTAATTTATTTTGGGGACAAAATCACCCAAATTCGAGCCAAATCTGCTAAAATTTGGATTGATTTTCAATCCTCATGGATAAGTCAAAACCAACTGATCAATTTTGAGGATTAATTAGAACGAAATTGGGGATTTTTGTCCCCAAATTTCCTTGTTTTCCAAGTACCAAAACCTTACAAATTAAGCCCAATTTTCCCTTTGTTGATCATCCATCAATCCATACAAGAATTCGCTCAAAAAAATTCACCCGAAAGTTGTTGGAATTAGTTCGAGTTTGGAATAGCATTGTTCGAATTTTGGAGGAGGAAAAGCAAGCATTTTTGCCGCTTTATCGGTATAATTTCTCCCTTTTTTAAAGATTTTAAATTCTATTTTTTATGTTCTTCATTTGAAGACTATAATGGGCGAGAATCAAGGGCCTTGCTACCCTTAGCAGGGGACAACGAGGACAATTCAGGAACCCTTTTAGAATCGAACCTACGTAAGAATCTAGAACCCCACCCCTTTAGAGCCATGCAGAAGGCCTAGGTTTTAGAGTTTGGTCAAGATCATTTCTTATGGATAGTCCGTGGAGACATGTCCAAAAGTGTTGGAATGCGCTGCCCAGTTGCTATTCATAAAGAAGTTGTCTTCTTATGTTATGCTTCTGTTCTGTTGAATGCACTAATCCTTTGTCCATCTCTTGCTTGCTTGTTTTGCATGTTTTTCCATTTCAACATCATTTCATTCCTAGAGGGGGTTGATTCTTAAGACATTTGCTCGATTAGAAGAAACTTTTTGACCATGGATGAGAGACTCATTTAGAAGGAAGAGGACATTATGGATGTGTATCACTGGTCCAGGGTCAACCAAGAGGCATACGAGGATAGTCTGAAAGGTGATTATGTGATAGAAACTTCAGAGTATGCCCACATCAGTGTCAAACAGAATAATGTTCAAGAGCTACGAGAAATTTGGGAGCATTTTGATCACACAACTAAAAACTATTCTTTCACACCTACGGTGACATAGCATATCTGTTGCATGTGGAGGTAGATGAACCGTTCTTCAAAGCTCTAGTTCAGTTCTGGAATCCTGGATATTGTTGTTTCACATTCAATGGTGAAGATATGATGCCTACACTCGAAGAATATTCTGCACTTTTCAACCTGCGTGAAGTGAAGAGGGACCGAGTTTATGCTAAGCCACCCAAGAACAAGAACGCTCATGTGAAGCTCCAAGCTTTTACCGGTATGGGTAAAGGGCTTGATACAGAAAATAGGGGCAATTTCTCTTTCCCATGGTGGAGCATTCGAAATATAATTTCCACTTATCCTGATAGAGAAAAAAAGTGGACATGCTAGCGATTGCAATCTACGGCTTAGTTATCTTTCCGAGGATGTTAGGCAGAATCGATGTGGCTATGTTAGATCTTTTTGAATAGTTGAAGAGAGAAACTAATCCAGTGCCAACGGTGCTTGCCGAAACCTTCAATTTTTTGAACGTGTGTCGGAAAGTTGGAGGGTGTGCGTTTCAGAGGATGTGCTCAATTACTTTAGGTTTGGGCCCTTAGCCACTTTTGAAAATGTCTATCCTTGACTTTGCCCAACATATTCTCTCCAAATTTCTCTCAACTTCAGAAGTTTCTAAAGGAAAAATGGTCGGTGTTGAAAAGGAAGAAGTGGATCGATGTTTTCCAAGACCGTCGTGACAAGATATCGTCTGGAGGGCTCTATGGCTGGGACACACCCATGTTCTGTATAAATGTGGGGATTATAATCATCTTATGTTGCTGGGTTGATAGGGTAGAATCAGTTGTGCTTCTTTGTTGGTATTCCGACAATACAACATCTGCCAGTTTATTCCTCTCACAATAGACCTTGGTTCAACAGAATTCGAGTTTCAAGGGGAGTTCAGAGAGAAGGTTCAGACCATTAATGATTCATGGAAGCACAACTATCGCATGAAAATGGAGCATGGCAGAGATCGTACATTTATCCCTGACTATGATGTGTGGAGACATATGAGGGTGAATGAAATAGTTTTATCGCCCACCGGCCAAGTCAAGCCTATAGAAGAGCATTTGAAGGTAGTCCTATCTGAAGCTGATATTTTAAGGGCTGATCTCAAAAAGCTCAAGGACAAGATGGAATCCTTAGAAGAACAACACACAAGAGACCTGTATGAGGCGAGCATGGAGATGCAAAAGTACAAAGGCGAGGCAGATCGAGTGGTGAAGATGTACAAGAACTTGGAGGAAAAGTTTGAGGTACAGAGAGTTGACTTTCTCAAATTCCAGGCAACAATCCAAAATGCTTATTTGAGGAAGACCCCAGAGCAGTGGAAGCGAGAAGTAGAACAAGCTGTTGGAAAAGAAAAGAAGTGGAGCAAAAGGGAAATTAAGAAATACAAGCATGCTCTTGCTGAAGAGAGGAGGAAAGGTAAGCAAACAGTTCAAAATGAAAAGAGGAAGCGAACCCTCGAGGAGGAGAAGGAGAATGTAGTTGCTTGGAAGAGGAAGACCCATGACAACAAAATTCGTGTGTGCGAGCTGTAATCCTAGTGTGATACAACCCATGAGAAGTTGAGACAGAGCCAGTCCATTGTTTCTGAACTACAAGCCAAGGTAGTAGAACTTAGCCATAATCTACATACACTTCAGAACCATCACACATATATCGAGCTTCAGGCTAGTCAGGCAGAAAATGAAACTCTGAAGGAGCAAATGGAAATTATGGAGAACACTATCCATGAGTATAGAACAAAGATCCTGGTCCTAGAAGATATCAATGAAGGTGGAAATGATTACTGGTTCACTCGGCTTAGGGACAATGCTAGGAGATTCCAAGAACGGGATGAGTTTGACAGAACCATTATGACCCTGGTCCAGGATGTGGCCAAACATGTTGTGATGCTAGCTATAGAGGCTGCGACTCTTCGTCAGTATGTCAGGCCAGTTGGAGAGGTGGGACCAAGACTCGTGTGGCTGATAGAGGAAATGAAGGAATTAGGTGTTCGGGCAGAAAGATATTTGTAAAAAAAAGATGAGGAGTTATTGTAATAAAGATCTTTCCATCCAATAAAGAGTTTGTTCTTTGAGAAATTACTTTATGGAATCAATGGCCCCTTGTTTGCATTCATGCATTTTTCCTTTTTGCATTTCTTTGTTTGTTTTGCGTTAGATTAATATCATTGCATACGTATACATAACATAAGATTTTAATCGAAATAATTTACTCAAACAGAAAGCTCAAAATAGCAACTCACAAATACGATACCCGTTCCAAAACCAGAGCGATGGACAAGAGTACTGAAGACAGAATGACATCTCTCGGAATCAACCGCAAGAGTACTCAGGACAGACTGGATAAAATTGAAAGTGACTTGAAGCATGAGATTGAATTGGTGCACAGGAAGACGGTTGGTCAGATTATGGTCGTGTTAGGGTTCAGAGACCCTGATGCTCAAGATAACCCAGAAAATGTTAACACTTTACAACAGTTTCAGGGGATTTACCCTGGAATACCAAGAGGGGCCTCCCCGTTTAAGGCCAAGTCCCCGCTCAACTTTGTAGAGTCTTCTGCTCGTTCATAAACTGAGCCAGTGGTCAACTCTGGGGTAGTGCATGATTATGAGGTCCCAGACCTTGATGAAATCGCTGATAAGGTCAACATGAAAAAAAATTGAAGATCGATGTGACAAGTTAGAGGAGATCATTAGGACTTTCCAAGAAGGGAACACCCATGGAAGCATAGATGCTAGAGACCTGAGTCTTGTGTCCAACTTGACAATTCCTCCAAAATTCAAGATCCCTGACTTCGATAAATACGATAGGACTACATGTCCCAAGGCTCATCTGACCATGTATTATCATAGAATGTCGATGTACTTGGGAAATGAGAAACTCCTCATTCATTGCTTCCAGGACAGTTTGTCTGGGTCCGTCACTCGCTAGTACAGTTAGTTAAGCCAGGAAAACATCCGAAATTGGAAATGCTCCTAAAAATCAGGGATGAAGTGAAAAAGCAGTATGATGCTGGTTTCCTTGAGGTGGTTAAGTATTCTGAATGGGTGGCTAACATTGTCCCAGTCCCGAAAAAAGGTGGGAAAATACGAATGTGTGTTGATTATAGAGACCTTAATATGGCAAGCCCTAAAGATAATTTCCCATTGCCGCACATTGACACAGTGGTGGATAACACAATAGGGTATTCTCTTTTCTCTTTCGTGGATGGATTCTCAAGGTACAACCAAATCAAAATGTGTCCAGAAGATATGAATAAAACCACATTTGTAACATGGTGAGGAAACTTTTGTTACAAAGTCAAACTTTTTGGTTTAAAGAATACAAGGGCAACCTACCAACGTGCCATGGTAACCTTGTTCCATGACATGATGCACAAAGAGATAGAGGTATAAGTTGATGATATGATAGCTAAATCCCGATCAGAAGATGAACATATAGAAACTTGGAAAAACTTTTTAAAAGGTTGAGAAAATTCCAGTTAAGACTTATTCCGTCCAAATGCACTTTTTGAGTGCGATCAGGAAAGTTGATGGGATTTGTTGTGAGTGAGAAGGGAATTGAAGTCGATCCATACAAAGTTAAGGCCTTCCAAGAACTTTATCCACCTCGAATACAAAAAGAGGTTCGAGGATTCCTCGAAACGTTAAATTACATTGCCCGTTTTATCTCTCAGTTAACAGAAAAATGCAGCCCTGTATTTAGATTGCTTCGGAAAAATAATCTGGGAACATGGAATGAAGAATGTCAAGTGGCCTTAGAGGAGATCAAGAAGCAGTTGACGATCCCTCATATTTTGGTACCGCATGTTCCGGGGAAGCCCCTGATCTTGTACCTAACCGTTCATGAAAACTCAATGGGATGTGTATTAGGGCAGCATGATGAAACCGGGAGAAGGGAAAGAGCAATCTATTATCTAAGCAAGAAGGTCACAGATTGTGAAACCAGATATTCCCTAATTGAAAAACTATGTTGCGCTTTGGTATGAACAACCAAAAGGCTTAGGCAATACATGTTACACCATACATCGTGGCTGATATCGAAGTTAGATCCTCTGAAGTACATGATAGAGGCACCAGCCTTATCAGGAAAAATGGCTCATTGGCAAATGTTACTCTCAGAATTTGACATTCAATATGTGAGTTAGAAAGCAATAAAAGGGGTGCAATAGCAGACTTTTTAGCAAGTCGTGCTTCCAAAGATTATGAGGCCTTGAACTTTAATTTTCTGGATGAGGACTTAATGTGCATTTCGATTGACGAGGATGATAGCCTGGAGGAATCCTGGGTGATGAACTTTGATGGAGCTGCAAATGCAATGGGACGTGGCATTGGGGCAGTCTTAATTTTGCCAGAGGGGAATTACTACCCTTTCTCTTGTCGGTTAAAATTTGTATTTACCAATAACATGGCGGAATACGAAGCTTGTATATTGGGTTTACAAGTGGCCATTGAAAGAAATATCAAAGTTCTAAGAGTTTTCAGAGATTCTGCACTGGTCATTTACCAAATCCGTGGAGAATGGGAGACCAAGGATGCAAAGTCAATCAAGTATCACAAGCTAGTTCTTGGACTAATCAAGGAGTTCGATGAAATCACTTTCAAGCATCTCCCGAGAGAGGATAATCAGATGGCTGATGCCCTCGCTACTCTGGTTGTCATGTTCAAGGCCAGTGAAGGTACTGAAATGATGCCAGTCAAGGTACAAATGTTAGAATCCTCGGTCCATTGCTACAATGTGGAAGAAGAAGTGGATGGTCTCCCATGGTACCATGACATTTTACGGTATATGAAAACCTAAGAATATTCATTCCATGCAACTAACAATGATAAGAAAATGATCAGGAAATTGGCCGCAGGCTACGTTCTTGATGGCAAGGTTCCATATAAAAAGAGTCGAAATTAAGTGCTATTAAGGTGCGTAAGCGCTAAAGAAGCTCAAACGGTCATGAAAGAAGTGCATGGAGGGGTTTGTAGGACTCATCCTAGTGGCTTTACTATGGCCAGGAGAATTATGCGATTTGGATATTATTGGTCCACTATGGAAACAGATTGCATCAATTATGCCTGTAGATGTCATAAGTGTTAGGTTTATGCTGACAAGATTCATGCACCTCCTCTACCGCTTCATGTCATGACTGCCTTATGGCCCTTCTCAATGTGGGGCATGGATGTAATTGGCTAGATTTACCCTAAAGCCTCGAACGACCACAGGTTCATCTTAGTAGCTATTGACTACTTCACAAAATGGGTAGAAGCAGCCTCATACGTGAATATCACCAGGTCAGTTGTTTGCAAATTTTTGAAAAAAGAGATCATTTGTCGCTATGGCTTACCAAAGAGAATTATTACCGACAATGCATCCAATTTAAATAACAAGATGATAGATGGGGTTTGTGAACAGTTCCAGATCAAACGCCACAATCCGGTAACCTATCGCCCAAAGATGAATGGGGATGTTGAAGCTGCAAATAAGAACATCAAGAAAATAGTCGCAAAGATGGCTGACACTTACACTGATTGGAATGAGAAGTTGCCATTCGCATTGTATGCTTATAGAACGACTGTACGAATTCCACTGGGGCAACACCGTTTTCATTGGTATATGGAATGGAGGCTGTGCTGCCAATTGAAGTTGAAATCCCTTCACTTCATATTTTGATGGAGGCAAAACTAGAGGAGGCCAAATGGGTTCAAGCAAGATATGACCAGTTAAACCTCATTGATGGAAAAAGGCTGAAAGCAATTTGCCACGGCCAGATGTATCAAAAAAGAATGATATGAGCATATGACAAGAAGGTCCACCCGCGGAAGTTTAGGGAATAGGATATTGTGCTAAAGATGATGTCTTCAGTCCAAAAGGATTCGTGAGAAAAATGGGCACCTAAATGGGAGGGGCCATATGTGGTATCAAAAGCCATCAACGGAGGGCGCTAATTCTGGCTGAAATGGGTGGAAACGAACTCAAGAATCCAGTGAATTCTGATTCAGTCAAGAAATATTATGCATGAAATGAAAAAAAATCAAAAGCAAAAACCCGCAAAGGGCGTCTTGAAACCAAAGGAAGATTCGAGTTGAAAACCCGTAAAGGGTAGCTCAAATTATGGCAGATAATGAATAATCCCTTCAGAAGCCTAACTATTTGGAAGGAATTTCATATCTTCATTCATCGTTGTAGTGGACGAAATTTTCTCGACAAAGGCATCACTTGAGGTCGTTTCAAGGAAAGTTTAGGCCTTTAATATCTGGATACTTGTCTTTTGACCCTTCTTTTGTACTTTTTCTTTCATGTTTGCCACAACATTAATGAAATTCTTCTTTTAAGCCTTTCTTTCTTTGAATACCCCATTTTTACATGAACGTCTTTTATTGGGTTAAGGATCATTTTGGTTTAGACATCATTAAAATATGCAAGATATTTTCGTGTATTACTCTGGAAATAATTTAAGAATATACGGACTATGAAACGGTTCCTTGTTAAGCCTTGAATATGGGACATGTTATGATCAGGGGCAACGAATACCCTAATTCAGAGGAAAGATTAAAGCACCGATATTATTTAAAGATGTTCGAAGAGGTGATTCCCTAATAAGTTACATGAACTTATAAGGATACTTAAAAGGGCCTTTTTGTATACATGATCACATGAAAAGCCTTTTACCCAATACTGATATATCAAGTACAATGATAGCTGGATATGTGAAAGATTATGTTTACCATAAAGCAAAGAGGTACAAAGATTGAAAATGACAAAACAGAGGCAATTGAAGAAGCCAGTTTTCCCATCAAGAGTACAAGTTCACTGGACTAAGTGAGCAAATGTGCAAAGATCAAATGTTTTCCATGAAGTAAAGAGATACAAAGAATGAGAATGGTGAAGAAGAAGACTACCATTCAAAGAATGAGAATAGTGAAGAAAAAGACGACCATTTAAAGAATTAGAATAGTATAGCAGAGACAATGGAGACGGCTGCTGTCTGGGGTAAGATGAGTTTTAAAAGAATATAAAAACTCATACATGTACTCATGTATAGACATCCATAGGGGCATGCCTGTCATATTTGCATCATATATCAACTTCTTGCAGGAAGGACCAGCTCGTCTATTCGGGCACACGGAGAATAGAACCAACCTATCTATTCGGGCACACGGAGAATAGAAGCCTATCTATTCATTGTAGCGATGTTTTTTCTCACTAAAAATTGATGTGGTTTTTTGTTGTTTTTAAAATTTGGAAAATATTTTCTTCCGCGTGGGATTTTTATAAAACCCGCATTTTATTTAAAATTGGAGTCGCCACCGGCCCCCCAAGGGGGACCGGAAACCGTAGAAAACCAAGAGATTTTAAAATGTTGGGTTCGGGAGTCGGTTACGGATGGGGAAGGATTAGCACCCCACACCGCCCAAAATTGGTACTTTAATAATTACCGCTTTATTAATATTAAATTTTTCGGATTAAAGTGACGATTAAATTAAAATTTGGTTATAAGTGCGAGTAAATTTTAAAGCCCATTATTCGAGAATAAACGCCAACCACCACCACTACTACGCGATCATCGCCCCGCTTATGCTCGAATAAAAGGGCACCGCATTGACAAAATATATGTTCGTTATGCAAACTTAAAAAAACATGGCAAATATAAATAAATACATTGCGATAAAAACATAAATAAATACTAACATAATAAAATACTAATATAACATAAATAAAATACTAATCTAAAACATACATACATAAATATTAATCTAACTTATAAATAAAAACATATCTAACATAAATAAAATACTAATCTAAAACATACATACATAAATATTAATCTAACTTATAAAAACAAATCTAATATTAATATAAAACATGAATTTAAAGCATACTAATCTAAAACATAGATAAACATACAAATTAAAAACACAATTTTAAATTAACTACTACTTCATTAAAATATAAAAATTACAACATAAATAAAAAGGAAAGAAAATATACCTAACTAGGAGTTCGAATGACAAACTCCGACTGGACCCCACCGAGATCTACCACGACCTCTCCAAAAATATTAACTAGACAGAACCCAAAATAGGACTCTGATCGAACCGGTTAGGACCAAGGGGACTACCCCTTGGCCCTGGGGTAGCCGAGAGCACTGCTCTCTATTTGGCCACCCCAGCCGATCCATCAATTGCTTGCTGCAATTGCTTCTTCCCTTCAATTTCCAATTTCATGGCCTATTTATAGGCAAAGTCAAGAGATGGGGGGGACACGTGGAGCAATATGCTCCACTCATTTTTCCTTTTATTATTATTATTATTTTATATTATTATTAATTTTATATTAATAATATTACTATTACAACAATACTAAAAATACTAAAACCCGGACAAAAATGAGTGATTACAGTTGCCCCTCTTTACTTGTTCTTGTGGAACGAGAACAAAGCAAAGATCAAAAGCAAATCATTTTTGTCTTATATGGCTAAACTTCTCTCCTTTTGACGCGTCTTCTTTCTTTTGTAGATCTTCTTCCTTTTTGATGTAGGTCTTCTTTCTTGTCTTGACAGATCTACTTTGTCACTCTTGGGGAAGCAATGCCTTCAAAATGGGGGTTGTTTGTTGGGGAAGCCAAACCGAGTTCCACTTGCTATATTATTCATAATAAGCTAATACCTAAAGAGAGTTCGACCCAGGTGCAACACCGACGAAGAGGTAGGGTCTACAAAGTTCGATCCAGCTGCAACACTGACGAGGAGGCAAGACCGATAGGTAAAAGTTCTGATGTCTGATCCAGCTACAACTCTGACGAAGAGGCAAGATCAGAAAACTGACATTTTTTCTCTCTTTTTTGTTTCTTTTTTCGTTTCTTTTTTCATTTTTTTCTCTTTTTTTTTACAACATTGCTAAAACTTGAAAGTTGGTGAATTTTGACCAAGCTACAACACCGACGAAGAGGCATGGTCTAAAGTTAGTAATGTTGATCCATCTACAACACCGATGAAGAGGCAGGATCAAGAGTTAGTGAATTTGGTCTAGCTACAACACCGACGAAGAGGCAAGACCGGAAGTTAGTGAATTAGGTTCAGCTACAACACCGACGAAGAGGCAGAACCGAAAGTTAGATTTGACCAAGCTACAACACCGACGAAGAGGCAAGGTTCAAGATTTGATCCAGCTACGACACCGACGAAGAGGCAGGATCAGATAGTTGTTCTTTTTTTTTGTGATCAAGCTACGACTCTGACGAAGAGGCATGATCAGAATTTGGTTGAAAGCTCATTTTTCATTTTTTTCATTTTTTGTTTTGTTTTTTTTCCTTCTTTTTTTCTTTTTTCTTTTTTCTTCTCTCTTTTCTTTTTTTCTATTTTCTTTGATTTTTTCTTCTTTTTCTTTTTTTATTTGTTTTCTAGCTACAACATTAATAAAAAAACTTGAAAATCAGTAAAGTTGGATCTATCAACGGAGAAACATAAATATTAACTGGAACCCTACTACACCATCAGCGGATAAGTAGGACAGGAGCAACTGGGAACTAGCCACTCCATCAGCGGAGGACTGGATCGGATAATGACGACCTGGAACCGGCTATACCATCAGCGGAGAGCGGGATCTGAGGGCGACAGGAGCTTGGACCCGGCCACTCCATCAGCGGAGGACCGAATTGGACAATGACGACCTGGAACTGGCTACACCATCAGCGGATAGCAAGATTTGAGGACAACGGGAGCTTGGACCCGGTCACTCCATCAGCGGAGGACTGGATTGGACAATGACGACCTGGAACCGGCTACACCATCAGCGGAGAGTAGGATCTGAGGGCGACGAGAGCTTGGACCCGGCCACTCCATCAGCGGAGGACCGGATTGGACAATGACGACCTGGAACTGGCTACACCATCAGCGGAGAGCAAGATTTGAGGACGACGGGAGCTTGGACCCGGTCACTCCATCAGCGGAGGACTGGATTGGACAATGACGACCTGGAACCGGCTACACCATCAGCGGAGAGCAAGATCTGAGGGCGACGGGAGCTTGGACCTAGCAACTCCATCAGCGGAGAGCAAGATTTGATAATGACGACCTAAATCTAGCTACACCATCAGCGAAGAACAGGATCAGAGGACGACGATAGCTTGTACCTTGCCACTCCATCAGCGGAGGACTGGTTCGGGCGATGAAAGTTGATAAATTCATTTTGATTTTCATTTTTCATTTTTTCATTTTTCATTTTTTGATTTTTTTCGACTTTTGATTTTTTTCTGATTTTTTTTCAACTCTATTTTTTTGGTAATTTTTCTTTTTTCTTGAACTATACAAAGAAGTAAGACTTGAGGAAAATTAGGTCTGGTTGCACCGTCAGTAGAGAAACAAGACAGAATCTGAAAATTGTTGGCCTATCAACAATGACGAAGGCAAGATCTAGAAAAGTCTACTACATTTCATCAAGCGAGAGGTATGACCTCACGATGAAAAAAACATTAATCACTAAATGTTCACAAAATTTTGCCACTGTTACCCTTTATTGATGTTTCAGCATCCTCTTTGTGTTTGGCCTCCTCTAAGACTAAGGTTGGCCGTCATGTTGTTGCCCCCACGGTTGAGGATGTTCGGTCTCTTTTTAAACCTGTTTGTAAGCAAAAATGCATACATGATTTTTATGCCTAAATGCATGTGTCTATCTTAAATGCATGGTGATTTTGGTGTATGCACTTAATCTAAATGTATGACGTATGCAAGATGAATGCAATCTAAATGCATGAATGTGATATGATTTTTTTTGCCCTCAAAGGATGCCCGACTCCACCGGTCCCGTCGGGATCTTGGTTTTTTGTATGTGACGGTGCCCCAACCTCAACTTGTGTTCAATCAGTCATTTGGGTGCATGCCCCAACATTTTATTCATCCTTATGCCATCGTCTGAAACTGTTCTTGAATTTGACACTTTGAGTGTGGATACTGTTGCCCCCTAGGTTGGGTTTATAAATTGTGTTGGTTCATGGTAGCTTATTATTTTTGATTGGGTGCAATTTTGCAGATCATGGTCAAAGATGCAAGAGTTTGACTCGGCAATGAAGGCTGGACCTTGGCAAAGAATGCCCCGACTGGGACCTTGTTAGAGGCACACTATTTGTAAAAGATGTGGGGTGCTTTTGGACATGCCCCAAGATCAAACTTTTGTAAGAGGCTTTGTAAGGTGCTAGATCGACCATCTTTGTTGTATTTAATGGGGCAACCCAAGGATTAGTTTTATTATTCTGAAAATGAATGCATGCAAAATGTGTCCTAAATCGATGCAATGCAAAATTAAGATTGTGATGATGTTGTGCAATGATGCATGTGAACTCAGTGCGATGAGAATAAAACGAGTTAGTACCAAATAAAATGATTAAATAAAACAAATGATAAATATAACAAAAATAGAGTAATAAAACTGTACATAAACAAGAAACAAGGCACCAGAGCCTAAATAGGGTGACCACTAATCGGACAGAGTTTCACATGGCTCTAAAGGGTTGGCTCCTATGGCTCACTATATGCAGTTTTGGTGCTAAGAAGTACCCGAATTGTCCTTGTTGTCCTCTACTAAGAGTAGCAAGGCCCCCGGTCATCACCCATTATAGGCTCCTTTCAACCAGGTTCAATTCAGGGAGACCCATTCGCTTATACCCATACGAAGGAACGATATCCTCACGAAAGTATAAGGTACTCGAGCCCCAAAGGTACTTGCTAGGCCCATACGGGAGAACGATATCTCCACGAAAGCATTAGCGTTTCCCCCCACTTAAAAACGGGTTTATATGCCATATTTTAAATGCGCTAAAATAAACGCGCAATTATAACCGAATGTTACTTTAATAGTCACTTTAATCCGGAATTTCCAATATTAATAAAGCGGTAATTATTTGAAAAAGCTTGACTCTCATTTGTTTTTGAAAAACAAAAATGTCCCCAGCGGAGTCGCCATCTGTAGCGATGTTTCTTTTCGCTAAAAATTGATGTGGTTTTTTGTTGTTTTTAAAATTTGGAAAATATTTTCTTCCGCGTGGGATTTTTATAAAACCCGCATTTTATTTAAAATTGGAGTCGCCACCGGCCACTCAAGGTGGACCGGACACCGTAGAAAACCAGAGATTTTAAAATGTTGGGTTCGGGAGTCGGTTACGGATGGGGAAGGATTAGCACCCCCACACCGCCCAAAATTGGTACTTTAATAATTACCACTTTATTAATATTAAATTTTCCGGATTAAAGTGACGATTAAATTAAAATTTGGTTATAAGTGCGAGTAAATTTTAAAAGCCCCGTTATTCGAGAATAAACGCCCAACCACTATCACTACGCCTGATACTGGCCCCGTTTACGCTCGAATAAAAGGGCACCGCATTGACAAAATATATGTTCATTATGCAAACTTAAAAAACATGGAAAATATAAATAAATACATTACGATAAAAACATAAATAAATACTAACATAATAAAATACTAATATAACATAAATAAAATACTAATCTAAAACATACATACATAAATATTAATCTAACTTATAAATAAAAACATATCTAACATAAATAAAATACTAATCTAAAACATACATACATAAATATTAATCTAACTTATAAAAACAAATCTAATATTAATATAAAACATGAATTTAAAGCATACTAATCTAAAACATAGATAAACATACAAATTAAAAACACAATTTTAAATTAACTACTACTTCATTAAAATATAAAAATTACAACATAAATAAAAAGAAAAGAAAATATACCTAACTAGGAGTTCGAATGACAAACTCCGATTGGACCCCACCGAGATCTACCATGAACTCTCCAAAAATATTAACTAGACCGGACCCAAAATAAGACTCCGATCGAACCGGTTAGGACCGAGGGGACTACCCCTTGGCCCTGGGGTAGCCGAGAGCACTGCTCTCTATTTGGCCACCCCAGCCGATCCATCAATTGCTTTCTGCAATTGCTTCTTCCCTTCAATTTCCAATTCCATGGCCTATTTATAGGCAAAGTCAAGAGATGGGGGGGACACGTGGAGCAATATGCTCCACGCATTTTTCCTTTTTTTATTATTATTATTATTTTATATTATTATTAATTTTATATTAATAATATTACTATTACAACAATACTAAAAATACTAAAACCCGGACAAAAATGAGTGATTACATTCATGCATTTGGATAATAGAACCCGTCCATCCGTTCAGACATAAGGATAATGGAACCCTGCTCGTCTATTCGGGCACATGGAGAATAGAACCAGCCTATCCGTTCAGGCATAAGGAGAATGGAACCCTACCCATCTATTCGGGCATATGGAGGATAGAACCCGCCTATCCGTTTAGGTATAAGGAGAATGGAACCTTGCTCATCTATTCCGGCATATGGAGAATAGAACCCGCCTACTCGTTCAGGCATCAGGGGAACGAAGCTGAGTAATAAATTGGTAACTGGTGAAAATTAGTGCCACCTGTTAATTGCTATATCCCTGTTTCACTGGAATTAGCAAAGAAGGGGTAGCTGTTGTCACTAAATTTTCACTAAATTTTCACCTTTTTTTTCTTTTATTTTTTCTTTTTATATATTTATTATTTATTATATTTTAACCCAATAAAAATTAAAAGAACCCATTAAAATAAAAAGAGTCCATTTATTGAATAAAACCCAAAAAGAAATAAGAGATAAAAACCTAACACAATAAAACCCGTTTTGGCCCAACAAACCCAATTAACCTTTTTTATTCTTTTATGTGCAGAATTAACAGGAGTTGTTGAATCTAGGGCTGGGAAATAAAGGGCTAGGGTCGAATAAAAAAAGGGAGGGTGGAAGAACCACCCGTGCGGGGTGGTTCCCCCTAAACCCTCCCCTGCTGCTGCAGAGCTACTGTTAGACCCCTTCCCTGCCACGTTGTGGCCGCCAGCGACCGTCGTCGTGGGTGTCGATCGGCTCGCCTCGGCCGGCCGAACCCGGCACCACCACTGCTGCTCCTGGCCGTCATCGGAAACCTGCAAGACAAGGGGGGAAAGGGTTCGAACCCTAATTTATTTTGGGGACAAAATCACCCAAATTCGAGCCAAATCTGCTGAAATTTGGATTGATTTTCAATCCCCATGGATAAGTCAAAACCATATGATCAATTTGGAGGATTAATTGGAATGAAATTTGGGATTTCTGTCCCCAAATTTCCTTGTTTTCCAAACACCAAAACCCTATAAATTAAGCCTCATTTCCCCTTTGTTGATCATCCATCAATCCATACAAGAATTCACTCAAAAAAATTCATCTGAAAGTTGCTGAAATTAGTTCGAGTTTGGAATAACATTGTTCGAATTTTGGAAGAGCAAAAGTAAGCATTTTTGCCACTTTGTCGTATAATTTCTCCCTTTTTTTTGTAAAGATTTTGAATTCTAATTTTTTATATTTTTGTTCATGTGATGTTCTTCATTTATTCGTATTTGTCTATGTTAATCCAGGTTTGTTCGAGCTAATCTTTGTTTTAATGTTGTTTTTCTCTCACTTTTTTTTAATAAAATACATAGGAGGAGGTCACCGCCGGCGCCGGTGGATGGCAGCCGACACGGTAGCCCTCCCCCTTGTTCATCCCCTTTGATGAACACTAGGAACATGTTTTTTTGTTAAAATATGGTGTTTGATCCATTTGCTTTCTAAAAAATAAAAAGATGTTGTTTGCGGTCTTTAAACCCAACTCATTTTGGACCATTTATTTAAATCACCCATTTCTTCTTTTTTTTCCTTTTAAAATTCCAAAAATAAATAAAAAAATCTCAATTTCAACTTTGTTTTAATTTGGTCACCTCTTACTTTTTAAAAAAGAAATATTTTTAGAAACACAAAAATAAATAATTTTTTAAAATAATAAATAATCGTTCTTTTAAAATAAACAAACGTATTTTTAATACTCAAAAAGCCTAAAAATCTTTTTTTCTTAAAAGGAATATTTTTTAAAAGAAATAATAACAAATATTTTGAAATAATTTAAAAACTTTTTTAAAAAAAATAAAAACAATACAAATTAAAAAAAACAAAAAAGTTTCAAATGTGAAAAGAGTAAAAAGATTTTAAAACATAAAAAGAAATAACAACCTTTTCAAATAACAAGTAATAAAGTTTTTAAACAAAACAAAAATATAAAAAGTTTTTTAAAAAAACATGGAAAACATAAAAAAATGTTTTAAGCTTTGTACATATTGTTTTCTTGTCCTTTTGCTTTAGAATTAAGTTGGCTTTAGGAATAGTTCCTTCAAAACTTAGATAGAGATTTCTTTGTAATAAAATTCCTTTCACGGGAAATAAAACACACTTAAGAAAATTTTAACCCCTAAATAGGTAAAATATACTTAGACTCTTTTATGTTAATAAATGCCGATTTAGAATGAATAAAACTTTCGACACACCTAACCTTTCTTTGTTTGATTGTTAAAAAGAGAAATTAATTTAATGCGGTGTCTTACTAAACAGAAACGACGGGTTAGAGCGAGGAGTGTTGGCAGTGATTGGAGTTCATTTTCAGATAGTAGGGCCGTTAAAATGGAATTAAACTTATGGATGGACAATAATTTAAATTTTACGTGAATTCGCAAAATCCAACTTTAAAACATTTTGTAATCGGCTAGGTACCAATTTTTGGGCGCTGTGGGGGTGCTAACCCTTCCCCACGCGTAATCGACTCTCGAACCCGTTTTTATGTTTTCACAGACCAAAATTGTTGTTTTAATAAAACAAAATGATTTTATTAAAATGACCCGTTTTTAGGTGATCCAATCACACCTCGAAAAAGATTGGTGGCGACTGTTGATTTTTGAGTTCTCAAAACATCAAAACACCTCGAAAGGGGGGTTGCGACAGCCTGGTGACTCTGCTGGGGAAAACGTTTTGTTTTTACAAAAAAAGAGTCCGACCATAAGTCGATTACACCTTGTTTTAATGTCGGAATTTGCAAACTCCCGTAAAGCTTAACTTAATTGTCTGTCTATAAATTTAATTCCATTTTACTCATTTAAAACTTAATTCCAAGCTCTAAGCCCGAGCTTTGTCCCGTTCGTTTAAGTAGGGGAAAACGCTATTGCTCTCGTGGGAATACTGATTCTCCGTATGGGCCTAGCAAGTACCTCTGGGGCTCACGCTCTATGTCCCCGTATGGATATTGATCTTTTGTATGGGCATAGGAGTGGGTCCCCCTGAGTGAACCTGATTCGCTTGAGTGCAATCCAGTGCTTATCACCACTAGGATTATAAAAATATATATTTAACCTACTCACTGCATAGACAATATCAGGCCGAGTATAGTTCATTTAGAACATAAGGCTTCCTTAGCATTCTCAACCAGGAAAACACAACTTCTTTTTTCTTCAACGATATGTAATCTAGAATCATAAAGAGTTCAAACATGGATGACATCAAAACTGTGTAATTTCTTTAACACTTTTCCAAAATAGAGTGTTTTATAAAAGAAAAACCCTTTTCTATTTTTTAAGTAACCTTAACTCCTAAAATTACGTTAATCTCTTTCTAGTGTGTTTAGACATTATTGATTCTAGTTCACCATCAACTGAACTTATCTAGAAACTAGCATCAATTGAACTTTATAGCTTCTCTATGGGTCTTTGGATCCTCATTTATCAAGAAAGATTGAGCTATAAATTTAGAGTCTAAATCACTTATTTTTGTAATAAAAGAAGTTTATAAAATTTGGTCTAAGTTAGTAGCTACCTTTTACCTTTTACTTCATCTAGACTCTAACTCAACTCTAGAGAATCCTTGTTAGAAGTACTAGAAGAAGAGGCATGATTCTCTTGATGTATTACAACACTTAATCTAGGCTTCTTAAGAGAAGGAAGTCCTCAAAGAATACAACATCTAGATTCACAAATTGAGAAATCATGTAAATACATGAGGTTTTCTTAAACACTGCATAACCACATCACTGCGATTTTCGCTGCCACCACCAACTCTCCCAACCACCAAACATCAGAAAAAACATAAAAAATAGGGAAAAATCAGAACATCATCATCCAAAGTGGCTTTATTAATGTTTGCTTAAACATGTAAACCATAGGCAATAGGGCAATGAGTAATCGGAGATAGATATAAAGCAATGTAATCAAACACATGTAACAGGGAGGTTCGAACAAAAAAATTCAGAAGCAATACACAGAGAAAAAGCCCTTCAAGGAATATCCTCTTCTTTTTTCAGTTCAAATATATATGCATGTGTATATATAAAAAAGAAAATAGATTTAGGGTTTTACCTCGTAAATTTCTCTTTCCTCTCACATCGTTCCAATTTCCTCCGGCCGACACTCCTCCGTTGATAAGCCATGGCCTTCTCAAGGTCGGGTATGGTGAACACGCTGCGGCAGAAGCCCTTCGTTTTGATTCGGCTTTTGATTTTTTAACTGGGAAAAAGATTGATTTTGTTAGAACATGATTAGGATCTAGGTTCGGTTTGAAAACGGGGAGTTTTTAGGGCGGTTCAGGTTCGCCGGCCGCCGCTTGGCGGCGACCGACACGGCCAGGTGATGGCCGGTTTCTAGGAAACACGGCGAAGGGGGGCTGCCAGAATCTGGGTTCATGATGAACCCAGATGAACATGATGAACAAGTTGAGAGAATTTTGGGGGAAATGTTATAACAGAAAAATGGCCAAAAAATCTGAAATTTGGATAAAATGGGGTATATATAATGTTATAATTTTTAAAATGGTATAATCACATTTTTAGTCCTTCCGCCCTAAAATAATTGCGCCAGAGGGGCTTCCGCATGGTCCAATTGCACTATCGGTCCCTCCGTGTGGGATAATTACCATGGGAAGCCATTTTTGCTTTTTTAGTTACCCCCTGAGTCCTTCGTAGTTTTTCAAAATTTTCAATTACACCTTCGTTATTTCTTTTAATTTTGTCTTTGAATTTTATTTTCTCACAATTAGGTCTTTTTTCCAGTTTTAAATTAAGTTATTTTATTTATTCTTTTTCATATTTTGTTGGTTTAGATTTTGCATATTTATTTCTAGCATTTGCAATTTAATTTTTATGTTAATTTTGCTCGTTCTTGATCGTAATTTTAGGGATAAAATTAGTTTGAATGGAATGTATATTAAGAATTTGATAGGCACATAGATTTAGTATAAAATGGAAACGTGGCGTATAATTTTATGTTTAATATGCATTTGTTGGTAAAGTAGAAATTGATAAAATGAAGTGTATATTTCTCAACTTATAATACTTTTTAGAATAAAATAGGAATAAAAAATATAAATGTTTTAATATATAATATATATTTTTAGTATATAGTAATTTTTTTAATATATATGTATATATATAATAGACACTTTCGATATATAATAGTTTTAAAGAATAAGATAGAATTTTGTAAAATATGATATATATATATATATTAGGACCTATAATACATAGTTTTCAAAGTATATAATATAATCTTATAGAATAATACATATATGTTTTGGAAATAATATATAGTTTTTAAGGTATATAGTATGATTTTGAAGAATATAATATATACATTTTTGGTACATAAAATGTATAGCTTTTGAAGTGTATAATAATGTTATGTGAAAATGAAATATATATATATATATATATATATATATGTGTGTGTGTGTGTGTGTGTGTGGTTTATGATATGGCTTAAGGTATATAGAAGATTTTGGCAAAAATAAACAAAGCATATTTTTAAATAATAGGTTTTATTTTATATATATTATAACTTTAATACTTAATTTATTTCAATGTATATTTTTAAATAATAGTGTTTTTATATGTTATATTATTTTAATACATAATGTATCTTAAACTTTTGGGCCTTCATTACATAATAATAATTTGGGCCTTAGGCCTTGTTTTGGTCCTTTTGGGCTTTTGTCTAAATTAAGTAAATTATCTCAATTAATCTAGATCGTGTGCTCATCTTATAGGGGCACGATCCTAGAATTAAATTAATCCTAGGTTTTTTAAAGCCTTAGTTAGATTAGAGTTCGAATTAATCTCATGAATTTAAATTTATCCTTTGCTTTTTGGGGTAAATGTCAATTTCATTATATTAATTGAACATTTCTTGATTACTTTAGGGGAAAAATCAATTTGAAGTTTAACTTAGCATTAAATTACAATTTAGTCATCATAATTGGGTATTTTTAATCTTTTAGGGCTATATATATTAAATTGGGGCTTCCTTTTGAATGTTTACATTCATGCCCTTGAGTGTCATACTTTAATTGACATCCATATAATCTTTAATCTTAATTGCATATCTAATCAATCTAAACCATAAAGTGGAGGTATTTATTAATTCTAATATTTGTGTCGTAACAGTCCGAGCTTAAAGGATGTTGACCAAATATTCGGATTAATCCTTACCATCCCGAGGCAAATGGATTAAAAGCTAACAAGATCATCACATCATACTTAAATGTCTGCATCATGCATAAAGGTGACGTATGGAAGTCGAACCATAAATTAACACGACAGTTGAGCTTATTCGATGTCGGTTTAATCTATGGTCCGACATATCGTCAACCTTATTAATTAAATGTCTAATTAATTTGAATCCACCAATTCGATAAAGCATGTGCAATCAAGGTTAATTTTCATCTTAGAACTCCAAATTAAATTCAATTTAAATTTTTATAATTTTCCTTTTAAGAGCAACAAATGTTTTGGAACCGAGTTCCGGGCATGATGGGGGTGCTAATCCTTCCCCACGTGTAACCAACTCCCGGACCTTTTCGCGTGAATCTTTGGTTTCTTATGGTGTCCGATCTACCTTACCCAAGTGGTCGGTGGCGACTCCAAGTTTTCTTTGTTTTCAAAAATTTAAAGTTTTCAAAAAAATCCTCAATCTTCCAAAAGATTTTCATTAGCGATTTAGGGGATAATTAGTAGCCGACTTCTTTTCTAAACAAACACCCTTAACGCTGCAAAGTTCTTTTTTTAAAAAAGGAAGAAAAAAGGTTGCTACAGCTTGGCGACTCCGATGGGGACATTTGAAAAAAAACAAAAGATAGTTAGGCCAAAGGAAAAATTGTTGCTTTTAAATAATGAAAGTTATTGGGATTTTAATTGATTTTAACCAGGATTATTCTTCTTTGAAAATGTGTTCGAGATTTCACGGGCTTTGATAATTGGTGGTCCTCGAATTAATTTTTCATTTAATTTCTGAGGGTTACCGATATGTGTTGTATCATATCATTAAGCTCTATACCCGAGCTTCTTCCCTTAAGTGAGAGTGAAACGCCCACATACCCACGTGAGTAGCCCTTCACGGGTCGGTAATTCACTTTCAGAATCTACGCCTTTTGACACGTGAGCAGCCCTCCACGTCATCAGGTCGTACTTTCCCTCGAATCGAAACCAATTCGCATGCTTATAATGAGCCAGAATTGGGCTCTTGTTGTTTTAGTAGGCAATAAGATAGGTTCAGGTACCTTTAATTAGAACCGAACCCATGTGTGAGAATTTAAGAAGCCCACCCCTATTAGAGCCATGCAGATAACCTTAGGGAACTAGAACTCATGTGGTTAGGTTTCTTTCTTTGTGTAAACTGTTTATGTTTATCGTTTCTTGCCTTCGTGTTTCTATCTCACGCCTAACTCTTCTCTTTTCTCTCTTTTCATTGTTGTTCTTTTGTTTTGCATATTCATCATATCATAAAGAGCACATTGAGTTGAAAATAGTCTAAAGTTAAAGACTAGATTGATAGGAGACCTAGTTCGTAGCAATGATGAAAAGAACTCCGACGTACAAATATGGTTCGAAGGGGAACAGTTGCATGAGGGAGATAGTATCCCTGCCGGGTTTAGGTCAGTGTTGGCAACAGAGACATTCATGAATACAGAATACAATGACACTTCCGGGTTGAAGACAATATGGAATAGTTGGGACTTGGAAACAAGGTGCACTTTCAGAAGAGAATATGGTGACATTGCATGTTTGTTAGATGTTCTGGTAGAACAGGCACTGCTGCAAGCCTTGGTGAGGTTCTGGAATCCCACCTACAGTTGTTTCACGATCAGTAACTTTGACTTAACTCCTACGGTTGAAGAATATTAGGACCTTTTAAACTGTGAAAAGATTGACGAAACTCGGGTATACTCGAAACCTAGCAAGAACAAAGCCTTCCGGGGCAAGCTCAAGAGATTCTCAGACATGTTGGAATCCTGGGTTGAGCTTAAGGTCATTACTTGGAATGGTAAGGAGTATCTCAGATGGGATGTGTAACACCCTAAATCCTAGCCTAGAAGTATTGAGATCAATTGCTTAAGTTGATAGCTTAATTGAATATAGAAATTAAGCTAAATTGATTAGTCAAGGGTCTAATTGAATGAATGAAAGAACAAGTGACCAAATTAAGATGACCAGGTTGTAAACTCTAACAAGCTAAAGGAATGCATGCTAAAAATCCTACATCTCTTAAATGCCCTTGATTAAGTTAATATTAAGGATTAATTAAGGGACATTTTAGACAATGCACAAATCCAATAACATGGATTAGATGTTATCATCTTCTCCATTATCCTTTGTTTGGCCGATTGGAAGAGAGAAAAAGAGAGAAAGAAAAGCTTGAGGGAGAAAGCTTGAATCCATGTCCTACAACCTTGTTAGATCCAAATTAAATCTAGATAGCTTAGTGATTAAGGTAATTACTTTCTTCTCTTGTAAATTTCATGTTTGAATTGTTTGAATTGAAATGGAAATGTGGTTTGAATGTATAGATGCTGGAAAAATGTGATGAACATGTTATAGATTGATTGAATGATTGTTTGATGATGTTCTTGGTTGTATTGATGAGTTAGATGATTTCTTTATGTGTTAAGGTCATGCTATGTGCAATTAGAACCTGGAAATTGATTACTAGTAATCAAATGGCTAATGAAACTCATGTGTAGTTGCTGGAAAATTGAGAAACATGAACATGGATCAAAACAGTCTAGATTAGGGGACTGTTTTAATTGAAAAATTGTGTAAGCATGCTAAATGAGCTTAAAACTCTGTTTTGAACATGTTGTTAGGTAAAATGGAGATTTAATTGAATTGGTAACTTGCTGGAAAAATGACTACACCTAATTGAACTAGTTAAATTAGGTAATGGACTGCCTAGTTGACGAATAGATGTGTAATTGTGATCAAATTGGATTAAACTAGGTTCAATATGACTATGCCCTGTTTTGGGAACATTGTTAGGTGAATTATGATGGCCTAAATATGTATGAACATGATCATAAATGAAATTGTCATGTTAGGACCTTGCTAGAATGAAATAAAGAACTAGAATTGCAACCTAGTGTAAGCTGCCCAGAATTGCTCTGTTCTGGGAAGTCACTTTGAAAATTCACCAAAAATTGTAGAGATCAAATTCAGGGATGAAATTTTAATGACATGATCCTTTGTATGTCTAATTTCATTAGGAGAAAACAGAACTGAAAACTGGGTCCTATACTGGAAACTGTAAATAGAAATAGCTGGACAGTGCAAACTGTCCAGGCAGTGTAAATGCCCTGTCTTTGAGAAATAAACTGTTTTAATTGGCTACGAAATAAAATTCAAGCCTATTATGGTCTTAAAGAAAATTTTGTTATCTTTCCAACGGTATAAATTAATCGAAATTATGATGTAGGAATTGAAAGATATGCCTGTTTAAGCATGTAGTGTGCAAGCTGCCAGGCAGCAGCACTTAACTAGTTATAAACTGTTTTGTACACAGTTTTATTGGACTGTTTGTAACAGTTTGGGATAAATGGATTTTCCTAGCTTTGTTTATTGAAATTTTGGCTGAATTGTACTTATATGAGCATAATCTTGCTGCCAGAATTGTGTATGATAAGTACTAGTAATATTGCCTTGCTTGAATGGTCATATGAGACTTGTTTTAATATGCATCTGCTTGTATAATGTCTTAGAACCAGCTTTGAACTTGGAGGAAGGAGAAAAAGGAAATCATTCAAAGGATAAGAACATGGGAATAGCTATACAAGACAATTGCTAGCTTGCTTGGATTGTATTGTGAGTGTAGTTATCTCTAGGGTTAGGACTAGGTCCTAACCATTGCATTCTTGTTACAATTTTGACATGTAAATGAATCTAATCTTGAACTTGACCTAATAAGGGAAGGATGATTAAAGAAACACATGAAACATGATCCTAGTATTGTATACATGCCTATTCGAAATGCTTATACATGATTAGTGATAGTTTGGATGCTTGTATGTGCTATGATGCAACATGATTGTATGCTAAAGACTTGTTGAGATATGATGTTATCTCATTCAATGAAATGGATCTTGAAACCACTTGACTTGTGAGCTAAAGCTCAATAGCCTAAGGGCTTAACATGAAATGCTCTTGATTGACATGAATATGATCTTGAACTTGATAACTTGAATAAATGGTAATTCGAACAACCTTGGTAGCTAGTTGAATTAGGTAGAAAGGCATGCCTTAGAATCTAGAGCTCATTGTGTATGGGTGGACTACGGTCCAGGGCTAAGGCCCCTATTTGGCGACAGACGTAGGGTACGTATGTGGTCTTTGGAGACAGTAGGAGGGTTGACCAGCATTACGGTGCATATTGTGGCGACAGTTGGTTGGAGACTCGATTACCTATACAAACTAAGTACCAAGGAGGTTGTTTAATGAATTAACAAATGAAATAACAATTCAATTGTACATGATACTTGTCTTGAATGCCATGAAATGTATGTTACTTGATTTGAAAGCATGACTCATTGGTTTCTTGTTTTGCAAGCATATTGCTTGATTCATGAATTATGATTTCTTGATGTCTAATCTTATTGGCCGAATGCATGCTATCCTAGATAGGATAGTCTTGATGCTTGAAAGACTAGATAAGGTCACTCTTGATGTTTGAAAGACTAGCTAAGTCTACTCTAATGCTTGGAAGCTTTAGCTAGGTCTACACTTGACTTAAAAGACATGAAACTTGAAATAACAAATGGTTAGACTAGTTACTACCTCATTAAGTACATTTTTGTACTTATCACTCTTGTTTCATTCTTCCCAACCTACAGGTTAAAGGATTCAACATTGCTTGATCTCGAAGCTTGATTCCTTGAGCAAGAAGTTTCCTATACAAGCTTGGTTAAAGTATGATTCCATACTTGTTTTGTATTCTCCTAGAATGGTGGCACTAGGTGTATCTAAATAGCTTGAACATGCATTTTGAAGGATTGTATATAATGCTTGATGGGCCTATCTATGTTATGTATATAGTTTAAGGTTTGTAATGAACTTAGTTAACTGTAATGGTTGAATGTTGATGGGCATATGTTGATGGAATGACTTAATGTTAATCTAGCTATCTTGATGATTTTCGAATGCTATGATCTTGTATATGGATTGCTTGAATAGAAAGTAAGGTAACCAAACCATGTTGCTTGTATTCCATTCGATTGTCATACAAAACTTATGATCACTTGTGTATGTTTATAACATGATTCATGTGTTTGGTTCTAGCATGAACTTTGCCGAATGCTTAAGACTAGAATAAGCCTTGAATGATCTAGTTTCTTGCATTGTATGTGTTTGGTGTAATTGGCTGAATGGTTAGGTATCGAAATAGGTTTGAATGAAACTATATACATGTTATTAAAGGTTAGTTAATTTTGCTTAGTAAGTGTAGGAAGGAAATGACTAAATGTATGCAAGATAAGGAACATAGAATTGAATGGAAGCATGACACATATAGAGTCATTCGAATAGTAAGGAAAAATGAACTAAAGTGTATTGCTAATGTAGTAACTTGTAAATGATACCTTGAAGTGTAAACATGAAAGGAGCTAATCTAGTGGTATTGTGATTATGGTCGAATGCCTTAGGATAAAATTGAAGTCACTTATGAGATTTCTTGTATGCTAAGAAATGTATGATTGGTTGCTATTTCTTGCTTTGCCGTGTCCCTTGCTTTGGTCTTATTCGAATGGTATGATGTTTAAGGCACAAATGTGTATTGCTTGTTTGTATTGTAAGCATGAATTGAGTTAAATTTGGTGACCTATTCGAATGGATAGTTTAGATTAAGATTTAATTTTGTGGTTACTTACATGATAAGTAATGTATGAATGGTTGCCTATGTCTTGTTCGATTGTTTGATTCTTCTTGCTTGATCATTGCCGAATGTTTTAGTTGATTATTGAAGCCAAGTTGAATGAGTAATGCTTGTATTGTCCTTGCTTGCTTGTTAAGTAATGCTCCCGAACCGAGTTACTACTAACCCGGGTAGGGGTGTTTACAGGATGGGATTCTAGCCCTGGCTTTTGTACATCCGGTAGGCTGAGTTCAATGGGATCTATTCGCTTTGTTAATTTATGGGTTAGTGCTCTTTCCCCAGGCACGAGGGCTAATTGATCCGGCAGTGTTGGACCTATTTGATCGTTTGAGTGGTGGAACCAATCTAGTGCCTGTGATTTTAGCCGAAACTTTCCGATCTCTAAGGTTCTGTCGAGAGCATGGTGGGGGTCGTTTCCATGGTTACCCACAGCTTTTGACAATATGGTTCTATAGTCACCTATGGTCGGTGTTAATTTCTCAAAGCCTCTCTACAATAGCAGTTTCTCACCTTTAGAGGAATTTGTGCGAAAAGAAGATTGGCCCACCTGAAGGTCTGAGGAAGTTTGGGTAGATGTTCTTAGCAACCTGAAGGAGGAAGATATAGTTTGGAGGGCTCTGTGGCTTTCCGCGAAGATTATCCTCTATAGGTGAGGGACACACTCTTGGGTGCCATTGCTTGGGCTTTGGGGGCACACTGCTTATGCTCCTCTTATGGTTTTGAGACAGTATGGCTCGAAGCAATTTGTGTCGGCTACCAAGGGTTTGAATGAGTTCAATATGAATTATTAGAGGGAAAAGGGTTACAAGGCAGTGGTGTACGACGTTTCTTCGGCTTGGAACAACATGAGACGGGTCAGAGTTATGAGTGTTGTCCACATAACCACACCCGAGTACGAGGCATGGAGATTCAGCCGCATCAATGACAACATTCCCTAATTAAATCCCGACAAAAAGAGGACAATGGAAGAGAGGTTAGCCACACTTCATATCGAGGCTGAGTTGATGAGAAAACAACTTGAAAATGAGCATGAGAGGTATCTCAAGCTCGAGGAGAAAGCTCACCAAGAAAAATTTGACTTTGAGTTGGAGAATATGCAGTTTGAAGGAATGGTTAAAGGTCTACAAAAATGAAAGGACGAATTGGAACTCGAGCTCAAGTTAGAAAATGAAGAAATTCAGAAACTCAAGAGGCTAAACAAAAGCAAGAGAGTTGTGGAAGATGGATTAGGCAAAGGGATAGAGCTCTGACTTAGGGAGGAGAGAGCGAGAGCCGAGAATTATAAAAGAATGTATTGTGAGAACAGAGACCAGGTGCTCACTTTAACACAAGAAATGAAGAACTTGCACACTTCTTACTCTAGGCAGCTCGAGAAAGAACGTCGCCAAAATGAAGCCTTGAATGATCAGGTTAAGTGTCTGGAGAAGTCTCTCTTCAAGCACAAGGGTTCAACTAGCAAGTTTAAAGTAAGCAAGTCGGAGAACTAGGCCTTATAAGCTCATATTGAAGAGTTGGAAACCGAGGTTCAACAGCTCAAGGATCACGTGGCAAGCTTTAGGGGAGCAATTCAAGTACACCCGATGCCGAGTTTAGAGCAACTACATTTCGCTGCCTACACCATTTGGAGACAAGAACAAGAGTTAGCGCAGTGGATGGTTCAGATGCAGGAAGTTGCCCAGAAGATACAGCTCTTGGCAGAAGATGCTACTGAACTTCATGATTGTGTCGACGGTGATTCTGAAGAAGGAGAGTGGATTGTTTGGATTTTGAGAGAGATTATTGACCTTGATGCTACCATGAAGCCATATATTTAGTTGGCTTTCTTTGGTTATTGTACCAAGACTATGTTTCTGTTAATGAAATTCGTTTAACGATGATATTTTCCAAACTCAGTGTTGCTCATTGCATTCATGCATAATTCATTTATTTGCATTCTTTATTTTGATACAAATAATTGACTGAAAAGTTTTTTGTTTCAGAAACAAGAAAAACTGCATTTTGGTTCTTTAAAATTACCATCATTCCATATCCATATCATACCCGTTTACGAACAAAGTGAACGGAGGAAAGTTTTGCAAAGCTGGAAGCCGATCTACGTGGTTAAATGGAATGAACCCAACAGGAATTAAGGGAAACTACTCTCAAGTCACAATAGGACATGATAAGGGAAATATCTCAGCTGTTGCAAGCCCAACTAAGGTAGGAGTCAAGAGACAAGGATACCATCGAGAGCCTTGCTCAAAACTCGAGAGATCGCCTTTCTGCCCAAACCGTCAAGAAACCTCTGCTCATCGATCCTTCATCGAATCCTACACAAGGTGCATCTACTTCTCATGTTGGTGCCGCAGCTCAAACTCAACCAGGGGTAACTTTCGGGAATCTCGAGCTTATCGGGGACGGCACCCAGATTTTGACGAATTAGAAAAACTAAACCAGATGAAAGCGGAGTTCACTAAACAACTAAAGGATACTCGGAATGACCTAGAAAAAAGGTTTCGAGTGAAGAAAGACGAGGATGACCCCTATGGGTTAAGTGCTAGGGAACTCAGTCTGGTTCCTGATGTGGAGATCCCATATAAGTTCAAGGCCTCAGATTTTGATAAGTTCAATGGAAGCATCTGTCTGTCTTCTCACATAGTGATGTTCTTCTAGAAGATGGCTGGTTTTACCAACAACGAGAAACTCTTGATTCACTATTTTTAGGACAGCTTAGTTGGGTCTGCTCCGAGGTGATACAACCAGCTGACCAGAGCTCAAATCAAGTCGTAGAGAGATTTGGAAAAATATTTTACTGATCAGTATAAGCATGTAACCGACATGGTTCCCAACCAACTGTTGTTACAAGGCATGGAACAAAAGTACAACGAGACCCTTTAGGAGTATGCTCAAAGATGGCGCGATGTGGCAGCCCAAGTCCAACCACCGCTTCATGAGCATGAGATCTCCCATATGTTCGTAGGTACACTGAAAGGGACGCTTTATGATCGATTGATCAGTAACCCCATTAGTAACTTTGCAGAAATGGTCATGACTGGCGAACGCATTGAAACGGCCATCAAGAGCGGAATGATCGATGGATGGGATCATTCACGAAAGCAGTTTAAGAAGAAGGATCATGAAGTGAACAACACCAATGCTTTTGAGAAAACCAAGAACTTCACCATCTCCCAGCCACATGCCCCAGCAGGGAATTCCAGAAACTTTAACAAGAAAGAAGATAAGGGACCTAGAAAGGAAAGAGATGATAAGTCTTTCATGCATTTGCCAATTACCTATAAAAAACCCTACTCGCAGTTGTACAAGGCTAATCTGGTCCGACCGTACCATGTTACCCCTTATAACCCCCGTACCCAGCTTGGTATAACCCTAAAGAGCATTACGAGTATCATGCTGATGTCCTGGGACACTCAAATGAGAATTGTATAGCTTTCAAAAAGTTCGTTCAAAATCTGATACAATTAGGAGAACCCAGTACGGCCAATAACCCATTGCTGAATCATGGGGGACAATGTGTAAATGCTATCGAAAATGAGTGCACCGAGAAAGCCAAAAAGAGTGTGTCCAAATTCCAGTCTCCCTTGAGATGGGTCTTTCAGCAGTTATGCATGTCGCGTCTCATCAATCGAGGAATGGTGTTGGTCAAAGAAGGATGTGGCATGTACTGTGAGTACAATCAATTAGAAGATCATGATATTCAGCATTGTGAGAAATTTCGTCATTTACTGCAAGCTATGATGGATAACAAGGAGATTGAGTTTTTTGAGAATGAGAAAAGAGTAAAAGAGTTTGAAGTATGTGCATCAGAGAGTCAAGGAACCAGATACAGTGCAAAGAGACCACTTGTCCTCGATCTCAGGACGAGCGAGGCAAGTGAACCAAAAGTGGCTCCCAAAATCATAATGGCTACCCCAAAGTCTTTTCCTTTCAAAGACACCAAGATGGTCCTATGGAATTACACCGCAAGCGTCACGATTCTGGGATCGTCCATTGCACAAGAGGAAAAGAGGACGATGGAGATGAGATTTGCTCAACCAAATAACGGGGAAGTAAGCGATGTAGGGCATCTAACAAGAAGTGGCCGATGCTACATTCCAGAAAACTTGAGGGATCCAAAGGAGAAAGGCCAAGAAGTTAGAACAGGACCTGAGAAGTTGTTTGGAGAAGATCCACCTTCAAAAATCAAGGAGCTGGTCACAGAAACGCAGGCACAAGAGTTTCTAAAATTTCTAAAGCACAGTGAGTATAATGTTGTCAATCAACTCTAGAAACAACCAACTCGTATTTCAGTACTTGACCTATTACTCAATTCAGAAAAGCATCGTGATGCATTGTTAAAGGTTTTGAATAAGACCTTTGTTACAAAAGACATCTCTGTTGGGAGATTGGATCAAATTATCAGTCACATCACTGACATCAATTATATTACTTTCAGTAATGACGAAATCCCGAGGGAAGACACGGGGTCCGTCAAGGCTCTGAACATCATCGCTCACTATAAAGGATATGTGATGCCGAGCATTTTAATCGATAATGGCTCTGTATTGAATGTTATGCCATTGGCCACGCTACAACGACTATCAATCGACAGCTCACATATGAAACCATGTCATAATACGGTACGAGCCTTCGACAGGACTCAAAGAGATGTGGTCAGGAAAATAGAAGTACCCCTACTTATTGGTCCCACTGAATATGTAGTCTATTTTGTGGTCATGAACATCCAACCATCTTACAATTGCCTGTTAGGAAGGCCTTGGATACACTCGACTGGCGTTGTTCTGTCCTCACTCCATCAAAAGTTAAAGTTTGTCACCGAGGGGAAATTAGTAACAATGAATGCAGAAGAGGACATCATCGCTTCAGTAACTCCCGATACACTATACATCTCTACTGATAGAGAAGCAATGAAGTGCACCTTTAGAGCCTTAGAGCTTATCAATGCTACTTTTGTTGCTAAAGGGAGCAAAGTTCCATGTCCCAAATTTTCGAACTGCACTAAAATGATGGTGTTCGAAACCCTGGGAAGAGGAGGGAGAAAGAATAAAGGTTTGGGGAGGAAACTTCAAGGGCGTCTTTGTCCCGTTAGTGTGATCTATAAGGTGGACCACTTCGGACTTGGCTATAAACCTAACTTTCTGCAAAAGAGACAAGAGTGGAAAAATAGACAAGAACAAAGGAAGGCCAGGTTGAGAGAAGAAGACATTCTTTAGGCTCTCATAACCTATTCAAACTTCAGAGGGATATTCATATCTGGGTGTATTCGAAATCCGAAAAAAGGATATCCAAGAGGCAAACCAAGAGGGTGAAAGGCGCCTCCAAGAAAAGCTGATCAGTGAAGTTTTAGAAGAAATGCATGTGAACATGATTGGCGACAGGAGCAAGCCTAACCGATTTCTGGCCAGAATTCCTCATGCCTCCCAGGAGAAGAGCTCGACAACCGGGCCTTCAAAGTCATGCCAGCACTCAATAGGGATAGATCAAAGTAATGCATGGAATCATTCTGTTACTTTGGCCCGAAAGTAATGGACATCTTTTGTAAAAAGGGCTACTATGTCATATTCATCTACTTTTAATGAAATATATTATATCTACCTTTTCTTTCTCAAATGGAAAACATGGCATTCATTCCATTCAGTCCATTTCATTCATTATTTATTTACCTATTCATCTATTAGTTAGTTAATTATTTATTTACATCATAAACTATACCATTCTTTTCCCAATACACACTTTCAAAATTGTCCATGCCTCTTAATTTTAAACTGTATGAACAATATGGAACCTAATCCTAAAGTAGATTTTGAACGACCTATGTACTTGACGGAGGTAGAGGAAGAGAATAATGAGATTCCCGAAGAGCTGCTAAGAATGATGGCCGATGAGGAAACACAAATCCTTCCATACCAAGAGAAGGTAGAGATCCTAAATTTAGGGACGGACGAGGAAAAGAAAGAAGTAAAGATCAGAGGTACCTTATCACCAGAAGTCAAGAAGGGGTTAGTAGAATTGCTTGTAGAATTTAGAGACGTGTTCACATGGTCATACCAAGATATGCCGGGCTTAAACACGGACATTGTAACGCACAAGCTTCCTATTAGACCAGAATGAAAGCCCGTTCAGCAAAAGCTTCAAAGGATGAGAACTAACATGTTACTAAAAATTAGGGAAGAAGTGAAAAAATAGCTCGAGACCGGATTTTTGGAAGTCTCTAAGTACCCGGAATGGATAGCCAATATCGTGCTGGTACCAAAAAATGATGAGAATGTGCGTATGTGTGTAGATTATAGAGACCTTAATAAGGCGAGCCCCAAAGATAACTTTTATTTGCCCCATCTTGATACTTTAGTGGACAATACTGCGGGGCATGCTTGGTTCTCATTCATGGATGGCTTTTGGGGGTACAACCAGATCAAAATGCACCTCGAGGACATGGAGAAAACCATTTTTGTAACCATGTGGGACACGTTTTGTTACAAAGTGATGTCATTTGAATTAAAAAACACCGGGGCAACTTACCAAAAAGCCATGGTAACCTTGTTTCATGACATGATGCTTAAGGAAATCGAGGTGTACGTGGATGACGTGATAGCCAAATCTAAGACCGAGGAGGAGCACATCCAGAACATGCAGAAACTCTTTCGAAGGCTAAGAAAGTATCAGTTAAAGCTCAACACGGCCAAGTGCACATTCGTAATCACATCAGGGAAGCTTTTGGGCTTTGTGGTAAGTTAGAAGGCCATTGAGATCGACCCCGACAAGGTGAAAGCAATTCAAGATCTTCCGCCGCCGCAAACACAAAAGGAGGTCCGAGGGTTTTTGGGGAGGTTAAACTACATCTCTCAGTTCATATCTTAATTGACTAATAAGTGTGACTCTGTCTTCAGACTACTCTGAAAGAATGACCCGGAAGTCTGGGATAAAGACTGTCAAGATGCACAAGAAAAGATCAAGAAGTATATGACTGATCCACCAATTCTAGTAGCACCAGTGCCGGATAGACCATTGATTTTGTACCTGACAGTCTTTGAAAACTCTATAGGGTGCGTACTTGGACAACATGATGACTCAGGCAAGAAGGAAAGGCCAATCTACTATTATAACAAGAAGTTCATGGATTGTGAAACCCGATACCCGCCGATCTAGAAATTATGTTGTGCATTGGTATGGGCTACTAAGCGGTTACAGCAATATATGTTGTATTATACCACCTGTCTAATTTCCTGGATGGATTCGCTAAAATTTTTTATGGAAGCACTAGCATTGACCGGGAAGATGGCCCATTGGCAAATGCTCCTATAGGAGTTTGATATCATTTACGTAAACCAAAAAGCGGTAAAAGAAAGTGTCGTGGCAGATCTTTTGGCAAGTCGCGCCTCGAATGACTATGAACTGTTAGATTTCCAGTTTCTAGACGAAGATTTGATTTGCGGTTTAACTGAAGGAAGATCTATTGCTGAGAAAGAGGGATGGAGGCTCTATTTTGACGGGGCGTCGAATGCCCTAGGCCATGGAATAGGTGCAGTATTAATTTCCCCTGAAGAGGACCACTACCCTTTCACAAGTAGGCTAGAATTCTTCTGCACCAACAATATAGCCGAGTATGAAGCCTGTGTCATGGGACTCCGAGCAGCCATTGAGAAGAAGATCAAGGTGCTTCAGTTTTTGGAGATTTTTCTTTGGTAGTCTACCAACTTTGAAAAGAGTGGGAGACTAGAGTTCCGAAGCTAATCAAGTATCATGATTTGATCCAAGATTTGGTCAAAATTTTTGAAGAAGTCAGTTTCACCTACTTGCCAAGAGAGGATAACCAAATGGTTGATGCCCTGGTCACTTTGGCCGTTGTGTTCAAAGTAAATGGGACAACCGAAATGAAGCCTATCGAGATGCAAACTTCGAGGTGTCGGACCACTACTATAGTTTGGAAGAGGAAAAAGATGGCAATCCATGGTATTATGACATCCTCCAATATATCAAATACCAAACTTACCCGAAAGACGCCAATGATAACGTAAAAAGAACTATCAGAAGGTTGGCATCGGGGTACGTCCTTGACGGGGAGGTTTTGTACAAAAGAAGCAAAGATCAAATACTGTTGAGATGTGTCAATGCCCAATAGGTTGAAACTCTTTTAGCAGAGGTTCATGGAGGTTTATGCATAACCCATGCTAGTGGATTCTCGATGGCTAGGAAAATCATGAGATACGACTACTTCTGGTCAACAATGGAGGGAGATTGCATCAATTATGCAAAGAAATACCACAAATGCCAAATCTACACCGATAAGATACATTCCCCGCTAGTACTACTTTACATCATGAACTTACCTTGGCCTTTTGCTGCTTGGGGAATAGACGTTATTGGTCAGATACACCCAAAGGCTTCTAACGGGCATCGTTTCATCTTAGTAGTTATCGATTACTTCACCAAATGGGTAGAAGCTTCCTCGTACGCCAACATCACAAGAGCAACAGTTTGCAAATTCCTCATGAAAGAAATTATATTTTGCTATGGCCTGCCCGAAAGGATCATCACCGACAATGCTTCCAACTTGAATAATAAAATGATGACTGAGGTATGTGAACAGTTCAAAATTGTACATCACAATTCTACTGTTTATCGCCCTAAGATGAACGGAACAGTGAAACAGCAAATAAGAATATAAAGAAGATTATAGCAAAAACCACATAAAATTACAAGGATTGGTATGAAAAGCTACCGTTTGCCATGTTTGCTTATCGGACCTCTGTGAGGACCTCCATCGGGGCAATGCCACACTCTTTGGTATATGGCACGGAGGCGGTATTACCCATCGAGGTAGAGATTCTATCACTTCAAATTTTGAACGAAGTAAGGTTGGATGAATCCGAATGGATACAAGCTAGGATTGATCAATTGAACCTCATTGAAGAGAAAAGGTTGAAGGCCATCTGTCATAGTCAAAGGTATAAAAAAGGATGATGTGAGCTTATAACAAAAAGGTTCGCCCTAGAGAGTTTCAAGAAGGGGATCTGGTGCTTAAAAAGATCTTACTTAACCAAAAGGACTTACAAGGGAAGTGGATGCCTAATTGGAAAGGGCCTTATGTGGTAAAGAAGGCTTTCTTCGGAGGAGCGTTAATCCTAGCCGAGATGGACGGGAAAGAGTTGAGCAACCCAGTAAACTCAAACTCTGTAAAAAAAGTATTACGTTTGAAAAAAAAAAGGAAGAAAGAAGAAAAGACAAAAAAAGAAAAAAGAAAGAGGGTTTAGGGCGAAAACCCAAAAATGTGCGTCTTAAAACCAAAAGGGTGATCTGAATTGAAAATATGAACAGTACGGTTCAGATATGCATGAATTCTGGCATACGACTGGCAGACTTCGTCGGGGAATGATGCTTCAATCCTTAGGTCATTAAAAGTTGTAACCCAAGATGGCAAGTGAAATATCTACTATGGTCGACGAGTTCTCATTATTCATATAGTCGATATTATTCATATCTTTTCTTTCTCATGTTTGCCACGACTTTCAAAAAAATTTAATGTTTCTCTAAGTATTAATAAAATACTATTCTCATTTCTGTTGTCCGACTCATAATCATCTCGCAGATGAATTGGCATAGATCACGAAAAGAAAAGGATTTCTTGGTATTACTATGATTTAACCTACTAAGTGTAGGTTGTTCCAAGATAGAAAGCGAATCTGCCAAGGTTAAGACAAAAAGATCATTGGGGGTGAAATCGACAAGATTTACCAAAGAAAGACAATGAGTACCTCACATGTTGAAATTGAATGAGCTAAAAGGCGAAAACCCAGAAAGGCGCCCAAGAAAATAAAAAATAACAAAGAAAAAAAGGAAAAAAAGAAAAAAAAAGAAGAAAAAGAGGAAAAATAAGAAAAAGAGAAAGAAGGAAAATCCTAAAGTGAAAACTCGTAAAAGGGCGCTTTGGAGAAGTACAAGTCTAAAGTGAAAAACCTGAAAATGCGCTTTAGAGCAAAAGGACTGAGGGTTCAAAATGGGGCATAAAGGGTGAACCTGAATGAGAGATGGGGCACCACTGTTGCAAAGAAGAGAAGGGGGAAGCAAGAGAATATCAAAATCAATGGACCAAGAAGAAAAAGTGTCCGAGTAAATTAGCGTCGTTCATGCATCACACTTAGTTAGACATCCCTAGGTTAGGGGCATGCTAACTCATATCGTCATAGCATTTCATCTCTTTTGCAGGTATTTGAAAAAGAGATCGGATACCTCCTAAAGAAGAGAAACGGACGTCAAAGTGGAAACTTGAAAGGAATTTCCACACAAAGGATTTCGAACACACCACTTTCCAGTGAAAGAGACGAGATAATAGAACATTTCGTAAAAGCGGAAGAAAAAAAATTCATTTATCCGTTCAGGCTCACAAAGAGCAAAAGCCTTTATGGAACCCTCATTTGGAGAACTCCTGTTTGTTCGTTGCCGCTTCGGAGGAACTTGTCATCTTTGTTTGGTTATGTCTGCTGTCATTTCGGAGGGCCATCCCAGCGTCACCAAGTTTGCTTTCTGCCGCTTCGGGAAAGCAAAGTTATTTGGATTCATTCGATACCATTTCGGAAGAATGAGTCATTCCAGAAAAGATCTCAGTCGTTGGATCAGATCTGATCCAACAGCCCAGTTCGAGCCGGACTGTTCGAATTTCACGCGTGCAGCCTACCCTCCGACTGTTCAGCTTTTTTACGCACCCACGCGCCGGCGCCGGTTCATCCCCTTATCCGCATAACCACATCGCCAGGATTTCTGCTGCCATCACCAACTATCCCAACCACTGAACAACAGAAAAAACATAAAAAATAGGGAGAAATCAGAATATCATCATCCACAATGGTTTCATTAATGTTTGCTTAAACATGTAAACCATAGGAAATAGGGCAATGAGTAATCGAAGATAGATATAAATCAATGTAATCAACCACATATAACAGGGAGGTTAGAACAAAAAAAATCAGAAGTAATAAACAGAGAAAAAACCCTTCAAGGTATATCATCTTCTTTTTTCAGTTCAAATATATATGCATGTGTATATAAAAAAAGAAAAAAAGAGTTAGGGTTTTACCCTTGTAAATTTCCCTTTCCTCTCGCATCGTTCTGATTTCCTCCGGCCGAAGCTCCTCCGTTGATAAGTTGTGGCCTTTTCAAGGTCGGGTATGGTGAAACGGTAGAAGCACGCGGTGGCGGAAGCCCTTCGTTTTGATTCAGATTTTGATTTTTTAACTGGGAAAATGATTGATTTTGTTAGAACAGGGTTAGAATCTAGGTTCAGTTTGAAAACGAGGGGTTTTGGGGCGGTTTAGGTTTGCCGACCACCGCTTGGTGGCGACCGACACGGCTAGGGGATGGCCGGTTTCTGGGAAACACGACGGAGGGGGGCTTCCTGAATATGGGTTCATGATGAACCTAGATGAACATGACGAACAAGTTGAGAGCATTCTGGGGGGAATGTTATAACAGAAAATGGCCAAAAAATATGATTTTCAGATAAAAGGGGTATATATAATGTTATAATTTTTAAAATGGTATAATCACATTTTTAGTCCCTCCGCCCTAAAATAATTGCGCCAGAGAGGCTTCCGCATAGTCCAATTGCACTATCGGTCCCTCCGTGTGGGATAATTACCATGGAAAGCCATTCCGCTTTTTTTAATTACCCCCGAGTCCTTCGTAGCTTTTCAAAATTTTCAATTACACCCCCATTATTTCTTTTAATTTTGTCTTTGTATTTTATTTTCTCACAATTAGGTTCTTTTTCCAGTTTTAAATTAAGTTATTTTATTATTCTTTTTCATGTTTTTTTAGTTTAGATTTTGCATATTTATTTCTAGCATTTGCAATTTAATTTTTATGTTAATTTTGCTCGTTCGTGATCGTAATTTTAGGGATAAAATTAGTTCGAATGGAATGTATATTAGGAATTTAATAGGCACATAGATTTAGTATAAAATGGAAACGTGGCGGATAATTTTATGTTTAATATGCATTTGTTGGTAAAGTAAAAAATGGTAAAATAAAGTGCATATTTCTCAACTTATAATACTTTTTAGAATAAAATAAGAATAAAAAATATAAATGTTTTAATATATAATATATATTTTTAGTATATAGTAAATTGTTTTTTTAAATATATATGTATATATATAATAGATACTTTCGATATATAATAGTTTTAAAGAATAAGATAGAATTTTGTAAAATATGATATATATATATATATATTAGGACCTATAATACATATATGTTTTGGAAAGTATCTATTATATATATATACATATATATAAAATAATACATATATGTTGGTAAAGTAAAAATTGGTAAAATAAAGTGTATTTCTCAACTTATAATACTTTTTAGAATAAAATAAGAATAAAAAATATAAATGTTTTAATATATAATATATATTTTTAGTATATAGTAAATTGTTTTTTTAAAATATATATGTATATATATAATAGATACTTTCGATATATAATAGTTTTAAAGAATAAGATAGAATTTTGTAAAATATGATATATATTAGGACCTATAATACATAGTTTTCAAAGTATATAATATAATCTTATAAAATAATACATATATGTTTTGGAAATAATATATAGTTTTTAAGGTATATAATATGATTTTGAAGAATATAATATATACATTTTTTGTACATAAAATGTATAGCTTTTGAAGTGTATAATAATGTTATCTAAAAATGAAATATATATATATATGTGGCTTATGATGGTTTAAGGTATATAGAAGATTTTGGCGAAAATAAATAATGCATATTTTTAAATAATAGGTTTTATTTTATATATATTATAACTTTAATACATAATTTATTTCAATGTATATTTTCAAATAATAGTGTTTTTTTATATGTTATATTATTTTAATACATAATGTATCTTAAATCTTTTGGGCCTTCATTACATAATAATGATTTGGGCCTTAGGCCTTGTTTTGGTCCTTTTGGACTTTTGTTTAAATTAAGTAAATTATCTCAATTAATTTAGATCGTGTGCTCGTCTTATAGGGGCACGATCCTAGAATTAAATTAATCCTAGGTTTTTTAGAGCCTTAGTTAGATTAGAGTTCGAATTAATCTAATGAATTTAAATTTATCCTTTGCTTATTGGGGTAAATGTCAAATTCATTAAATTAATTGAACATTTCTTGATTACTTTATGGGAAAATCAATTTTAAGTTTAACTTAGCATTAAATTACAATTTAGTCATCATAAATTGAGGGTTTTTTTAATCTTTTTGGGCTATATATATTAAATTGGGCTTTCCTTTTGAATGTTTACATTCATGCCCTTGAGTGTTATACTTTAATTGACATCCATATAATCTTTAATCTTTATTGCATATCTAATCAATCTAAACCATAAAAGGGGAGGTATTTATTAATTCTAATATTTGTGTCGTAACAGTCCGAGCTTAAAGGATGTTGACCAAATATTCGATTAATCCTTACCATCCCGAGGCAAATGGATTAAAAGCTTAAAACTAATGTCTGCAAGATCATCACCATCAATTAACTTATATGTCGGTTTAATCTATCATATCGCAACCTATTAATTAAATGTATAATTAATTTGAATCCACAAATTCGAAAAAGCCTGTGCAATCAAGGTTAATTTTCATCTTAGAACTCCAAATTAAATTCAATTTAAATTTTTTTATAATTTTCATCCTTTTAAGAGCAACAAAGTCGAACCATAAATTAATCTCTAGTTTCTTATGGTGTCCGACCTACCTTACCCAAGTGGTTGGTGGCGACTCCAAGTTTTCTTCGTTTTCAAAATTTTAAAGTTTTCAAAAGAAATCTCCAATTTTCCAAAAAGATTTTCATTAGCGATTTATTCTTAGATAAAAATACATACCTTTGAGTAGAACTAGTGTCTTATTAAATTCTCTTCATATTAATTTAAAGAGAAAACAAACATTCATCTACTATGACTCAAAGGAACTTTTATTTTAAAGATTATTAAATATTATCATTCTAACTTCTGCACTATATTAGAAAAAAGTTGTTTAAATGTCATAATATTTTATAAATTAGAATAATAAGATGTTTTATAGTAATGCATTTCTTGTTTTACTCAATCATACTAGAGTAATGACATGTTTAGGAATTTCATCTTTTTCATAAAGAGAATGGTTTCAATACCTATAAACAATTCTTTTATTCCTTCTTAATCCTCTTAATGAAAAGAAAAAAAAATCAAAAAATGGCTACAAAAATACAATTTGAATAGAAGTCTTTTATTCCAATTATTTAAAGAGACATAAACATTCATCTACTATAACTCAAAGAATTTCTTTTAAAGATTTTATTTTTCTTATTTAGGTTATTTAGTCATTGTCTTTAAAAATTAGAATATGCATACTAATATTTTTTAGGAAAGAGAGGTGGTATAAAAAAATATTTTAATTAAGCATAAACATGTATTTTCAATAAGAGGAATTTTCTTATTTAGGACACTCAAAAATTATGCGGTATTTTTACCTATAAAAGTATTTTATTAAGCATACACAAGAAGAAGTTTTCTCAACCTAGTCTAAAACAACCTAGTCTAAAACATACTATTAAGTTTAAAACTAGCTTAAAAGGCTCAACATAAATTTATGTATTAAAAGGCATGAATTAATGAACAACAAATCTAAGTGATATGACCTTGTAGGTAGAACCATAGTTCCTCGATAAGGATATTTCAATTTGGAGAATCATCATTCTAGCATTATTTCTCCAAAATTTATATCTGTCTTTTCCTTTATAAATTTTTCCAAAATTTATTCCGTATGACAAAGGTTCCAATTATAAATTTTTCAAAGATATTATTAGTTAAATAAAAAGAGAAGCCAACTATCACAAAGGCTAATATTTAAATGTTATTAAAAAATATTGCAACTTCATGATAACATACTAATTAGCATACATGATTTATATTTCATATCATGTTAATGTCCACAAATTCCTCAAATTATTTTAGAAAATATCGAAAAAATAGTCTTATATAAATAGGCATTTCAACCACTTTTAATTGTATTGATATTTTCTAATATTTGAGATACAATTCAATAAAAGCAAATAAATTTCTTTTGCTATTATTATTAGCATTGTAACCTACATTATTTAATCAACCGTTACAAAATTTTATAAAACGGTTCAAAAAGTTAACAATGATTTAATGTCCATTTATAGCTTACTCAATATATTGCCATAGAAATTTTAATGTTCTTAATCACATAATAAGAACGAAACATGCAGAAGCTATAATACTCAATACGTCAGTAATAATAATTACCACATTCAATATATGTTACAAAACATGCACTTCTACCATCCCACCAATGTTAATATGGTTTATAACCATTAAAGCCTATCAAAGCTATAACGTAATTAAGAGGAAAGCATATTGCAAACTCATAGTATTCTCAGTTTGATACATTAAAGCCACCCATTAAAATATTTTAATAAACGTTTCCACGTAAAACGTTTTAATTTAAAATTTAGCATGAAAACGTTTAAGAATCAATAGTCAGTTTAAAGCACTTATTGTACTAACATATCTTTGATTCTTACCATTCAGAAGTCGACTGCATTTCAATGTCACAGCCTTATGTAGAGCCATTCAAAAAACATTCGAATTGATAGGTTCATTTTTCTTTTTGTAGTATAATCTGTTTCTAAATTGTTGAAAAATATACTGCAAACTAAGGCATTTGTACTGACAGGATGGAATAATATAAAATAACAAAAATATTAAAATAGAACCTTGTCGTGGATCGAATCCACTACCTTAAAAATAGATTCGCCTCAACTGGTGTAGTGTTGCTATAGGCAGGTCGTCCCTCGAAGTTAGCACGGTCGCTCTGACAATTTGTACACCTAAATTTCGAAATGAAATCCGATGATACTGCCTTTCTCTTCAAAAACTCAGAATGAACTCAAAAGATTGTTTTAGGAAATAAGACTAGTGAAAACTAATTTTGCAGTTGTTGTTGTTCAATTAAAAATTAGCTGAGAACAACTCCTATTTATAGTGTAGAAACAAGGGCATCTCCGCCCAAAACAAGTAGGTAATAAATCAATCATTAAAACCGATTAATTGAATTTAAAACTTGTTTTAAATTCTGTCTAAAACTAGTTGTTATAACAGCTGAACAGTTTGAACAAAACCTGTACAAGCGTTCAGATACATTTGCACAAGAATTAGAATAAACTGTGTAAAAGGCAGATTAAATTATGCTTTAATCACTCATTAATAGCTGTATTTTCTATATAAAAAAATAGAACGCATGCGAACCTATCTAAGCCACATGTTATCACAAACCAAACCAAGCTGGATGAACAGACAAATGGCAACGGCAACACATGCATGCAGGGGCCTTGTCTAGTACTCTTCAACAAGGAAGGCTACTAAGGCTTCAATATAAGCCAAACTCAAGGTATTTTTCCGCATAATGTGAGATACTTGACTTGAGCATTTTTCAATACGGATTAGTCAGGGAGCGAAATCTTGAAAACTGAAAAGGCATAAAAAAAAAAAAAGACTAATCGTACCAAGTTTATTATTCAAGAGTCTCAACTAAATACTTATTCATTCTTCTTTTTTTTTTTTTTGGTATACACAGTCCTGAGGATATGCATAAAAATTACAAAATTTTTATATTTCAAGACTGCGTATAGAAAAACTTTTTTTTGCATGCTTGACATGTATTATGTCGTGTCGCTGTTGTATATGTATCGTACATGTATTTGACACGTGTAAATTTTACGGACAGAATATCAGTTAGCGATAGTTTATCAAAAGATGAGGATGTATTTAAGCAAAAATATAGAGCCAACTGGCTTTAGATTTCTGCATAATTTATTGTACATGAACGCCAGCTTACAAAGTAAGATAAATCCAGAACGAAGGTCGATAATTTGATAAAATCCCAATGAACATTATTAATGTAAGTGTCATCGTCAAGCTGCTCCCCAGCAGTCTACAAGACAAAACCCAGTTAACATCATGGTTAATATCATATGAAGTAGTGAAGATTTTAAGCAATATAATTGGACCGGCATTACACTATTGAAAACGAACCGCTCATTCATTTAATGGTGTTTGTTTGCTCCTTTGGATGCATGGTTTTCCTCTAGGAAACATGGCTTACAAATTTTCACACTTCGGAGTAGAAAATTATGCTTGATGACATAATTTCTGACCTCATCGTTTTGTTTTCATGTGATTAATTTAGGGTTGAAAATACCTGAAGTGGTAGGTTTCTAATCATTGAGGATTGGTTTTGATAATAAAGGAATTAGTTCAGTTTCAGTGACATGGGATTGATAATAGTCTTAGTAATATATATCGCAGTTAAGCAAAAGAAAGTATAGTTTTAGTGGGTGGTTTTCGAAAGTGCATGGGAAGCCCCGTCATTTTCGTTGAAAGGGTTTTCTCAAGAACAATCATCGATCTTCAATTTGCAATTTATTTAATTTATTTTCTTGAGCTTTTGAAACAGATTCAAAACACACACATATATATATCATTATGTAAAGCTTGTAAGTTTTACATTTTTCTGAAATGAAGATAAATAGATAGGTGAGATTAACAGTAGAAAATGTGAAGATTATCACTTAAAAAAATAAGAAAATAATCTTAGACATTTATTACTATCATCCATGGTCTAAAAAATGTATAAATAATTAATTTTATATAGTCTAAGTAAATCATAACTCATATATATAGAGAGCGCGCTTTACATGTTAGTTTAGTTTGTGTGTCGGGTGTAGAGCTGGTTGGTGTTGGGTGAACCACTTAAGAAAACATAAAGAAAATTTTTTGTGCAGTTTAGATCGATCAACGACTTTATTTTTGTAGAATCTTGTTTAATAAGGATGTTAACACAACATTTTACGCCAATAATACTAATAGGCCATTGAATGACAAGTTGTTCTTTTAAAAAATAGGTTATAAAGAAAGAATACCATTAGCACTAACATCATAACGTCAAACAATTTATGGTTACACTTTTCATAATTGTGTGTTCCCCATATGATAAATTAGCAGAGAATTTTAACAATTACTCATAGATTTGAGTGTATAGTAAAAAAATTGAACCTAACAAGAAATTATGGTGAAAAAAATAATAATATTTATTGAAAATTTAAATTCGAATAATTTTATTTATAAAATATATATACGTTATTAAAGAATTAAAAAATATAAATATATACTATATTATAATTACTGACAATTCAAAAAAAAAGTTTTATATTTAGACCTTAGAATTCAAAGAATGTTGTAGATCTTTTCATCTTTTTTAACAAAGTAATCATATGCACACACATCTATATATGAAGGTAAACAAAGACAAAAGTAGTGTTGAAATCATGTAATAGGTGGAAGGGGTTGTTGTTCCTTTTATTTTTCTATAATAATATTTTAAGTTTTTTTAATTTAAATATTAATTATGTAAAGTCTTTATCTGTTAATTTTTTTAAGTTTATATGCTTAATATATTTTTGTTTATTTTTATATTTGATCTTAATTTTCTCCATGTATGAAAGTTACATTTGGGTTACTCAAGAATATTCAAATTGAAAAATAAAATCTTGCCTATATATTGGGTCTTCACTTTAAAATGAAATCTTTTCATTACATATGATATGAAGGCTAACGTTGGCGAGATTTAGTTATAATTAAAAGTGAATCACTAGTTAGAAAGTATTCTGACTCAATTTTTTCCACCACAATAAGTGGTTTATAGGACCCTTTCGTTTTCAAATCCCTCACCCATCCTTTTCTTCTTCTTTCTAATTATGAGCGTTTTATAATATATGACATGATTAAGGTTCAGGTTTTGACACTTCCAAATGTCGGCAAAAATTTAAGCCTAATTGCATCTTTGTGACACAAAAGAAGCGTATGTGTTCTTGTTAGTGACGTCTGATATGGGAAATAGCATGAGCATCTGTTTAAGGCTTATTTTCTATTTTTTATAATTTTCAAGTGATAATTTAGTAAGTTAGCGATGAAACATAATTTTCTTTTATAAGCATTCATTTTTGAGCTTTTGTTTAAGGTATTGAAAATTTTCGAGACGATGCTGATTTTTGTGGTGTTAAAACGCTAAAGAAAAAGAAATTTCATAACATTCTGTGGCCTTGTAGTAGGTGGAGCATGGTATGTTAGCTTTAGATTGAAGATGTACAATTGTTCCCTTTATTTGCAATCCAATTTTTTTTTGTTAAAGATATTGGAAAACCGATTTTTATTTGGGATTGTTTTTTTCATGCAAAGAAGATCTTAATGATAGGTAAATATATATTTTGGTGCCTGAATTTGACTTTAATGTTTAATTTGGTATTTTTTGATTAGGTATTTAAATTTGGTCTTTCGGTTCAAATCGGTTTCTAAATTTGTCTTCACGGTTCAAATTGGACTAGGAAAATTTAGGTATCAAATTGAACTAAACAACCAACTTCACGCACATATTTGGACTAGGAAAACTATAGGCATCAAATTTGAATGAAACAACCAATTTCATGTACCTATCTGGACTAGGAAAACTTTAAGTATCAAATTGAACTTTAGAATCAAATTCAAATATCTAATTAGAAAAAAAAAACTTAATTAGCATATTTAAATTTAAAATTAAGTATCAAAATATATATTTACCCTAATATATGTTGTGACTTTATTTATCATAAAATCACAATTAAAAGAAGAAAAAAAACCTCAAGAAAAACTAGAAAAGGCCACTCCATCGTCACAGGCCTTGATTTGATCTAACTAATGAGATTCCATAAGTTAAAATATAGGCTAAGTGTTTTTGAGAAGCCCTCTTCAGTTCGAACCAGGCCCATTTAATAATATCTCATCTAGGAATGGACACGAAACCCGAATTCGACGGGCTTAATTTTTTGTATATATGTTAATATAATATACTTAATGTTAGTACCTAATTTTAGTATATATGTATAATGTAATATATTTAATTTTAGTCTAGGTATATATAACTTTTTTGTACCTATTTTTGGTATATATGTGCAATGTAATATGCCTATTTTTTTTCGTACCTAACTTTAGTATATATGTGTAATGTAATATACTTAATACACATATATAACTTTTTTTCGTATCTAATTTTAGTCTAGGTGTAATGTAATACGAAAAAAAATTAAGTATATTACATTACCCATATATACTAAAATTAGGTACGATTTTTTTTAGTATAGGTATATATAACTTTTTTTCGTACCTAATTTTAATATATATGTGTAATGTAATATACTTAATTTTCTAGTGTAATCAGGTATCTAATTCTTTTAATGATGCAATTAGGTAGCAAATTTTTTGTGTTATTAGGTACCTAAGCTTTTTCTTTGGTACAATTAGGTACCTAAGATTTTTTAATCACACATTCAATTATGATTGGTCCATACTTATAATTTTAATGCCGTTTAGTTAAAGTGATAATATATGTTACATGTTCAAAATTTAAACATTAAAATTCTAAGAATGAAAACGTGTAATTTAAAAAATGTTAGGTACTTAATTGCATCATTAAAAAGTTAAGTACCTAATTGCATAAAAATTGGATACCACATTGCATATTGATACCAATGTTTGGTACCAAAAGTTACATTTACCCTTTTATATATACTAACTTAGGCCCGTATAAATTGTTCAAATTATGATTTGGTCCTTTACTATACTTGAATTTAAATTTAGGCTCATATTAAAAATTAATTTAAGATTTTAACAACAATTAATTATAGTACACATGTAAATAAAACTCTTATAAAACCCGAAAATTAATATTTATAATGATATAGATAAAATCATATCAATGATAACTATAAATATTATTTTAGATTAATTGTCACTTAGAGCAAGCATATTTGGCCAGTTGGCCAAACTGCTCATCTTTGTTCTCTTATTTCTTTTGGTCATAAGTTTTAAATCCACTAGGAATACTCTCATTCCTTAGTCCCCCTTCCCCACTCCTTTAAGTAGGATTAAGATTAAATTTAAAATTTGTCAAAAAAATATTAATTGTCACTTAAAGTGTCATGGTTATATACCAATTCTAAATAACCGAATTTTAGAGTCAACAAGCGAGTGTTAACCCAACTTTTGGGTTTTTTGGGTCAAAGTTGGGCCATGTAGATTGAGTTTTGGACTTGGATTTAGCTCATATGGATTTTTTAGCAAAATGGGAGAAACGGAAGGACTTAGGAGACAATTTTTCCGAGTGTTTAGATTTATTCTTCCTTCTCTTTCAAACTCTAGTCTTAAGTTACTAAAAATTCCAACTTTTCATTCTAACAAGTTATTCAAGATTTTTTAAGGTAAAAATCATCCCTACCGATGACTTGTTACATTTGGTAACATCTGGAAATAACTTGTTAAAGGGATTGACTTTATTGGTAAAAAGCTTTTCAGTTATATACGTGGATTCAACAAATAGTGTCACTAAGAGGTAGATCTTTTAAGGGATTTGTACTAGGGTCACGATTCTCTTAAATTTTGAAAAATTCAAATTTTGCCTTTAAAAATTTTAATTTAATCCCTCAAAATTTTAAAAATTTATATTAAACTTTTAAATTTTAAATATTTTTAAATAAATTTCTTCTCAAATTTTTTTGTTAAATCTCTCGAAATTTAAAATTTTTAATTAAACCCTCAAAATTTCTTCTCAAATTTTGCCTTTAAAAAATTTAATTTGATCCCTCAAAATTTTTAAAAATTTATATTAAACTTAAAATTTTTAAATATTTTTATTAAATTTCTTCTCAAATTTTTTTTTGTTAAATCTCTCGAAATTTAAAATTTTTAGTTAAACCCTCAAAATTTTAAAATTTTTTTTAAGCCTCTAAATTTTTTAAAATTTAAGTTGTCCCCCTCAAACTTTTACTCCAAGTTCCGCCACTGAAAAAGAAAATGATATTCATTTTAAAAATTCGAATTCAAATAGCTTTGTCTGCAAAGTATATATCTTATAAAATGGTTAAAAGTATAAACAAATACTACTTTGTAAATCACTTTTAAGATTATTAAAAAATATTATACATGTCAACAATTTTAAGCACGATCTTTTAAATATTAATCAAATAATTGTAAAGTTCTTGACATTGTGTCTAGTAGGACTGTGCTTTTAGGACATAGGATATGAAACATGTTGACGGTACATTTAGATGATAATTGATATACATGCTTTTAGCATTTGTTTAATGGGTTAAAATGAAAATGCATGCATAAGTTAGTTAAAAATGTTTTGATAATAGGTTTAGTTCAAATTAATTTTGATTAGTATAAAATGAATCAAATTTATTTGTTTTATCTTTTTGTTATTTTTACATTTTAATTATATATATATATATATAATTAAACAATTTTTACTTAGCAAGCAAAGGGTGAAGAGAAATTTTACTCTTACTGGGTCATGAACCCATAACTAAAGGGAAATAGAGAATGTCAATTGAGAACTTTAACCACCTGCTCTAAAAATCGTTGACATAATTTTATATATTTTTTAAACACGTCTATTTATATTTTTTTCATTTTAATTTTTCACACAAAAGAACAAAATAGTTTAGTCGGCATTGACAAAAAGAGTATAATTAGGTGTGAGCGTTTGATTGAGTCGAGTAAAAAAGTTACGATTTTTTCGAGTTGACGCGTCATATTTTACAACTCAAACTTTATTTGAAATTTTTTCGATTAGATTCGAGTTTTTAAGTCCCTATACAAATTTAATTGTAATAGTATAATTTGATTCTAAATTAAACAACTTAAAAATCAATCTACTAATTACTAAAATTTTCGAGTTATTCGAATTTTCTTTTTATAGCTCAAACTTTATTTGAATTTTTTTTGAGTCGAATCAAGACGAGTTGAGTTTTTCACCTCAAGTCGAAAGTTTCAATTTTTTCAAATTTTTCTCAACCCTAAAGACATCAAAATATATCAAATTGAAGCATAAAAACTAGATACCTAATTTGATTTTTCTTATGTACTTTTGTAGTTCAGTTGGTGGTTTAGCGTTGAATGAATGAAAACAAAGCATGTCGAGTTAAAAATACAATTTCACCGTCTCGAATTCAATTAAAAAAATTACTATGTTCCGTCCCCATTTTATATTTTTTTTTCATATTTTTGTCAAAAACAGAAAATAATCAAATAAAATACCAATTTGTTGATTTAATGTCATGATTCTTATAGGTTAATTTTTGCATAATATTTAATCAAAATCTAACTAATAATATATAAATATATATCAAAAAAGAATTAACAAGTGTTAGTTGTATTGATAAAACAATGACACTCTCGAAATTGTACGAATTCAAACCTTAAAAATAACTCACGTCAGCGAAAACATATTCTAAAATATCATTAAATCCGTACAACTAATTAGTGTTGTCCTACTCATAATAAATTGACATCTGTGAAAGGGGTTCTATTGGGCGAGAAACTTGTAACATGCTGCTGGATTTTACTTTCATTGTTGCCCCATTTTGATCTGTTGTTCTCCGAGTCGTTTTCTTCTCCGACGTCTTTGAAGACCGGCGTCCTCATCCCTTCGATTGATGCTAAGCTGGGCACGACTATGTCTCGCTTCTTCGGCTTTGTATGGTGATCAACCTATTCAATACAAACGATTATATGTTTAGAAATCCTGTAACAATTTCATTGTCAGCTGGACTTGTTATATATTACATGGAACCTACCAAGTAGTCTTTTGTGATGCATTTCTCAGCTTCACTTCTGATATTTGAAATGCTTTCACCATGCTTTTCTTGCACTGTTTTAAGTTGATCGACACAACTGTTTGTAAAGGAGTCTATTTCCTTCTTACATTCATGGTCATGATGTAGTGAATCTGCCGATGATCGGTATTTGCAGAGTTAGAATGAGAAATAAGTGCAATTCTAAAATGACAATCTTGCATACAAGTAAGTTATATTACCATTGATTGCAGCCACTATATCTCCAGTTCTAGTGCCTAACTCTGCATCCGTAGAGGAGAGTACGGATAAAAGTTCGTCATGTACTGCATGATTTCTTCTGATATTTTCGCTGTCAGTTTAATGAGAAGAGAATTTAGCTGAGAATAGACCTCGAAAGTTGAAAACAAGGACTACAAACAAGGACCAAGAAATGCCTTACCTAACACTTGATTTAATCTCTGCAAGACTGCTTGTATTAAGTTCATTTATGTATGTCTTAGCATTTTCCCACTGTTGCCTAGAAACATTCACTCTTTTCGAGCTGCATGAAATGAACAGATAGAATCAAATAAATTGGAGGCAGAACTTGCCTAGTTGCACCAATTGATTTACGGAAACAGAAATTTGTCAAATCAAAACTTACCATTCTCGAAGGCCATCTTCCATGATGCTCGTAGATTCAGCCGCTGAGAAGGTGTCTTCCACGAAATGAGTTTCCACCTTTTCCATATACTTGCATATTTCCTTCCCAACATCTGCTGAAACCTGTTGGAGCACGGACATCTGATGCTGCAATGTTTTATTATCTTGAATATTCAAGTCCTTCATGCGTCCTGATGCCTCCGAGACCTAATAAAATAATTTCTATAAGCAAAATCTCCATGTGTATATATGGGTTTTGCAAGATCATAAAGTGGCAGATACTTACCATAGCACTTCTATTAGATGTCAAAGTTGCTAATATTGCTGCAATCTTTTCCATTGCCTGCTTTTCCTCCCTAGCAGCTTCTTCCTGTTCCACAGCAGTCCAGTCTCATTATTAGCCTCTTTTTTCTCTCCATATCAATCATGCATGTAGAATACCAACTTGCCTTGAATCTGTTTTCGAAATTTGTTATTTGCTGAGATTTCTTGGTTTCCATTTCCTCAAGGGCTGTCATGAATTTGGAAGCTTGATTATTGATGTCAGACAGAAAATGAAATGTTGCCTTGGATATTTCTTGTGCTGAAATCAAATTGCGGTGCAATCCCTGTCATTATCCCACAAATATGAGAAGAACTTACCCAAGAGAGTGAGTGTGAAAGAAATTGGAAAATAACAAATATACCCCACCTCTTCTTGTTGTCGAACAGAGGAAACCAATAAATCCTTTTGTTCATTAAGAGAATTCTGGAGATCCTCAATAACCTCCTTGGCTTCCAGCACTGCAGTGACAAGGAACTTCAAAAGCAATTAACACACCACCTAAGCAAATCAGAATCAAATGACTTTTATACGCAACTTGAAAAGTAGTGTTCCTGGATAGCATACCTTCTCAATGGCTTCTATTTGAGATGAAAATGAAAAGTCCATTTCCTCCATGTCATAGGAAGAGTTCCTATGGATTTTGTTGGCAAGTTCCTTCATTCTTGCAACCCCTAATGCATATGTCTCGGCCGTGTTCTGAACCTTAGATTCCAAGGCTTTGGTTGCCTACCAATATTTCATAAATCATGAATCAGAAGTAATGTAGCCACATGCTATAAAGTAAGAGCAAAAATTTTCCAAACTTACATCACATTTACTGGCAAGAAATGAACGAGCATGCTCTTCCATGCATCTCAGTTGTTGATGCTGCAGAGAAACGGAGCCCAGGATGGTCTTGTGCAAATCATGTAGGTGCTGATTGAGCTGAGAACCAAACGTTAAAACAATACTTCGGTTTTCTGTTTCCATTTTCTCCTTATCATCTGCGCAGAAAAATATTTATATTTAAGGGCTCTGAAATAATGGATATGGATTCCTTTTTTCCCTTCAGTTTTAAGTACTCGTGTGTAGTGTGTACTACTGTTGTTTCCATCGGAACCTATCAAACATGGTGCCTGACAGATGCAACATTCCGTTATATCTCCTTATAAATAATGGATGATTGGAAATTGTTTTTGACATACACCATGGGACTTCGAAAGATAATATAGTTTTCAGGGGAAACCTTAAGATAAACTGATCATAATCAAGAATGAGAGCAGTCACTATACCTAGTTTTGCAAAAAGTGAATTTATGTCCTCTGATGCATGTTGCAAATCAGTACGCAACTCTTTTGCCCTTTCAATCAAAGAATTTTCTGTTCAAAAACCAATTGTCATTGTTACTAAATAAGCAAAATGATAGACAATGAAGATTTCCAGAATTGACACTGGTACCTGAGCATAGCAGTTTGGAGATGATGAATTCCTTTTCTTTCAGTGTCTGGATGGCTACCCTGTGATTCTCTTGAAGATTAAGCAATTCTTTCCTATTCTTTTCGAGATTTATCTGGAGAAACAACATCAATTTACAATCCGGAAATCCCCAGAATTGAGAGAAAAAAATATTAGTATTTCCAGCCCATGCTTACCTTGCAATCTTTCAGGTCACTTTCTAAGTCCAATCTTTGCTCTTGCTCAGTGAGATATAGCTCATGATACTTATTAGCTTGCTGCGTGATGAAGAAGAATCAATACAAATACTATGGCAAGAAAAGAGTGAAACTAAAATAAGTAGGAATAAAACCTTCTCACTAAGGTTGACATTGTTCTCGAGTTGCTCTATCTTCTCCATCCTTTCCTGAAAGGTAATAAGTAAAACTTTCAAATCAATAACCTTGAGCCTACATTAAAAGTGAAGATAATTCTTTGAATAACAAAAGTAAATTTTTATTTTCTAATTGGGGGAAACTACCTGTTTTAGAATAAGCAACAAAACATAAACAAAAAAATGTATTAAGAACAGTTTACCTTCTTTTCGGCTTCCTCTTGGAGAAATCTTTCATGAGGAATGTAAACACCATTCTTTTCCCTAGCTGCTCGAACATCTAGATCAATTTTGTTTTACATGAATAAGAATCTACATTGTATTTTTGTATAAATCAAAGGACTCTGATATTGTAAGTGCTTTCTATACCTTCTTTCATTTTCTCAATTTCCATGTACAAATCTTTAAGCAACACAGCCTTGGACATTTTCTGATTTGCCTGAAATTATAAGCATCTTCATTAGTAAAATATATACAAACACAATAATAATTAAAATAGATTGAAAGAGGCATTTAAGTCAACCTCTGGTCTATTTTTGATATTCTTAGCCCGATAGGCATAATCTAAGGTGCTCAATGTTTCTTCCAAGGAATGAGCAGATGGAGATATTGTGGCAATAATGCAGGTCTTTGTTTTCCCTCCCAACGAATCTCTCAAGAGCCTTGTCAGCTTACTATCTCTGCAAAGAATGTTAGCAACCATGAGAAAACAGTTACTAAAAGAAACTTAAAAGCAACTCAATGGGCAAAACGGAGTTTTAAGGAAGCAAACCTATATGGTATATGAGCTGAATGCTCCACAAGTGCACTTATGACACGGCCAAGGGTAAGTAAGCTCTTATTAATCTCTCCTGCTTCCCTTGCACGACCCTGCAAATTCAATTTGATGAAAAACTTGACAGCTACTGACTAAAATACACCCATCATTATCATTTATATACGTGGATTCATTGGTAAAAAAAGTGTGGATCCATTTACAAATCAAACTTAATAATGGGTAATTAACCATGTATTAGAAAGTACTGGACCAAAAAATAATGGAGGGGGGGGGGTGCAACTGGACCCTTCAAAGACATGTCAAATTCCAAGACTTCATCAATAAAAGGAAATTAAGTGCCAGATAATAGACTTCAAAGCTAAAATTTACATTTCCCTACCTCTCTAGCACCGGAACGAGAAATATTCTCAGACCCCGCCAAATCAACCAGATTAAGCTTGCCACACTTTATCAATTCCTCATCTCCCACAGTCGATTCTTTAATGTGAACGGTGATGGAAAATACAGAATGAGAACGGCTTCAAGGCAAAGAAAGTGACTTTAGTAAAAAGGTTCTTAAATAAAGCATCATATTAACAAACGAAACAAACAAATCCAACCTGCTGCGCTTGTTTAACAAGGTATCGGCAGTATGTCTTTTGGCCGCTCCACGTTCCAAGAGAGTGTAGATTTCATTAGCAGTGTATACGGCTTCTTCTTCTAGACCTCTCACAATAACACAACCCTTCCCATCTTCCATCAAAGAGATTGGTTTTCTTTGCCTATCTTCAGCATATCTTGGACTCTCATCAGGAGCCAATAAATCAGTTATTTCCTCATTGTAAAGCTCCAAAAATGTAACTTTCATGCTATAATCAGCATTTTGAGCCTCTAAGGTATCAAATATTTGTCTCACTGCTCTTGGAATAACACCAGCCTCAGCAGGCAAGTCCCCACCCTGTATGTAACATATATCCTTAAACATAAAACGGTGTCTCAAAAACAAAATCTAAACAAAACATTGGTTTGATAACAATCTTAGACCTTGTTTCTCATCCCACCCTCCATTGTATATGTTTTGCCAGTACCAGTCTGCCCATAGGCAAAGACAGTACAGTTGAAACCATCAAGTACTTCATTGACAATTGGGGCAATAGCTTGATCATATATTGTTCTTTGCTGCGCCTTGGGGCCAAAAACCTAGCAAATATAAAACAAATTCCAATTAATCCTCTAAATTTGAAGAAACCTAATAAGATGGCCATTTTTCATAACAATGAAGCTGGAGAATTACCTTGTCAAAAGTGAAAACTCTGTCTACTTGCTTGTTAGTTACATTTTGCAAAACAGTAACTTCCCTTTTAAGTTCATTACACGAAATCACTCTAGGAACATTCGTCCTCCGCTCATCCTCGCTTAATGGCCTAAAACCCAGATTCATCAAGAAAAAAGTATATACTGGATTGAACTAATTATTTTTGGGAAATAAATCATAAAACAAAATAAATTAAATTGAGAAATTAAAAGTACCTGCATCGAAGCAGCACTTGGACATTAACCTCTTTATTTCTATCTTGGCGATTAGAGAACCAATCAGGTGTTCTAGAGTCAGCACGGCGTCGTTCAGGTCGGGGAGTGAGGAAAGGAGATGGAGATGGTATTAATCCTCCCATCGCAGTTTTTCTAAACTGATCTGGAGTGAGCGACATCGTTTCTCTGTTGTTTTATCTCGTTCGATTTCCTTTTTGAAACCCTAATGAAATCATTCGTTGATTATTGGAACTGAAACAAACAAGTGGTTTGAAAATGATTATAAATTTCAAACTAAAATCTTACCTGGATTCTTCCTTAACGGGAAACCTTTGAAGTAGAATCTGAAGATTGAAGAATATTATGAGATGCGATTTGCAAAGAGATTCTTCCCCTCTTTTTATATTTCTGACCCTTCTTTTATTTGGCTTTGCAGATGTGAAAATTGGGTTGTTCGTGTTGTCTTTTTAGTTTTAATTTTCAAATTTTGTGTGTTTTCCCAACGGTTACTTGGGGAATGTAAGAGCCGTTGGAACGCGTGGGCCCGTGAAAATTCAAATAAGACGCTTTTGAAATTTGAATTTAAACGCAAAGAAAATTAGGTCCATCGCTTTTAGGCGTTCATTACTACTCATCCGGAACTGATACTATAAAAATTAAAAATTCATTATAAATCATCCAAATATTTCCACTTATAATTTAAGAATTCAATTTTGTTCTTGTTTAAGAGAAAATGTCCTTTTTTCTTCTTCTTCTTCTTGGAAACATATATTCTGAATGGATATGATAAAACATTAGATTTATTTGATATTTTACTTACACAATAAGGTCAACTAAATTATTAAATCGGATAATTGATTTATTAAAATATTAGTTTAAGAAATTATAAAACTTATTAATCTTTTTTTATATGAAATTATTTAATCCTCAATCAAGGTTTTAAATATCAAAATGATGTTATTTTAATTTCGTAAAACGAAGTTTTACCCTAAGGGGTTTTTAAATCCTTGAGTGGAGTTAATTAGAAAAATATTTATATAATTTTTCCGATCAAGTCAATCAATCAATTTTATAGGGAAGCACCAACCTAACTCAACCTAGCAAAGTAATCAAGTAATTTATTGTGATTGAGAAAAATAAAACAAAAAGAACTCGATCATCAACAATATCTAGAGTATGTGGTTAAAAGTTCTCGGTTGACACATTCTCCTCTCTTATAGGTTGTGGGTTTAATATCAATTATGAACAGATTTACCCTCCTCCACCTTAGATAGAAATTGTCCAAAAAAGCACCTCGCTCTCACAAATGGAATATTGAATTCCAACTCTTTGGGATAAAAAACCATGTGAAGTACTTTTGAGATGAAAATACATCATTGTCTCATCTCATTCACATAAGCTGATTGAGCTTATTTCGTTAACACAGTTTAAACATCACATTAGAATATATACTGTTGAGTTAATTAATCATTAAATAGGCAAAGAAGAGAAGTGAACTGGTTATTGAAATTTTGTGGTGGAAACTAATACAAAGAATGAAAAATTTGTGGCGGAAAGTAATGCAAAGAGTGGTTCAACTTTCTTAATAAAGTCTACATCCACTACCCCTAGCATTCACACTGAGGATTTTACGAATTCACTAATTTATTTTTCATTTTAGGACAATGAGTAATCTTACACAATTATCCAAGATATATACCCAAAATCATGAGAAATATTTTCCAAAGATGAATACAAATAGCAAACTTTAGAAAACCTCACAAGGTAGATTGTTCGTATAAATAATAAGTTCTCACACACAAGAACACTAGTAAAAGAATTTACAAGTGGATGAACAAGACTAGTGCTTGCTCAATAAAAAAGAGATTAAAGTGAATACAATAATGGATTTTGATAACTTGAAAGTTTAGATCGACTTTCTTGTTGTTGCTCTACTGTTTGGAGGTCATTTTATATCATCTAACCATTTTTTAGTCGGTGTGGTCTTTGGAGGGAGTTTAGATACGTTGGAAGCCATTAAAACCAAACAATTAATAGAGGTTTTTGAATAAGAGAATGTAAATTTAAAAGAGTTAAAAGCTTTCCTTATTCATTTGAAAATTTAATTTTTTAAAAATATTCTTCCTCTTTTAGTTATATCAAAAAAAAATTATAACTTGAAGTTCAATAACAATGGAGGTTTTTTTCTAAAAAAATTGACAATTAAAAACTTTTAAAAATGACTCCCTCTTACTCAAACATCAAACAAAAGTTAGTCCAATAATTTATGATTAACTAGTTGAATTTACAATAAATAAATAAAAAGAAATTCAACCAATTTTTACCACTTGAATCAAAGGTAGGATGTTAAGCATCATTCTTCAAGTGCTTTTCTTGTGTGCATAGAGCTTCAATGGTTCATTACTTTATTGATCAATGCTTCATCACACCTATAAAAAGACAATCAAGTAATTTTTAGTATCCAAGTTGCTTTGGATCCAATGTCATTAGTTGCAAATAATTTAGTCCCCTTAGGAATCCATTTTGCAATTTCATCCTTTTTATTTGAAGTAATTAGTTTTTTGGAACCCAAATACTTCTAAAATATTTTCTGTTTAAAAATCTAGGGGCACTAGATTGTCTTTTATAAAATTTTGTTTTTCCAAAATTGTTTTTCTTTTCAAGGTCTTTGGGAATCAAAGCTTTTTCCTTATTAAGATCATCCATCTCTTTTTGATGATCTTTTTCTAATTTTTGAATCAAATTTTATAAATTTAAGACTTTAAGTTTAAAATCCTTAAATTTTGCTTCAAACTCTAGATTGGTTTTCAAAAGTAAATCATTTTTTATTTTCAATTTTGAAATCAACCTTTTGTTTTTGGAAAATGAAGCCTTGAATTTAAAAATCAATTCATCATGGGCTTCTTATAACTCATCAAATGAATAAGAATTTGAACTAGATGAGTTAGAAGTTACCTCACATTCTTGGAAGGCCATAAAGCATAAGTGGACTACCTCATTTACATCGGTGGAGTCTTCATCACTCCATGTTGCCACATATGCTTTCTTTGAAAATGATCACTTTTTAGAGTCTTTCATCTTCTTCTTGGGTTCATGTTTGCATTCTTTCATTTTGATCTTCATGAATCGGGCAAACTTCTCGAAGAGATAGGCCATCTCTTCATTTTCACTTTCCTCCTCACTTGAATCTTCTTGATGACTTGTGAAGGATTGAAGAGCAATGATGTTCATATCTACTCCTTACTCTTTGATATTTTTTTCTTTCTCCCTTCTCAAGGGTTTAGACATCAACTCATGGGTAAGAAGAAACCCAGTTAGCTCATCAAGCTTGAGCTCCTTTAAGTTCTTGCCTTCAATGATATCCGTTTTCTTGCTCTTCCATGATTCGGGAAGTGAATAAATCAACTTTCAGATGAGTTTGTCTTCCGAAATCTCCTCTCCAAGTCGTACATACTCTTAATGTCTTCATCCAAGTCCATCTTTAAGTTTTCATATTCGAGGTTGAGTAAACCAATCTTTGTTTCCTTAACCTTATTTGTTTCTTCGTATGTGACTTCAAGCTTGTCCCATACTTCATTGACACTATCACAAGAAGACACATTTGCATATTCTTTCGGGCCCAAAGCATACAAGAGAATGTGCAAGGCCTTGCAGTTTAGCTCCATCTTCTTGCGATCATTTGCACTCCATTCTGCCTTGCTTCTTTGTGGCACGAATGGTCCATCGAGAACTATATCCCAAAGATGATAGTCCTTTGCTCTCATGAAGAACATCATCTTATTCTTCTAATAGGCATAATGTTAACCGTTGAATAAGGGTGACTTATCAATGGATTGTGCCATGGAAACCGATTGATAAAGTGGTTGATCGAGCTTGCCAGGATCGCCTCAATAGGATGTTAATCCTCTCGATTGAGCCTCTCTTTGATACCAATTGAATAATATGATATCTCTAAACCGATTTACTTGCCAAGTGGTGGAGAAGTGTCATTTTGGGTGATGACGGTGGAAGCAAAAGAATGAAAAATATACATAATGATTTAGAGTGGTTCGACTATCTAACCAAAGTTTACATCCACTACCTTAGCTTTTCCACTAAGGATTTCAGCTAAATTCACTATAAATTTCTTCCCCTTTTCTAAGCTAAGGAGGCAACCATTACAAATCGATCAAAGCTTTCTACCCAAAGCTTGATCAAGACACTCTCTTACAAGAGAAAAACAAAGAAAACTGAAACCCCTCACAAAAGTATGTGTTTGCAGAATTTAAGCACTCGCCTAAACCTAAAACACTTGAGCAAATTATAACAAGTTGAGCTTACAATTGTTGTCTATGAAAGAATGTGAAAATTAAGTACTAAGACTCTTTTACAATCATAAGTGCGTTGGCTTGTTGATCATTTTTTTGATTCTGGTGCTTGAAGGTCCCTTCTATACTTTCAAATGTGATTCTAGTTGTTGGTGACCGTTGGGAATGAATTGGAGCCGTTAGAGATGATTTCCATGCTGAATTTTCCAATCTGGTGCAGTGGGTATCGATACGTGGGAGTACCCGTATTGATATGACCCTTTGGGAAAGAGCCGTTGAGCCTGAAATCATATTGGCGTATCGGTACACTAATGTGCATATCGGTACGACCCTATTTGGAAATAGCCGTTGGGGAGTTCAAAACACAGGGATATCGGTATGCTTTGAGGCATATCGGTACGATCTCTGTCTGTATCAATACAGCCAAGTCTGTACATGTACGGGTTTTGGCTACTGAAAATTCCTATAGTTGAAACCCTAAAAGGTACTGGTATGGTGTTATACCGTACCGGTACGAGGCTGAGAAAAATGTTTAGTTTGGCTATATAAAATCGTTTTGAAACTTTCCAAAAGCCTTGAAAATATTTTAAACATATTTTCAAGGTGTTTGGACTTTACTACAAGTTTGTAAAATATTCAAACAAGTCCAAAAACATTTTTCAAATTATTATATCAAAATAAATATCCTAACAAATTTCAAAGTTTAATTCTTCAATATTGACTCCCTTATAAAATGACTTTGTTAAAGGTTCTAAAAATTTTAGAATTAAGCTCTAAAAAGAACATTTTGACTAAAAATTTGTATCATTTTCAACTTTTGAAAAAATTTCAAAGTTTAATTCTTTAATATTAACTCCCTTGTAAAATGTCTTTTTTTTAAGTTTTAAAAATTTAGAATCAAGCTCTAAAAAGAACATTTTGACTAAAAATTTGTATCATTTTCAACTTTTCCTTGTTTTAGCAAAAATAAAAGGTTTAATACACAATTTCTCTACAACGTTTACCTCTTTTACCAATTTGGTATCTAATGTTATCTTTGGCTATAAGTATCCCCTAAAGTACAAGACATTACCCAAATCGCCCCAAAATCTGATACCATTTGTAAAAAAGATGAACTAATAATATCGCACCACGTCATCACTCTTATATATTTTTAAAAATTAATGTTCAAAATAAAATAAAATAAAAATATTAAAATAATAATTTATTATTAAAATAATCAATAAATTAGTTTTAATTTCCCCAAAACCAACCTGACTTTCCCCCAAAAATAAAATTAAATAAATTTCAATTTGAGATTTTTCATCTACCTTTGTTGGATCTGGAACCCTAAAATCAAAGCAGATGACATTCTTCTTCACTTTAGCACACACTATTCAAATTCAGTAAAAGAAAGAGAACAAAAAGTTTTATCTTTAGCTATAAATCCTAATTTCATTTCGTGGTTTCACTAACTACCCCTACTTCGACTCTTCATCATTTTCCCCTCTGAATACGTTTATTTTTCTAAATTTTTAGCAATGAATTAAAAGTGATAAAAGTAAATACCCAGATTTTAATTTCTTGTTTTTCTCTTGGGTTTTCCTTGACTTTCGATATTGCCCTCAAACAGTGGCAGAGCCGCATATGATTTAGCGGGGGTCAATTGATCCTACTTGATTTGTTATGGTATGAGATTTTCAAAGAGTTAAATAGGATTTTTACGGAGTTAGTATAAAAGTTTTTATGAAAATATTAAAATTGACCCCACTTGATTTGTTTGGGTATGAGGTCAATAATATTAATAATGTAGTGGTATAAAATTTCTCGTACCTCAAAGCCTACTTTAACCCTACTATATAAAGATCTTGACTACGACATTAGCTTCAAACGCCGAACATAGAAACGCTGAAATGACTACATGTCTAATTCTATGGCAATAAATATCCAACCAAAATGTATAAAACATAAAAGTTCAAAGCATGATAAATTCAAAGTACTAAAGCATGATGAAAATAAAATGATATGTCATATGAAATAAAAATAACTCCTAAGCATTCGGGGCATGATGAGGAGAGGGAGATGGTGGCATGGAGTGATGATGAAAATCATCAAACTTCCCTTCAAGGGATGTTAAACGTGTCTCCTTAACAAGCATTCGAGAGGCATTAGCATTTTGCGAACTATGTAGGAATGCTTCCATAGTGTCAATTAATCGATTGACCATGTAGTCGTACAAGGTTTACATCGTGATCTCTCGTTTCGGTGGCGGATCATCAGATCATCTTGCTCTAGGTCCTCTTCTTGACCACCTCGACATCGAACCCAATTCTCATTTTCGAAGGACCAATCAGTTTTATGTGTCGATTTGATACCAATTTCTCTCTTGGGTGGGATGGTTGGGTCAAGGGAAGTATCAATCTGAAGTTTCCAAAAGATATGACTTGGAACAAATCCGTATAAACAGAGTATGTCGTAGTAGTGGTAATGAAACTAACTAGCTCAATAATCAACGGCGTGCATCCGTGTTGTACGACGACTCTAATGATGAAAGAATCAAGTGCTTAAGAGATGAAGGATGTGATCCGAAAGAGGCAAATGTGTGGGCTATTGTCCTTACGGTGGACACTAGAAGAAATGCTTAACAAACCATCAATAAACATAGGATAAATGCAAAGTTGTAAAGAGGAGATGCAAAAAAAATCTAAGTTAATTGTCCTTACGGGACAAATTTCTTTTGATGAAAAAGTGTTCATCGCAAGAAAAGGCACCCGAGTCCCTAAATCAAGAGTTTTCACTCGGATCGAAAATAATACCGCTTCTAGGCATGCAGGTCATGAGATTTTGGAAGCTCAGGACAAACTAAAAAATTAGATCCCTAATAATAAGTGTTGAAAAAATTGAATTCTACGAGTAGATCTCTAATCATAAATATTAAAAAATAATAGATCTTAAGAGTATGCCTATAATAATAAGTATTCAAAAAACTAATTTTTAAGAATAAGCATCTAATAACAAATATTAAGAAAAAAATTGAGCATCTAATAACAATTATTGAAAAATTTTGACCCCCAATCAAAATATTAAAAAATAAATTTTAAAAGTACGCCCATAATAATTGTTATTGAAATAATAATAATTTTAAGATTATGTCTTTAATAACAAATATTAAAAAAATTAGACTACAAAAAACAAGTATTGAACAATTTAGACCCATAATAACAAATATTAAAAAAAAAATTAAGAGCAGTCTCCTAATAACAAATGTTGAAAAATGAAAATTTAAGATTAGGTCCTAATAGCAAATATCAGGAAAAAATGAGCATATAATAACAAGTATTTAAAAAAATTGGGATAAAAATATTTAAAAAATAAATTTTAAGAGTAGGCCCCTGATAATAAATATTGAGAAAAAATAAGCTACAAACAACAAATATTGAAAAAAATAATCTCTAATAACAAATATTAGAAGAAAAAAACTAAACTATTATTAAAATTTAAATTATGACACTAAGACTCATTAATGTTTAAACTAAATAAATTTTAAATTAAGGATCGTAAATTCTACTAATAAATATTTAAAATTTAAAAAATTATATATATAATTAAAAATATATAAATATTGGGCCACGGCCAAGCAATGTGCCCTGGACCCTACCCACCCTCAGGACCAGCCCTGCTTCTAGAACGCTTAAAAGAAGTTTTAGCAGCCATTATGACAAAGAGTTAATCGGAAAACAATGTTTTGAAAGGCAAAATTGATATCAAATCGGCACACAAATGCAAGGTGAAGCTTATGCCAATCCGATTGATCTTTCGCCCCCGACAAAAAGAGGAGATCACGATGAAAGCCATGTACGACTACATGGTCAATCGATTTGACGCTATGAAAGCATTCCTACATAGCTCGCAAAACCTAATTTCTCTCGAATGCTTGCCATAGAGACGCATTTGACATCCGTTGAAAGGAATGTTATCTCGTTTGATCAACCAAAATATGTTAAGAGGGAATAAATTAGCTAATAAAAAATTAAATGTAAAAATAATTAAAAATAAAATTTTACGCAATAATTCATAGTGTCTGACTTCTAAACCTATTCAACTACTTTAGCTACTTATACTATAGATTTTTTCAAATTCACTTGATTGGCAAACTTTTAAGGACAATGTGTAACCTTACAACTCTATAAAAGTTTATACCCAAAACTTTGAGTTACACTCCCCGCAAAGAAGCATAAATTTCGCAAATAAAGAAAAAAAATCACATGACTCTATAAAGGTTTATACCCAAAATTTTGAGTTACACTCTCCCACAGAGAATTACAAATTTGGCAAATAAAAAAAAACTTCACAAGCCAAATATGTTTGCACAATTAAGTCCTCAACCAAATGAACACGAGCAAAATCAACAAAGATTTCTCACAATAGTTCTTGCAAAGAAAAGGTACTTTAAAACTCAAATGACAAATTTCTTTTTGCTTGAACGTTGGTATGAACATTTTTGTTACTCTTCAACAGCTTAAAAGTTTTTTTTATGTCCTCTAATCAATTTTTAGTCGTTGAGAGACATTAAAACTAAACATTTAATGCATACATGCGCTTTGGTTTCGAAACCATTGCTTTGATAACGAAACATGGCAACCAAATATGAAAATATAAACGTTATGCCCAGTTGGTATCGAAATTGATAAGTGAGTTTCAAAACTGGAATGGTTACTTTCAAAATTAACTTTGAAAATTTGTATTTTTCAATTGTTTTTGACACTTGAAAGTTATTTAAAGTATGTAGGTGTAATGAAAACATTTAGGCAATAATTTCTTACTTAGAAAAATTACTTTGAAACTTATTAAGAGAATTTTTGAACATTTTAAAAAATTATGCAAATTCTACAATTAAAAATCATCTAATAGAATTTGTTATATAAAAAATCAATAATTATTCTAACAAAATATAACAAAATCCTTAGTAAATTTGTTTAAAAATTTGTCTCAGTTAGTTTTGTCAAAAATGTCTCCCTTATTTCAAATTTTTTTGAGCTAAAAAGAAAAATTAGAGAATTTAAAAATGCACATTGTATGTATACAATTTTTACCACAATTCTTTCGTTTTTGTTATATCAAAAATCAATTGAAGCTACAAAAAGAGGAGAATTTGATTAGTGCATAAAGGTTCCAAGAATCAAATAACCAAACATTAAAATCAAAAGAAATTACATAGGAAATAAATAAAGTAGTTTAAGAACATAAATAGCCACATAATGTCATAAGAATCTTAATATACAAATAAAAGTACTAATAAGCATAAAGTACCAAATCTAAAATAATACCAAAAACATCATAATTCAAAATAATGTCATTCAAGATAATGTATCAAACTACCCATCTAGATTATTAGGAGGTCCTAAATACAATGAAGTGATACGAGAGCTCGTCAAAAAGATCATCTAGACGTTGGCTAAAACCTTCTTTGTAGTAGTAAGGAGATTTCATCTTTAGGTGCTTGATGAGGTAGTGGAAGCAAAGCTCTCTTTATTGGAGCCAAGTTCATTTTATGAAATTTTAGTGGTCGAACTTAAAAATTGTGATCCTAATAACAAATATTAGAAAAAATTAAATCTTAAAAATAGGCCCCTAATAATAAGTATTGAGAAAAAATTGGGCACAAAAATAAAAAAAACAAATTTTAAGAGTATATCTCTGATAACGAATATTGGGAAAAATAGACTCATAATAACAAATATTGAAAAATTGGACCTTTCAGCGCATGAGACATAAGGAAATCATGATCAATGGTCCTTTCAGCATGAATAGGTTTGTTTTTTTTTTTTTATAAGAACAATGGTATAAATCAAGTTCAATGGCACCCCAAAAACATAATTTTTCAAAAATATTAGCTTGCGAAGATTGTCAAAAACAGAAGCAAGATTGGTTCCAGGACGTTTTGTAGAGGTTTTAGGAGTCATGGAGAAAATTTGAGTAAAACGCAATATATTTGACACTAAAACTTGGTTGGAGATTTTTCACAAACACTTGATGAGTAAGGGTTTGGAAGAATGATTTTTTTGAGTAAAATTGAGGTTTGGGTAATCTTCCTATAAGAAAACTAATAGGGTAAAGTTCACAAACAGTTTTAGTCCTAAATTTGATTGGAGAATTTTCACAAACAGTCACTGAACTTTGTTTTAAAAAAATAAAATTATAACCAAACTTTCAAATATTACAAAATGACAATTAAACTTTGTGTTTTGTAACAAAATAGTAGCTGTGACGTTAAACCTCGTTAAATACTTAATGTTTCTTTTATAAAACTTTGTATAATAGCACATTTGATCATTCATATTTACACATTTAATCAATTTAGTCCTAATTTAAAAAGTTCACTAAATTTAGCCCTCTTTTATTTACCTATTCTTTCAATTTGATCCTTAAAAACAATTCCAAAGGTGTTGGAGTTGTTCTTTCATATTCAAATACTTCCTCTGATTTGCTTACCAATGGTGATAAAAGAACTGGTAAGGGTGAGACATTTCTACTTCATAGCTTTATTTGAATTTTTATTTTGGCTAGCTTGTGCAGATATACCTTCTTATCATTTAATGTAGCCAAGGATTCACTGAAATTTTTAGTTAAAGTGGCTTGAGCGATTTTCTCAGTATAAAGACATGGATTTTTTTTCATTGCTGGAGAGAGTTATGCATGTATATAATAATTTCTCAATTATATTTCTTATACATGGTGAAACACAATTTCTTTTCCTTTGGAATACAAAAGCACTAGTGAAACAGATGGGAATAATAACATGCAGCTCTTCTTTAAGGACCATGTCTAAGTTTAGATTAATAAAGAATTTCTTTCTATGTTTCATTTGATACCGTTGATGACTTTCAAACTTTTCAATATTTGTATTCTTGTATATTTTAATTACTCTTGAACAATAAATTCGGTATGATTTTATTTGTTTTTGTAGTTTTTTTTCTCCTCACATAAAAAATGTTTTGCAGGGCATTATGTTCCGCAGCTAAGCCAAGCCATTGTAAGATACAAGAAGGCTAGCAAGGCAAAAGCAATTAACCTAAAGGGCTATATGGTATAAACTATAGATTATGTTCTTGAAAGAAAGCCGTTTTTCATCATTTGAGCAAACTGAAACATAGATGTGTATGTAATATGCAGGTCGAAAACGCTCTAACTGACGATTACCATGATCATTTGGGGTGCTTTCAATTTTGGTGGTCGGCTGGTTTGATTTCCGATGAAACATACAGCTCTTTTTTGAATTTTACATTAAGGGCCAAATTGAAATAATATGTAAATAACGAGGGCTAAATTTAGTGAATTTTTTGAATTATAACTAAATTGATTGGATGTGTAAATATGAAGGATCAAATGTGCTATTATACAAAATTTTATAACAGAAATGTTAATGTCTCAGTTACCATTTTGTTACAAAACACAAAGTTTGACACGCGTCGTTTTCGCGTCAAAATAATTCCTTCTTCTCAAATAATAAATAAAGGAATTCAAACGTAGTAAAAGAGAAGTAAGGGTTGATCCCACAGGGACTAAGAGAACTTCCTGATTTATGTTTGTTCAATCGGTGAGCCGAGAAGAGAGTTGAATAATATTTAAATATGGTGGAGATTTGTGGAATTGAGTAGAAATAATAAGAGATTGTAAAGAAGATTAAGAAGTGGATTCAATATGATAAAGATTAGCCTCGGGCTTTTGCTTTGATTCAGCTTCCTCGGATCATTGGAATAAGGATTTTTCACTTCGGGGTTCACGTCGGTTACTCGCCTACAAGGATCAATCCTTGTGACTGTGCCTTGTATACCGAATACCCAAGTGCCATCTTTGATATCGATTTTGGAAATTGATCTAATCAACAACAATGTTGTAGATCAAAAATGTATAAGTAAGCCGACTCAGACTACGTTGTTTCAATAATAACTGATTTCGATCCTTCCTCCCACACATTTAACCAAAACAACATCCTGGCCAACGTCAATCTTTGATTTTGAAATCATTTTGATTTTGAAATCAAGTTTAGAAAACTAAGACAGATACCCGAAATTGTTTAAGTGTTTTTCAATCCTCACGTTGGAATTGAGTTATTGCTTTAGCCCTTGGCTATGGAAAACTTAGCTAAGTATGATTATGGTAAAAATCATACTTAGCATTATAAAAGAAAAATAGATAAAAAAAACTTAAAGCAAGAACTAAAGAAAATAAAGAACTTTATAAAACTTTAAAAGTAAAAACAAAGCTAAGAATGAGAATGTGAGATATGATTTTTGAGTTTGCCCCAAATGGGGTATTTATAGCAGCCTAAAACCCTAAAAATAACCTTAAAGAGATAAGAGATAAATCCTAAATTATTTAAATTAATTACAAAAGATAATTCCAAAGTTTGAATTTAAAATATGGCTGATAAGTTATCTAATATGCGGCTGATAAGCTATCGTTGCTGCTGATGTGGCGTCTTCTAGAAGCTGCTAACGTGGCATCCAGTCAGACTTTCATGCCCACTAATCCAGCCATGAATTCAGAAAATCAAAAATTGCACAATTTTAGCAGATTAAGCAACATTCCTGGAATCTACTGTCCTGCATGGAAAATGAACAAAAATGCCCACATTAGCAACTTAAAACAATCAATCAAGGAGTAATTAGAGATAGAATATCGGCCTTCAATCTCGGCCACCAATAGACTTCCTTTAAGTCCTTATACATCTTGATCACTCCCGGATGTATTGAAAAAGGAATACTATGTGCTTCTTGAAGCATTTCCCTCTTAAGAGTTGGATCATTGGGTACACAAACCCGATTCTTAAAGTAAAGCACATTATTCGATTGAAGTGAGAATTCAATGCTCGGTTTGGATTTAATTTCTTTCAATATCTTCTAAAGTTTGGGATCAATTTAAACTTGGAGAGGTTACCGCCCTCTCCAAACTTTAAACTACACTCACAAGAATTTTTCTGAGCTATTGTCAATCCCGGATTGTAATCTCTTTTCCTCTACTAGCTTGTTGATCTAAGTGAGCCCCTTTATCCTCAATTTCCACTTGATCTAACATTCATACAATACATAGTATATTAGATACAATCATGCAACCAATTGAATCATTATATGACTCCATACTCAAGCATACTATTCAATATAAACATCTAGACTGTTGCTGCCTGGCAGTATGTGTATTGCTTACTTAAATGTTCATATCTTTTATTCTGTACGTCGAAATTTTGAATCGTTTACACTGTTAGAAAGTTAACTTAATTTTCATTCTAACCATATAAGCCTTACATTTTAATCCTTTGCCAATTAATACAGTTTTTAGCTTAAAGACAGAGCAATTTACAACACTAGACAGTTTGCATTGTCCCTAGTGTTTCTTCTCTACAATTCATTCTACAATCCAGAATTTATTTCTGTTTTCTCCTAATGAATTTAGACATGTTAAGGCATTGTCCGTAAAAATTTCAGCCTCAAATTCCATTTATACAATTTATGGTGATTTTTCAAAGTTACTGCCCAGAACAGAGTTTTCTGGGCAGATTACACTAGGTTAAGCTTCTAGCTTCATAATTCATCTAAACATGATTCTAACATGTTTGTTCAGCATATATACTCATTCATACATGTGTAGATCAGTCCAATTATATGACCAACCTATAAAAACAGAGCAATTGAGCAACATTTTCAATTTGATTCATTAGGACATCAATTCACTAGAATTTCCAGCATCTACAATTTCAATTCACATATCAATCATCCATTCCAATCATCATCCAAATTTTCCAGCATCTAGCATAGCATTTCACCATCAATTTAGCTATTGAAAACCTCAATTTCTCCTACTCATTCGAATGGCACTATCAATTCATGGATTGATCAATCAATTGAACTTCTTAACTAGTTCATAACATCAATTCACTATCTATTCATCAATTTCATGTAATTCAAGCAAGAATCCTAAATCTACATGCATTATTTGTATCTATAACACATTAAGGAAGAGATTTTACCTTCCTATCAAGATTATATGAATGTTAGCAACTCCAATTTCAAGCTTGAATGTATGGTTATAAAGCTTTCTCACTCAATCCCCTTTTTCTCTTCTTTCTTTCTCCTACACGGCCATAATGAGGAAGATGATGATAATTCATCAATTAATTCCTCCCTTAAATGACTAATTCATCCTTAATTATCCCCTAATTAATGACATGTGTAAGGGCATTTTAGGAATGCATGAATTTTGCATGCATTCCTTCAATTTTTCAATTGTTTTGGTTTGGTCACTTATACATTAGGTTACCACTTTTTCAATTATAGCATTCTAGTCCTTAATGACTAGACTTAGTACCTTACTTTCTATCAATTAGGGATCAAGTGAAGGCATTGTAATAAATTCTTTTATACTAGTTTTTGAGAATATTACATATGTTCATATCACCATGTATTGTCGAAAGATAGTAGCCTTTGTAAGGGATGAGAAAATGATGTATGAGATCTTGTTCTAACTATATTAGCATTGTCCGACGTGCACACATCTAACTCACTCTTTCATTCAATTTTTTCAAAAATCTCGATCTATTTATTATCCATTATCTTTGAATCAATTGCTTGACCTCTTCACAACATTGTATCTCTCACAATACGCCCTACATTTTCTTGTACAATCTCCATACTTTGTTCGATCAGACTTGCCATGCGCAACTACTTGAACACCCAACTTAAAGAGGATTTGATTTTTGACACATTCCCTTTGGCTTTCCTAGTTCCTTCTTTTTCAATGGCATTCACACTCGACCCCCATGATTCAGTTGTGGGTTAGCGGCCACATTCAGTTAATCAAAATTCAAGACCCCAATATTTATCAAGTTGTGCAAAAACTCCTTAAATGTGAAGCAATTCTCCGTCGAGTGCCCCGTAATACCGGCATGGTAGTCGCAATGTGCATTAGTATCACACCATGGAGGATATGAGAGTTGCATGAGAGTAAGGTAATGTGGCCGAACCAAATCAACTTTGAACAACTGAGAGCACAACTCGACATAGGCAAAATAGTGAAAGATATCTTATCATTCTTTTTCTTTGGGGCTCTAGTCTCTCTTATATTCGAACTTTGCACATTTTCAACCGCAACTTGTGGTTGTGAAATAGTGATTGACATAAGATTCTACAGGTATTGATTAGCTATCCTTCCTAGCATATTGACTTCGCGAAGTAAAGCACGCACTCGGTTCCTAGGCATTCTTTTTGATGTCGTGGTCATCCTTTTTGAGCCGACTGAACAAATCTGTGGTAGTGTAGTCGATGTGCCCTAAAACCTTGGGAAAATAATCAAACTATAGACGCAAAAGGCAAACATACATCTCTTCCTAGGCAGGTCCGAGTGCAGATGGATCAAATCTCGGATATGTGTCCAAGCAATGCAATCACTACCACCCTTGTTCACTAACAGTTTTTATTCATAGATGCCAAAATGAAACGCTAAGGGATAAATTGCTTCAAAAAAAGAATAAGGGCCAAAATGACTATTGAGTCAAATGTTAGGGTTTTTTTAGCATTATGCCAAAAATTAAAATCAATAACAAGTTCATAAATACCAGTCACATAGCAACATAAATCGGGACAAGAGCAAATCAAACCAAATAAACAATCCAACGTACAGTTTTAAGGAAATGTAGCAATGTATCAAATAAGTATAAAACATAATAAAAGATGATGTCCATGCATGCATATAAGACGACGACGACGACAACAAAGGAAATGGAATGTGAAATCATCAAACTTGAGCTAAAGAACGCTAATCGCATCTCCCGTAAAGAATTGTTGTGTCTCAATAAAATCAAGTCTCGATTTTATGTGAGAATGAAGAGACCCGATATAAGAATTCACATTTCGTAAAAGAGAATCGTGAACCTCTCTCAAAGTCATATCATAAGGTCTATCATCATAGGAAACATCAGGGTCGTCACCTTGAGCCTCATCCATAGGCTCATCCTCATCATGATCAGGCTCCGAGATCTCAACTCATTTGTGCACCCAATTCATGGAAAACTCTTAATCCTCCTTATAATCCAAACTATCTATAGTGTAGTGTCGCATCCCTTTTTCACGAGGCTCGATGTTTTAAAAATAAAAACAATAGATTCGCCACCAATCATTTAAAAGGTGTGATTGGATCACCTAAAAATAGATCATTTTAATAAAACATTTTATTTTATTAAAACAACAGTTTTGATATGCGAAAAAACACCAAAATAGGGTTCGGGAGTCAATTACGTGTGGGAAAGGGTTATCACCCCACAACGCCCAAAAATTGGTACATAGCCAATTAGAAAATGTTTTAATGTCGGAATTTGCAAGTTCATATAAAATTCAATTTATTTGTCCATTTATGAATATGATTCCATTTTAACGATCTTACCATCCGGAGGATGAACTCTAATCACCGTCAACACTCCTATCGCTAACATGTCATCTCCGTTTGATAAGACACCGCATTAATTAGGTTTCATTTTTTTAACAAGCAATGACAAAAGCAATTAGTGAGTTTGAAGTTTTTATTATTCTAAATTGGCGATTGTTAACCCTAAGAATTGTCTAAGTGTATTCTTCTTATCAGGGTTAAAATATTATTAAGTGTATTTTATAAATTTGATGTGAAGAGAATTTTATTAAACTTTAATGCTCTAACTAGGCTTTTAAGAACCTAAACCTAGGGTTTTACCTAAACTAATAATTTAATAAAAAGACAAACAAATAAAGGTTTTAGCAGAGAAATAAATTAAATATAAAAATGTAATATTAATTCAATTTACAAAATTAAATAAAATAACAAAAATAAAAAGAATTTAATAAAATTTTAAATGACCCACTTTTGTTTGAAATGGGTACAAAGCCCAAAAACATCATTCACTCACTTTTATTTTAAAACAAAGATCAAATAAAGAGTTCGTCAAGTGTTCATGTAAAAAGATTGAAAATGAAGATCAATGGTCTTTAAAACTTTTTTAAAAAAAGTTAGAATTGCTCCAATTATAGTTAAATTCGAAATAAAAGGAATAAATAAAGAACAAAAGAACAAGATACCTAAAAACTAATTTTTTCTTCTTGTATTCAACTTAAAATACCAATACAAACTTGAGAATTTTTATGTAAATTTCGGATGCTTGTGGTGTGTAATGGGGAGCGAAAATTACAAGGATGAGTGAGTGGTGAAAAATAAGAGTGTTGAAGGAATTGTGTTATCGTGTCCATTACAAGTGATGGAGAGAGTGTTCATATAGTAGTTTCACTATCATAATTACATGAAAAAAATTAAAAATCAAATCCCCTAATCCCGATGAGTACTTGTAATGTTTGAGTGATTCCAATTTCCCTTCCAAATATGTTGGTGAGTGGCCTTTTTCCTTGAATTAAATCTGCATAATTAGGGATGATTTGTTCCCTTTTTCCCACGTTTGAATCAACCACATTCTTCTTTCCTTTTTTCCATTCTTTCAGTCCTTTCTTCTCTTTTTTATTTTCATTTGAATTGAATCGGTCCAGCTTCCTTTTCCTCTAGAAGATTCAATCCAAATTTTAATATGTTTTCTCTTTATTTTGCTTCATGCTATGGAGATTGCAAAAGAAGAAAAGTATGTTGCTGACGCGTGGAGATGGGTTGACATGCAGTGGTATGACGCATGGGGGCCACACACACGTGTAGAGCTGACTTTCTTCTTTATCCAGTCTGAATTCGGATGTACGGTTAATAATTGACTGCACGTAGAGAAATAATAAATTAAATTTCTATTTGGGCCGAATAAATTATTAAATGGGTCTTATTAAAAATTAAATAGACTTTTTATTTAAATTAGACCCTTTATTATTTATTTTTGGGTCCTTTATTAAACTAAATAAACAAGGCAAATAATTAAAATAAAAATAAAATTAAACAAAAATATAACTAAAAATCAATGACAACACATAAAATAACGACTAATGACGTTATCGGTGGGTGAATCAATATCGGCCTCATAAGATGTATCAATATCAAGTATGGCAAAGAGATGATTAAGATACATACCATATGCTAAGGTTTTTGTTTTCTTAGCCTTAATAATTTTATCATATATTTGAAGATGAAAGTGATAAGGTGGAGTTGATGGCCACTACGAATGCAATGAAGCCACCAATAATCACACTCTCGAACAGTCCAGTATTTCGTGCCACGAGGACAAATCACATCAAAGAGAATAAGATGCAAAATACGATCATGGAGGGAGAGGTAAGTGGTTTGGTTATTTAAAATATGCATATCAAAAGAAAAGAAAAAAACCCTTTCCGATTTCATCACTCTCAGTGGAAAGACTAAAAATATCAAAAATATCGACGGTGTGAGTGATATACTTATTTTATTTTTCGAACAATATTTCCATACGTTCGTTTTGAGAAGGACATGATGGAATTAGAATAAAACACATGAACAAGTGTTAGAATAAGTAAGCCCTTTATATTTTAAAAAAATCATCCACTCAAATTCCTCCAACCATTTTTTTAAGTATAAAAATTTCAGTTTAGTAAGGAATTCAAAATCAATGGAATGAGTTTCCTTAATGAGTGTGGATGCAAAATGGGTTAAAAAGATGTCCAACATGTTTGAAGGTGAGGGGTTGAATGATGTCCCCTTCCCTTTAATCATTGTTTTCTTTTTTGACATTTTGAAACCAAAAATCAATTTTGATCAACTAGAGAAGTAAAAAGATGTTTAGGGGCGATGAAAGGCAATTTTGGAAAGAAAAAAAAATGAAAAGCACAAGTAAAAACAAGGTGTTCCCGAAATTGCAGTTTTTAACATTCAGTGCCAAGCAAATTAATGCAAAACCAAACAAGGATCGTTCCAATTTAACCAACAATGTTTGGATTAAAAAGAAAGAAACAAAAACGAAAATTTAGTTTTCACTACTGAAACAAGTCTCGAACCAACAACTAAAAAGGAGTAGCTTTCAGAAAAGGTCAAATATTTTTTTCTCCAAAGATTTTCCTTGAATTTTAACCAACCCAGAAATAATGAATTTAACAAAACCCAGAGAGTAAAAAAAAAAAAAAAAAAACTCAAAGGTTAGAATCTCAAGGAAAACACAAAAACAAGAAATTACAACTTTGTTTAGGAAGAAAGTTGCTTACCTTTGAGAAAGGAATCAGTTGGAGAAGAAAGAGTAAAGGATGGGGTGACATGAGATTGTAACATGTAAGAACCACATAATGATTCCCATCGGTGAAGGAAGGACAGTATTTTTGTCAGAAATTTTTAGAAACACAAGTCTATTGAGAATCTTAGGAATCAGTCGTCTCTTCTTTTATTTTATTTGTCTTCTTTTCTATCATTAATTTTGGATGGAACCATTAATCCATATAAATATTGATGCATGAATTCCTGGAAGAAAGGAGATATTTAGTGGTTTTGGATGATGTGTGGAGCATTGAAGTCTGGGATTATTTTGACAGGGTAAGATACAATATTATTATTTCGGGAAAGATGTTGAAAAATAAAGTTTTGAAAGTTTGGGGTTAAATTAAAAATTAGTTTTCTTAACTAACGGAGGTTAATGGTTCAGTGACCAAAATAGAAACGTTTTCGAACGTAAATGACAAGAATAGTCTTTTTTTAAATTTGAGTGACCAAAATAAAACAAACCTAAACAAAAGGAACTACGGTAAAGATTACCCTTATCTTTTTAGTTCAAAAATGAGCATCGAAAAATTTGGACTAAAAACATGCATTTTTTACATAATTGCTACATCACATTCTCAAAAATCACCATACAAGATCATTTAAAATAAAGAGAACATGATTTCACTAAATCAATTAAATATTGAAAATTTAAGGCCATAAACATATTAAGCCATAAATGTGCAACCCATGCAATAATGACTCCTCTAACTATTTATATAAAAAAGCATAATGTAGAGTCACCCAATCATGCTTAAATAATCATAAAATCACACAAAATAACATAATCAAGTAAAAGTACATGAAATTTTAAAAAATACAGCTTAAACTAAAGTAGGTTGATTAAGCCTCGCCCTCTTCAAGTACTCTTCCTTCTAGTGTGATTATAGCTTTCAAACTTCACTTTGCTTATATAGCTCTAACACACCTACATTTTTTAGAACGCATATCCTTATTTTTAGAAGAAACAAATCCTTTAAGGACTCATATACTTTTAATTATTTTTCCTTTTACATGTCTAGGGGAACTATTTGTCTATGATAAAAGCTAATTTAAACAATTTTGATTTGGAGCTATTTTGACTTTTAACTTTACAATTAGTACTGACTTTGTTAAAAGAAGTCGTTCTTTTTAAAGATCGTCGATTTGTTTTTGATCATGAACTTTTGTAAGTAAATTATGAAAATCTAAATTTTTTTTTTCAAAATCTCTAATTTTCAAATATACTTTCAAGTTCATAATTAATTTTAGAAAGCAAATTATTTTCGAATTTCAATTTTGATTTCATTTCTCCTCTCTTTCAATTAACTTCCCAGCAGTTTTTCAAAGGTACAGAACTCTTCTCTTTTGATTTTTTCTTGAACCAAAATGTTTCTAATGATTTCAATTTCAATTTCTTCACAAATTATCTTCTCAGTTTCATTCTAAGCACTAGAATTTCTTCATTTTTCTCTCCAGAGAGAGCAAGGTAAAATTGAGCTTCTTGAATGATATTCCACATGTTTTAAATGAGGTACGTGAAGATGAAGATAGTTGAGGTGTTTTGGAAATAGTCTGATGGCTTTCGGCTAGAGCGAGAAAGCGTAACGGTGAGTGATACTATCAAGCACTTTTTAAAAGGTTCATGTGATCTAATGAATAGTTTGAAACGTTGTTCTAAGCTCAAGAATAAGAAATACAAGTGAGAACAAGTGATACTCTCATAAAGGGCTAAGATGTTCCACAAAGTTGCAGCACGAGTAATACGAATACCAAGATCAGCATGCTCTTGTCGGCTGAAAGCTCTCTCCAACTTGGCCATTTAACACCGTTGAATAAGAAACAGATGAAATACAAGTGAGAACAAGTGAAACCTAACCCGCAGAGAAACCCATTTTCAGCATCATAGCTTCAATAAAAAGGTCATTCGACTCGGTAATAGGCCTTGGACATATCTAGCTTGAGAGCAAAATAACCCTTTTTTCCCCCACTCTCTTGGTACGCATCGAATGAAGGATTTCATAGGCTGCAAGGACATTGTCGGTAATAAGCCGACCTGGAACAGACGCGCTTTGCGACTCATCAATACGATAGTGCAAACTGATTGAAAACGATTCACCAACACATTACAAAGGCTAATTGGGCGAAAATGAGACATACTCGTGGGATTATTATTCTTTGGAATCAGGACTATACGGGTCTGGTTAATGCGAGACATAGCCACCTCTCCAGAGAGCACTGAGATACAAAAGTATATAAGTATCTTACCTACTGTTTTTATACATTTAATAATGGGTTATATTTTGATACACGTAACAAAAATTACACAACCCTCTGTATTTCAGCTATAAAATCTAAAACCTAAATCTGTGGCCTTAACATCTTAAAACTTAAACCTTAACCTTTAAACTATAAATTCTAACCATAAGCCTTAAATTTTACACATACAACCTAAACCCCAACCTGAATCTCAAACCTAAAATTAAACTTAGACAACCTTGTGTATCAAAGTATTTTCCTTTAATAATTATATAAAATGATTTGAAACGCATGAAGCATGAAAAATTACTTTTGAGTACTCATATGAGACACCAATATGAATAGTGATTATTAGCAGCATCATGAAGAAGAATCAATATAACTAGTACATGGCACGAAAAGAGTGAAACTAAAATAAGAGGGAATAAAACCTTCTCACTAAGGTTGATTTCGTTATCGAGTTGCTCTATCTTCTCCGTCCTTGCCGGCAAGGTTATAAGTAAAAAATTCAAATCAATGCCCTTGAGCATACACATAAAGAGTGAAAATCATTCTTGAATAACAAAAGTAAAGTTTTCTTTTTAATTGGAGGAAACTACCTATTTTAGAATGTGCAACAATAACAGATTACCTTCTTTTCGGCTTCCTCTTGGAGAAATCTTTCATGGGGAATGTAAACACCGTTCTTGTCCATAGCTGCTCGAATTTCTGGATCAATTTTGTTTTACATGAATAAGAATCTGCATTGTATTTTTTGTATCAATCAAAGGACTCTGAGATTGTAAGCGATTTCCATACCTTCTTTCATTTACTCAGTTTCCAATCAGGTCCTCGAGAGTCCGCACGATGTCGTTCAGGTCGCGGAGTGAGGAAAGGAGATGTAGATGGAGATGGAGATGGAGATGGAGATGATATTAATCCCCCCATTGCAGTTTTTAGTTTTTATTTTCAAATTGTGTGTGCTTTCCCAACGGTTATTTGGGGGATGTAAGAGCCGTTGGAACACGTGGGCCCTGAAATTTCAAATTAGACGCTTTTGTATTTATAAGGCAAGATTCAAATTTGTGTTCTTGTTTAAGGAAAAATCTTTCTTTCTAGGAAAATACATTCTCATAGTATATGATAAAACATGGGAATTATTTGAAACTTTACTTGCACAATGAGTGCAACTAAATTGTTAAATCTAATAATATACTTGTTAAAATATTAGTATAAGAAATTATAAAACAATGATTAACCTTTCTTGATATAAATTTATTTAATCATCAATCAAGGTTTTAAATATCAAATTGATATTTTTAATGGATAAAACTTTAATACACATGTTGTGCAAAATTAATTTTACACAAGCATGTGTATTTACACTATAAAAATTCAAATCCTAAATTCCTAACCCTAACCCTAAAAACTAAACCCCACACTCTAAACCCTAAATTCTAATCACTAACCTTGAATTCTAAATCCTACAACCTAAACCCTTAAACTTTAAACCCTAAACTAAAACCCTAACCCCTAAAACTAAAAAGCACGTGTAAACTAAAGTTTACACGGCCTATGTATCAAAGTTTTTTTCCATTTTTAATTACGTTAAAATAGTTTTACTCTAGGAGGTTAAATCCTCAAGTAGAGTTTATAAGAAAATTATTTACATAATTTCTCTGATCAAGTTAATAAATAAATTTTATGGGCAAGAACCAACCCAACTAGACCTAGCAAAGTAATCAATTATTTGAACCAAAAGAACAACCATGTTAATGATGGAAAAGCAAAAGTTGGTAGCCTCTAATCAAATGAGATGCCGAAAGTTGATTTCTCTACAAAATTTAAGATTGAGAACGGCTTAGCATTATTTAGAATCAAATCACACCGCAACTGATCCGTAAAACACTACTTCGGCTGGGCCGGTCATGTAAACGTGATTGTCTTCCTCCTTCCATTCAATATCTAATGGACCTCCGGGTAAATCCACTGTGCAACTCTGTTTCACAAAATGAATAATTAAGTAATTAGTTGTGATTGAGAAAAATAAAACAAAAAGGCCTCGCTTTCGCGTTCGCGGTTGGAAATTCAAATTCCAACTCTTTGGGAAAGAAAATCATGTGAAGTAGTTCTGAGATGAAAATACTAAATGTCCCATCTCATTCACATGAGCTGATTGACCTTATTTCGTTAACGCGGTTTAAACATCACATAGGAACACTTACCCTTCCGGCACGTCCTTCAAGAACAGCAGCAACCACCACAGCACAAGCTCCAGTTCCACAAGCCAGTGTTGCTCCTGTGAAAGGTGATTGAAATGAGCTTTTAACAAGAACAAAACCTAACCCGAAATGAAATCCCATTTTATACATGCATATGGTAAATAAAGATAACCTGCTCCACGCTCCCAAACAATCATTTTCAAGTGCCCATGAGAAAAAACTTCCACAAATTCTAATCGGACAAGACACAACCATGTTAGAGAGTGGATTTGCTTAACAAAAGGAGATAAATGACAATCATGCAATAGGAGAAACATTTCGTCTCCCATGAAAAGCATGAAGCTGTGATAATAGATGTTATCTGCGGAATTGATTGCTGAATATCATCTCAGAGAGTAGATAATAACAAACCTGTGTTAGTCCTAGCTGGGAACATTTCGTGATGCTCAAATTTAGGACCAATCGCTGCTAAATTTAGCTCATCGACAGTCAAATTCTGCTCAATCACAATCATTAAGCAAAAGAAGGATATATTAGAAATGCAAATGAGAAGAGAAGGAAGAACAAGAAATATGTATTTCAAGAAACCAATCAAGGAATCCATTTCCTTTTAGAACAAGTAATTTAATGGAAGCAAGAGACATTTAGCAGGCGCTGATGAATAGTTTGTTATAATGATACAAGATTGGCAAAAGCAATCAGCTCTTTTAACTGTTCCTAGTATTTTTATTTTTTATTTTTTGCTTAAAACAAAGGGTAAAAGGTTTATGATATTTGAGCTGATAATTGATATACCAAGAAAGAAAGTTCGGCACTGGATAGATGTCTTGTCTTCTGCTACAAGCCATACCTCGAATCAAACAGTTTACTAGAGCAACTCAATAGTGCAGAGCACATATAATTAGGAATAGTATAAGCTCCAGGTTAATCTTTTCATCAATCATCATCCAAAATACAAACCTGGCTTTCTTTGTTGCCAAAAGTTACACAATGTGGATTTCCCATACTAACGCAAGTAACATTCCAAATTACTCCATCTACATTAAGATCAGATTTAACAACAGCTTGATCTTTATTAGCTGGTAACTTTGTAGGAACATCTGATGCTTTAAGAATTGGTTCACCCATATCAACTTTGACCTGAGATTATGTTGCTCCAAGTTAGATGCATTAAGCACCGTATACAAAGTACTGTAACATATAGGATTCAAATAAAATACCTTCCCATCTTCTTGAATTTCAGGAACAATTAAACCCGCACCAGTATGCACAGTAAAACTGCATAAAATTAGAAAAGGTAATGAAACCCTAAAAACAATTCTGCAAACTGTTCTTCTTAACAATGAAGTTGCACTTAGGGGCAAAGAGAATAAAGAATTGCTTCAAACAAATGCATAAAGCAACATTTTGACAGTCGGGGAAAATAGAAGAACATGCCATTAAGTACCTTTGCTTCCCATGTAAATTCTCAAGTTCAGCAATGAATCTGGCAAAGCAGCGTACCCCATTGCCACACATCTAGAAGAACAAATATTAATTAAAAACTTGAACCAAAATTCTAATTTCACCCTAAAAAACACTCTATCCAAGAAACCACTCAATACTCAATTTCAGTGATTCAATCAAAGAAGCAAAATCGAAGTGACTAATCAAGGCTCCGTTGTTTATCACTTCCACTACTAGATTTTAGCTTCCATAAAAAAGGCAAATAAGCATTTTTTATTCAAAATTAACAAAATAAATTCTTCACTAAATGAATTATAAATTTCAAACTTTTTTATGAGAAGGATGTCCCATTAACAAAACACTCTCCAGAGACAAAAAGTGGAAAAGAGTGCACCTGTCACGGTCAATTCATTAATCATAGATGAATGAATACAAAGCCACGTACCAAAACAAAATGGTGAAATATGTCACCATGTCAAGCAATTCTCAGTACTTAGCTAAATGATGGCCCGGTTAATTACCAGATCTCAAGACATGCTTAAACAAGATAAAACCAAAGCTGCTAGCTATCTCCTTAATACCACTAATTAGACTCCCCAGGCTTGACAGAATACAACCACTGTCTCTAAGGTATGTAATAGTCATCAAAGAATCGCTTTCAACCTCAACCTTTGTTTACATTTATTGATCTGTTTCAATTTGAATCAAATATATTCACTAACATAGACTTCTTTTAGAACTTTTGAATAAGAAAAAAGCTTATTACCTCAGGCTCGCTGCCATCAGAGTTGAAGATTCGCATGGTATAATCGGTACCGTTGACTCCCGGCATCACAAAAATCACTCCATCTGCACCTATACCAAAGTTCCTATCGCACAACTTCACCGCTTGCTCAGGCGTAATCCTCGGTTCTGTCGAGTCCCTATTATCAACCTATGTCAATAAACAAGAGTTCAGCTAAGACAATTTCTCCCAGAATTTTCTCAGCTAAAATAGAAATGAATAAGAGAAATTACCAAAATGAAGTCATTTCCAAGGCCGTGATACTTGACGAAGTGAAGGAACCCACTTTCCCTTCGGTCAAGGAACGACGCCGTGGAGATTTTCTCCGGAGTTCCGATTCGCATGGAAGAAGCGGAGACTCGGAAGTTATGGTTTCTAAGAGAAGAAAAGTTGGAACGGAGGGAATCGAAATGAAGAGAAGAAATTGATCGAAGAGGAGCGGCGATCGAGGCGGGGAAATGGCGAATTTGGGGCGGGAGAGAGAGGGAAATGGCGGCGGCGGTGGCCATAAGAGTTTTGCTTTTACTTTGAGACGTCGGCTTTTTGGTGTTGCAGTGACGTTTTTCAAGTCAAAATTGCAAATGGCAACTGGTTTTTGTCTTTTGCAGTGTAAAGTGGTGGAATCGTATGCAGATTGTCAATTCTCGAACCCGTTTGAACATGGAGGAGGGAGGTAAAAAAAAGCTAACTATACCTAAAAAGATACATTAAACTTGCTCGAGTCAGAATTTAGTTTGATCTGAAAATGTAATTTGTAATTGATTGTTGTTGATTCAAACCGAATTTGATCTATTACTGTAGTAATCGAACCCAACATGCACGTGACTGAAACGAACCCAAACTCGAGACTAATCTAGCATATAACTGATATTAACCGACTGAATTGACCCGAAATCCAATTTACCCAACCTGTTTTGAACCCAACTTATTTTGGACTCGACCTGCTGTTGACCTAAACTAATATTGTTGTTGCTTGATTTACTTGACATGTAATGGAAGCCTATGATTTAATAAATTTTGAAGTGTTGATAAAAGTAAACTATTAAGTGTTGGTAAATGCAAAATATTAATTTTTTAAATTAATTTAAAGTGTTAAATAATCTTTTTGTTATATATATATAATCAATTAAAAATATAAAAAAAGAAAGATTGGATTTAGATATTCATTTGACACTACTAAGTTTGAAATTTTGTTAAATAATCCAATGCATGGTAATAATTCAATATGCTTAGTAACTCATTCAATATAAATTATTTGTCAAGTTTGAACTAAATTAAAGTTTTAACTTTCATGTTGATGTTATCATGTGTACAATTACATGTTTACATCCATATCAAAATTTCGTGTATAATTATATTTAATCAAAGTTTATTAGTATATGTTATAATAATAATAATAATAATAATAATAATAATGTCCGAATTGAATTAACTAATTAAACTTAGGATCTAATTGAGCTAAACTAAAATCTAGAAGCATAAATTACGGAAAAAATTAAAAGAATTCTAAAACTAAATGTGAAATTTTAATTAAATTAATCTAAGTTGAGACTCAATTGAATTAAACTAAAATAATTGGTAAAAAAAAGACAATTGGTAAAAAAGGGGAAAAGACAAAATTTTAGAGGAAAATAAGTAACCTATTTTTTGAGGTTTGAGATTAATTTACTTTTAGTTTAAAATTTTCGGAGAGATAAAAGCCACCCAAAATTTTGGAGGGAATTAGTAGAATTTTTATTTTTGGTAATTTAGTCTAATAATATTTTTGTTTATTCTAGTCCCTACAATTTAATTTTTAGTCAAAATTGTCTCATATTTATTTATATTTTGACAATTTAGTCCAATTTATTCTAATCCCTAAAATTTAGTTTTTACTCCAAATTGACCCCTATTCATTTTTTTGTATTTTATTCTAATCCTTAAAAAGTAAAAACTTGTCCGCCTGTTTTTTAAGTTGATCTGCCCACAGCCCGCCCATATTTAAAAAACAATTGCCAATTGCAGTAACAAATGGAGGGAATCTTGCTCGCCCATTTTTAAGGGGTTATTAGTGGATTGGGTCATTACTAGTTTAGGAGTTTTACACTTAAGTCCTTTTTTTATTCTTTAGTTTTAGCTTGATTCATTTTAGTTCCAATTTTAGTTTAGTTTCCTTAGACCTTTAGGTTTAGGTTTTTTTAATTAGATCCCCTTCATAAAAATTTTTAATAATTAAAACGTTTGACGGGATTTTGAAGGCCCAATTTATTTTGGTAAGGATAAAAAACGACATCAATGTATTAAATTATAATTATTAGTGTTTGAGGTTATGGGATTAGTGTTGAGCTCAATATCTTCAACCGAAATGCTTGCCAAGTGGTGGAGAAGATATATTTTGGGTGTTTGGAGTGGAAGCAAAAAGATAGAAAAACATGGACAATGATTTACAATGGTTCGGCTTTCTAACCAAAGCTACATCCACTACCTTAGCTTCCTACTAAGGATTTCACTAATTCACTAAGAATTCTTCCTCTTTTCAAGGCTTAGGAGGCAACCTTTTACAACCTAGGCTCACAACCCAAGTCTAGCATCCAAAGCTCACAAACAGAGCTTTGGGAACTCTCTCAAACAAGAGAAAACTTAGCAAACTGAAATCTCTCTCTAAAGGTTGATGTTTGTACATTAAAGCACTCACCCAAATCCTAGAACACCTGAGCATACATTAACAATTCGAGCTCACAAGTGTTTGTCTGTGTAAGGAATGGAAGTTTAAGCACTAAGATAATTTTTGCATCATAATGTTGTTAACCTGAGGATCATTAGTCTTCCATAGTTTGTTGGAGATCCTTTTTATACTCTTAATTGAGCTTTTAGCCATTGAAGACTGTTGGGATTGAATTGGAGCCGTTGGGGCCTTTATTTCTCGCAATAAATGCAGTTCTAGAGCTGTCCATATCGATACACAGGTAGCCGTATCGATACAGGTTCTTCATGAACTAGACGTTATGCTTTTCACAGCTGTTGCGTATCGATACGCGTAGGAGCGTATCGGCACGGCCTGCAGTTTAAAAGACCGTTGGGGGGTTTTGCCACGTAGGCGTATCGAAACACTAAGAGGCTTATCGAAACAAACTCTCTCTGTATCGATACGGGCAAGCCCTATATCGATGCAGGTTTTGGCAGTTTCAAATAGACTGTAGCTGAAATCCTAAGACGTATCGAAACGGGGTATACCGTATCAATACAATTGAGCTGAGAACTTAAGTTTGACTACTTTAAAACATTTCAAAAACACTTCAAAACCTTTTGAAACCTTCTAAAACACATTTTCAAGTTGTTTGGACTTAAAATCATTTTTGTAATATTTTCAGTTTAGTCCAAAACTATTTTTCAATTATTATATCAAAACAAATATCCTAAAAATCTCCCCTTTTTGATATAATAAAACTAACTTGAAAAGTTGTTTGTGATTCTCCTCCTTAGTATTTAAAAATTTAAATAAGAGATTTTAAAATTTAAATATAGTTAAAGCTCCATCTTATTCACTTGAAAAATGAATTTTTCAAACAATTTCTCACCCTTTTTGTTATATCAAAAGGAATTTAAGTAACTTTAAGTTGAAAATAATAATGGAGGTTAAAAAATTTGACATAAATACAATTTTTGGTTTTAAAATGGCTTCCCCTTACTCAAGCATCAAACAAATGTTAGTCAAATAATTTATGATAATCTAGCTGAATTAAAGTAAATAAACTAAATTAAAGCAAATAAATTCAACTAAATTTTACCACACTTGAACCAAAGGGAGGATGTGAAGTCTTCCTTCTTCAAGTGCTTTCCTTGTGTGTATGGAGCTCCCCCTCAATGTTGTACTTTGTTAATCATTCTCCATCACACGTAAAACAAGACAACCAAGTGATTTTTGGTATCCAAATTGCTTTGGATCCATAAGCATTAGTAGCACATAACTTAGGCCCCTTATGAACCCATTTTTCAATTTCATCCTTTTTAGTTGAAGTAGTTAGTCCTTTTAGGACTCAAATACTTCTAAAACATTTTCCTTTAATAAATCTAGGGGCACTAGATTGTCTAACATAAAAATTTAATTTTCCCAAATTATTTTTCTTTTGAAGTTCGTTGAAAATCAAATCTTTTTCTTTCTTAAGATCATCAACTTCCTTTTGATGATCTTTTTCTATCGTTTGAAGCAATTCTTGTAAATTTGAAACTTTAATCTCAAATCTTTGATTGTTGCTTCAAACTCCAAATTGGTTTTCAAAAGCAAATCATTTTCGGTTTTTAATTTTGAAATCAACTTTTTTGTTTTTCAAAAATAAAGCCTTTAACTCAAAAACCAATTTGTCATAGGCTTCTTGTAACTCATCAAATGAATATAAAATTGAATTAGACAAGTTAGAAGTTACATTTTCCTCATGGAAGGTCATTAAGCATAAATGGCTACCTCATTGTCGGTGAAGTCTTCCTCATCACTCCATGTTGCCACATATGTTTTCTTTGAAGATGATCCCTTATTGTTGAAGCGAGGACAATCGTATTTGGTATGCCTCGACTACTTGCATTCATGGCTCTTTTGGGGATTCTTCATCTTCTTCTTCAATTCATGCTTAGATTTTTCTATTTCACTCTTCATGAACCGGGTAAATTTGTTAAAGAGCTTGGCCATCTTTTCTTCTTCACTATCCTCTCCAATTGAGTCTACATGTTGGCATGTGGAGGATTCAAGAGCAATGGCATTCACATTAATGTCTAGGTCCATGATCTTTTACTTTCCCATCTTCTTTATCTCTTCCTTCTTCTTCTTCTTCTCCTTTTCTTTTCCTTTCTTCATGATTTCATAAGTGAGAAAAGACCCAATGAGTTCATCTAGCTTTTGGGTCTTGAGATTCTTGGCTTCGATGATGGCAGTCTTCTTTGATTCCCATGACTTGGGAAAAGAGTAGAGAAGCTTTCGGACAAGCTTGTCTTCCAAAATGATTTCTCTATAGCATTTTAGTCTATTTATAATAGTGGAGAATCTATCGAACATCTTCGTGATGTCTTCATCTGGTTCCATCTTGAAGATATCATACTCAAGGTTGAGAAGACCGGTCTTGGCCTCTTTTACTTTGTTTATTCCCTCATATGTGACTTCAAGCTTGTCTCATACTTTCTTGGCACTTTCACAAGAAAATATCTTTGCATATACATCCATGCTCAAAGCACAAAAAAAATGTGCAAGGCCTTGCAATTTAGCTACATCTTCTTGTGATCATCCGCACTTTATTATGCCTTGCTTCGTTGTGGCATGAACGGATTATCTTTAACAATGTCCCAAAGTCGATAATCTTTTGCCTTGATGAAGTACATCATCTTATTCTTCCAATAGGCATAAAATGTTCACCGTTAAAGAATGGTGGCTTCCAATACTCATAGAATGGTTGATCAAGCTTGCCAATATCACCTCAATAGGATGTTAATCCTCTCGATTGAGCCTCACTCTGATACCAATTGATGAGTCTGATAAACAAAACCGAAATGCTTGCCAAGTGGTAGAGAAGATATATTTTGGGTGTTTAGAGTGGAAGCAAAAAGATACAAAAATATGGACAAGGATTTAGAGTGGTTCGGCTTTCTAACCAAAGCCTACATCCACTACCTTAGCTTCCTACTAAGGATTTCACCAATTCACTAAGAATTCTTCCCATTTTTAATGCTTAGGAGGCAATCTTTTACAACCTAGACTCACAACTCAAGTCTAGCATCCAAAGCTCACAAATCGAGCTTTGGGAACTCTCTTAAGCAAGAGAAAACTTAGCAAACTAAAATCCCTTTCTAAAGGTTGATGTTTGCACACTAAAGCACTCACCCAAATCCTAGTACACTTGAGCATACATTAACAATTTAAGCTCACAAGTGTTTGTCTATACAAGGAATGGAAGTTTAAGCACTAAGATAATTTTTGCATCATAATGTTGTTGACTTGAGTATCATTAGTCTTCCATAGATGCTTGAAGGTCCCTTTTATACTCTCAATTGAGCTTCTAGCCGTTGGAGACCGTTGAGATTGAATTGGAGCCGTTGGGGCCTTTATTTTCCGCGAAAATGCAGTTTTAGAGCTATCTGTATTGATACACGGGTAGTCGTATCGATACAGGTTTTTCATGAACTAGCCATTATGCTATTCACAGCTGATGCATATCGATACGCGTAGGAGCGTATCGGTACGACATGCAATTTAAAAGACCGTTGGGAAATTGACCGTTTATGGGGTTTTGGTCGTTGTAGTTTTTGTCACGCAGGCGTATCAAAACGCTAAGAGACGTATCGAAACGACCCATCTCCGTGTCGATATGGGCAAGCCCTAAAATTTACCCTCTATTAATTTTAAATTTTTGTAATTTACTCCAATATTTTAAATATGATGATATTTTTGTTCATTATAGTGCCTAATATTTATTTTTAATGTGATTTGTGTTCGTGAAAGGCGTTAAATAATTCACTCGAAATGACCTTTCCCAAAGTCTATCGATTATTTGTACCAAACTCAAACTTAATACGAATTCGAAACCCGAATTAACTCGACTTGAAATGAACTCGACTTGAAATGAACTCGACCTGAAATGAACCCGGCCTGAAATGAACCCAAGCCCGAATTAACCCATCAATTAACTGATTCGGACCCGAACCGTTTTGACCCGCACCCGACCTGAATCGAGTCAAAACATCAAATCGACCTGAAATGACATGTATCCGATTTGACCCGACCTAATAGGACCCGACATGAAACCCATCCGATTACCTGTTTTTACATATGGAGGTATCAGATTTCATGATCTGAGAAAACTATTGCGATGACGAAAAAATGATTGGGATATTTCTTCAAATTTGTTTTTTTATTTGGTCAAAAAAATTCAACAATACTAACAACATGGTTCAAATGGTAAGCAGTTTGATAACGCTAAATGGTAAATAGTTTGATATCACTTAAGTAGGTTTTGAGTTTGAGTCATTGTATATGCGAAAAATTTCTTCTGGGAGACTCACCCACCAAAAGTAGGTGGGCATGGGTCGGTCCGGATTAGTGGAAACCGAGAGGGCAACAAAAAAATGAAACAATATAGCGATTGAATTCATTAGAAATAAAATATAAAAAGTATTTCAAATGAAATAAAATGCAGCAGAAAAATAATAAGCAAACTAAATTGAATAAAATTAGAAAACGAAATATCATATCAGCAGGATGAGATGGAACACTAAAAGCAGGATGAGATGGAACATTAGAAAATATCAAACCAATCGATGTTAAATTAGTTTGATTAATATCATAAAATCGATCAACTTAATTATTAAATGGGATAGTTGGTTAACCAACGGGGTTAGTCCAAGTAGTAAATAGCTTGGTATTGCTTAAGCAAGTCTCAAGTTTGAGACTTTGTGTTTGTAAAAAGTCTTTATTGGAAAACTCACCTACCAAAATTAAATGTGTGACGCGAGTCGGTTAATTAGTCAGGGAAAATCTTGGGCAACCCGGGAAGGCAACAAATAAATGGGATAGTTGGTTAAACCAAATAAATTCAAAGATACAAAATGAGTCAATTTATTTAAGCCTAAAGGGGTTATTTTGATCCTGAGTTCAACCAAATTTAGTAAGGTTGCCCCTCGCGCAAAAACGAGTTCAATTAGGTCTTTCAGTTCACACATTGCAGCAAATTAGCCCCTTGACTAACATTAATCGACAGAACCGTTAACTGTTGTATACATGGTTGTTAACTACATGCCACGTCAGTGTCAAAAAATGCTGACGTGGCATCAATTTTTTTTAAAAAATAATTTTTTATATTAATTTTAACCAATCAGATGATGATACGTGATATCATTTGATTAATTTTAAAAGAAATAGTTAAAATAACTCATGAATTAGAGGGGCTGAGAATCGAACCAGGTCTAGCGGTGAAGCGTTAAAAATTTCATACCAACCTCTTAACCTTATTAATAAACACCAAATGTGTTATATAACCTCATTAAAATAGCATGGTTTCTTCAATAAAATCCCGACATCGGTAGTTAATTTTCCAGATCCGAGTTATGTATCCTACGAACATAAGGGCAAGCTCCCAAAGCATGTTTGGTATACTCAATGGATTTACCTTAGATTCAGGAATATCAGACCAGTTTACAGATATCTCCAACATCGGGATACCGAATCATTTGCAAAGGAAAACCAGTTCAACATCGAAACACCATCTGCACATATAATTCGTGAGTTAAGCTAAGTCAGTTAACAGAAATTTTCAAAGGGATCAGAGCAGTGACTAATACAGTATGATATCTTCTCTTGCTACCTAAATGCTAAACCATGGACAAGTTAATTTAAAACAAACAAAGCCACTGTTGTTCAAGATGACATACTTGAATTCTTCTGGTTTCAATGGGAAATGAATTGAAATTTTCTAACGAAAATTACTTGGCAAATCTTTTCAGAACAGTGGAGATGCAGAAGGATGAAACAAACATGAACACAGATATCTATTACACATTTAGTTATATAATAAATTTGGTGTTTGTTATCATGATTAAGAGGTTGGTCTGGTGTTGAAGCATTAAGCTTTTCCCCACTAAATCTAGGTTTGATTCTTAGCCCCTCAAATTTATGATTTATTTTAACTCTTTACTTTAAAACCAATCAAATAATGTCACGTGCCATTAATTGATTGGTTAAATTTTAGTATAAATATGAAAAAAGTTATATTTTTAAAAAATTGATGCTACATCAGCATTTTTGGCACGTCAGCCGTAACGTGGCATGTAGTTAACGACCACATATGCAACAGTTAACGGTTTCGTCGATCAATATTAGTCAAGGGACTAATTTGTTGCAATGTGTGAACTGAATGACCTAATTAAATATATTTTTATGCAATAGATAACATTACTAATTTGGGTCGAACTCAGAACAAAATAACCCCTTTAGCCCCTATTTAACTACCCACTTTTCTCGAAACTCAATTCCCATTGAAAGAGAAAGAAGCAATTACGAAAAACTTGTCTATTGTAATACATTATCCCTCTTTTCACCAACTTATGTTAAAAAGCTCGTTAAATTAATTACATTATCATTATACCGTAATCTCTGTCTAAGTGCATGGACGGAGACAAAATCAAAATTAAGGGTAAAAAGTATAATTAACCATAAAAATAATAGAATAAAATTCAAAAATATTAAAAAGTGAAGGTATAAATAAATATATTTCACATTAAATTTTTTAATATAAAAAAATTGGGACACAACGCCCCAAGCTATAAGGTAGTTTTGTCTCTGCCTAGGTGTGTATTATATTATTATTATTATTATTATTATTATTATTATTATTATTATTATTATTTAGTTGTGCTGTTGATTTTGAATTTTACTTATTTTCTTTGATCCATGATATGAAATGAGTCAATAAAACATTGCATAAATGCTCCGGTTTTTAAGGTTTCGTCCTGACTAATCTAGACCGATCCGCGTCGTACACTTAATTTTGGTAGGTGAATCTCTCAGCAGGGATTTTTTACATACACAACGGCTCGAACTCGAGACCTGCTTAAGCGATATTATTATTATTATTGTAACGATAATAGTAGTTAATTTATTGATCGATTAATTTACATCAAATAATATGTGAGTGGCACTTACCAACTCATTTTTGTTCGATTTCACAATGTTAAATTCAAATTTCTAGTATTATTTAATAAATTTAGCGTCTTATCTCATTAAATCAACTGATAACTAATCAGATACTTTTATTTATTATAATTTTTTTCTACTAGCGTGTCATTCTGTTAAGTCATTTCAAGTTGTTTACCATTAATTGACTAATAATTTTCATCTACAAAGATGTCATTTTTGTTATTTTGACCCAAAATAAAACGTTAAGGGTTAAATTATTTAAAATATATATATATGTCAAAGTAACTATTCGATTAAACGCTAAGGATATTTTTTTTAATTTTATGCTTTTTTTCCTACTCCTTTGCACAATTCAATTGTTCGAACTTAAACGTAAATGAAATGAAATCAATCATCTTCCCTCAATCATTTGCACAACCAAAGCCCATCTACCAGTTCTGTCCCAACACCCTTTGATGATCTAGGGACTCGAAACCAAAGCCAAATAGTTTTTGGCAAGGTTGTCGCCCCCTCACCTTCTTGTTGATCGTGAACCCATCGTGAGCTCTCTCTCTCTCTCTCTCTCTCTCTCTCTCTCCCCCCCCCTCTCTCTCTTTCTTACTTATTTAAAGATTAGGGTTTAATATTTAAAATATTAAATCAAATATTTAAATTAAATTGAATATTTAAAATATTAAATCAAATATTAAAATATTAAATTGAATAATTAAAATATTTGAATATTTTAAATTAATTTTTGTTCTTTTAATTTTTAATAAATATTCGATTTAATTTAAATATGAAAAAGAAAAAATATTCAAATATTTTAAATTGAATTTCTTTTCTTTTAAATTGAATATTTTTTAAAATCTAATATTTGATAATTTTTAGATTTAAATTAAATCGAATGTTTGTGATTATACACATCCCAAGTTCTAGGTTTGAGTCTCATTTCAACCATTTTTACTTCTTTTTTCCCTAACATTTACTGCATTATAAGATATGTATATAAAATAGTGCAATTTATATTATTAAGAGTAGCTTGGTGTAGTGGTAAAGGTATGGGAGTATTGCCCTTTAGTCCTAGGTTCAAACCTGCATAAGGTTATTCTTTCATTTTTGATTAATTTTCCTTATTAAATAAAATAAATTAAAATTTGAGTAAATTTATCCAATTTGGTAAAGACACGTGTCATTATCTGATTGATTGATTAATTTTATTTAATTTAAAATAAAATTAGGATCAAATTGATTTAATAAGTAAATAACAAGGACCAAATGTATAATTTTACAAATTTCAGTTAACTGCCACGTCACTTTTCCGTAACCCCTTTGTTAGTTTTTTAACGGTTGTGGTCAAAATATGTCAATTTAATAAATTTGGTGGTCTGATTAACGAGTTGCTTAGCTCAGTGGTCAAAATAAGTATCTCAAATAGTTCGGTGGTCACTGGTGTAGTTTACACTAAAATATATCATGTCATATAAAAATATTAATAAAGAATTCATATCATTTTAGAGTGTTTAAAATAAGATCAATTCAAAAGCTGAATTATTAAATTGAAAATTTTAAATTTTAGTGACTAGAAAAGAGTGATAAGAAATTTGAGTGATGAATAATGTACTTTACCCATATTTCTAATACAACATGAGAGTGTAAACCAAAACCAGTTCAAAACATCTAAAACCCGACTTAAATGGTTTTATTTTTTGTTCCAATTCCCGGTTTGAAATGGTTCAGATGAAGAAAAAAAAGCTTCTATACGACTGATTGAACCGAAGGATTAGTCGTTTCCCGATTTAACCGATCGGTCTGATTCCAACTATAATAATTTCAATTGAGACTGTACGTCTCCTCCGTCATATAAATCAATTTTTGTTGTAAATAAAGTAAAGAAGAACAAGAATAATAAACAAGGACAAAGATGAGAGACAAAAAGAGATACTTGTATTATATTCTTAATATAGGGTAGTATACAATATTTTTCAAACTCTATATTTATAGGCATAAGATGGAAACCCGAATAATAAAGTACATTAAAGTCTCATTTAATATATGGATATCTACTAATTTAGGGATGTAAAAACAGGTAATTAGATGGGTTTCAGGTCAGGTTCTGTCAGGTCGGGTCAAATCAGATACAGGTCATTTCAGGTCGTTTTTCTGTTTTGACTTGATTCGGGTCGAGTTCATTTCGGGTTGATTACGTTTCAAGTCGGGTTCATTTCAGGTCGGGTCAAACGATTAATTGACGGGTTAATTCGGGTTCGAGTATACTTCAGGTCGGATTCATTTTAGGTCGGGTTCATTCGGGTTTCGAATTCGTATTAAGTTTGAGTTTGGTACAAATAGTCGATAGACTTTGGGTTGGTCATTCATTTCTAGCTAATTATTCAACGCCTTTCACGAACATGAATCACATTAAAAATAAATATTAGACAATAGAATGAACAAAAATGTCATCAAGTAATTCATTTCTAAAATATTAGAGTAAATTACAAAAATTATAAATTAATAAGGGTCAATTTTTGTGAAAAATAAAATTTTAGGGACTAACATGAATAAATATATCATCATATTAAAAACACTTGACTAAATTGCAAAAAAAATAAATAGGGGTCAATTAGGAATAAGAATATGGTTTTATCCTTTTACGGACTATAATGAACAAAAATATTACATTAAAATTATAAACATTAGACTAAATTACAAAAAATGAATAGGGGTCAATTTGGACTAAAATTAAAGTTATAGGGGCTAGAATGAACAAAAATATCAGCAAATGATTCATATCTAAATATTGGAATAAATTATAAAAATTATAAATTAATAAGGCTAAATTTTGGTGAAAAATAAAATTTTAGTTAATATTATGAATAAAAATATCTTAATATTAAAAACAGTGGATTAAATTACAAAAAAATGAATAAGGGTCAATTTGGAATAAAATAAAGTTTTAGGGACTATAATGAACAAAGATATTAAAATAAAATTATAAAAATTGGACTAAATTACAAAAAAAGAATAAGGGTCAATTTGGAATAAAAATAAAGTTTTAGGGGCTATAATGAACAAAGATATTAAATTAAAATTATAGACATTGGACTAAATTACAAAAAAAAAAGAATAAGGGATCAATTTGGAATAAAAATAAAGTTTTAGGGACTATAATGAACAAAGATATTAAATTAAAATTATAAACACTGGACTAAATTACAAACAAAAAAGAATAGGGGTCAATTTGGACTAAAAATAAAATATATGTATGTATGTATGTATGTATGTATCATGTATGCATATATATACATATATATATATATATATAATATATATACATACATATATATACATAATACATACATGTATATGTATATGTATATGTATATGTATATGTATATGTATGTATATGTATATGTATATGTATATGTATATGTATATGTATATGTATATGTATATGTATATGTATATGTATATGTATATTAGTATATATATATATATGTATGTATATGTATATGTATATGTGTATGTATGTATATATATATATGTATAGTGTGTATGTATATGTATATGTATATGTATATGTATATGTATATGTATATGTATATGTATATGTATATGTGTGTATGTATATTAGTGTGTGTGTGTATGTATATGTATATGTGTATGTATATGTGTGTATGTATATTAGTATGTGTGTGTGCATGCGTGTGTGTATGTATATATGTATATATATATGTGTGTATGTATATGTATGTATGTGTGTGCGCGCGCGTGCGTGCGTGCATGCGTATGTATGTGTGTGTGTGTGTGTTCTCTTCTCTAACTATTAGAGAGGTTTTTCAAAAAACAGGGATGAATGGTTGCTAGACCTTATGCCTTTATATAGCATTTAAAAACCTAATTCTAATTAAATTCAAATTCTTAAATATACAATATATTTAACCGAATATAATTAAATATGTAGAATCTGATTCTACTTTAATTAAGTTTCTTTTAGATATATATATATATATATATATTGAATAATATTTGATAATTACAATAACTTATCAAATATTAACATATATATAAACAAAATTATTTATAATTACAATAATTATAACATTTTCGGTTTCTCACTAATTACGTGTACAACAAGTTTGTACACATGCTATCTAATCGATATTTGTTCGTTTCAATCATAGATACACATGCTATCTAATCGATATTTGTTCGTTTCAATCATAGGGTGTGACCATTGTAGGTTCATGTAACGCTAGCAGTAATATCCAGATCAATTCTAATATTACAAGCAATGAGTGGCATCTAGCAATACATCATTGCTACCTAAGTTACATGAAATCGTGGTTCGATTTAACCTTTTTCCGTAATTAACTTCTTTTGTTTATTTCATCATTTTGTCCTCATATCTAGATCGAACACAAGTTATGGATTAGTCACACTTGTATAGTCCATCTAATGTTTCTTGATATCTTGAGTAGACTATTATAAACGAATAATTATGATATCCCATATCAATTTATTCGAGCATGGCCATGCATTTTCTAGTCTCACTCAATCAAGTGGCCTATGATATTACTTCTATTATGTTGGAGGGACAAATCATATCTTGATCAACCATATTTCGCTACATGGATTATGACATATCCAATATTAGTCTTTATAGTGTAGTCAGTTACGACACACATTTGACCGTATCAAAATATGTCACTTGCGATGTTGAAATAATGACGATCTCAAGTCTGGGGATCATACATGTAGTTATCACTGTAAGCAATGTTGTGACTGTCATATAATAATCCAAGAAACATGCTCATAGCGGGTCAGTCCAGTATATTGTTCCCTAAAACATACTTATGTATTGATTTTGAAATCTCTATGTCAATGACAACACTTTGTCATCAATCAAGTACATATTAGTCTTAATACATTATTGTTGTCCAAACTCACAATAATTCTTGACTAAGGACATTCAAAAATAACTAAATTATTCTAAGGACTTTATTATAATTCAGTTTATTTATAGATACACAGAATAATACTAAAATAATAATAATGGCTTTATATTAGTAAATAAGATAAAATAAGTATGTCTTTTACAACCATCTCATGATTGGTCTTTGGGCATACTCCAACAATCTCCCACTAGCACTAAGACCAATCACTTATGTATCTAATACCAAGAGACTTAGTTTGACGTTCATGATTCTGCTGTGTCAGAGGCTTTGTCAGTGGATCGGCGATATTGTCATCTGTTGGTACTCTGCATATTTCTTCATCTCCTTGATCAACGATTTCACGAATGAGATGGTAACGCCTAAGTATATGTCTAGATCGCTGGTGAGATATGGGTTATTTTGCTTGTGCGATGGCCCTGTTGTTGTCACAACGTAGATCTATATCATTTGATTTGCTAGGCACGACCCCTAGTTCAGATATGAACTTTTTGATCTAAACAACCTCTTTTGCAGCATCACTTGCTGCAATATACTCGGCTTCTATTATAGAATCTTCTACTGTATCTTGCTTTAAACTCTTCAAGCTTAAAGCACCTTCATTAAGGCAAAACACAAAACCCGATTGGGATCGGGAATCATCTTTATCAATTTGGAACCTTGTGTCGGTATAACCTTTTATACTTAGCTCTTCCTCACCTTCATGCATAAGAAATTTATCTTTAGTTATTCTTAAGAACTTAAGGATGTTTTTGACTGCAACCCAATGACCTTCACCGGGATCTACTTGGTATCGACTTGCCATACCGGACGTGTACATAGCATGACATACATGATAGATCCAATGACCGAAGCATATGGAATCTTACTCAGTGCTCTCTCTCTTGAGGTGTTGAAGGACACATTTCCTTCGAGAGCAAAATACCATGTCTCACAGGTAAGAATCATCTTTTAGGTTCTTCCATACTGATTCTTTTTAGTACTTTATCTATGTATGTATTTTGAATTAGTCTTAGAAGTCGTCTTGATCTATAGATCTTGACTCCTAATATGTAGGTTGCTTCACCCAAGTCTTTCATAGAAAAACATTTTCCTAACCAAGTTTTTACAGACTGTAAGGTACCTATGTCATTTCCTATTATTAGTATGTCATCCACATACAATACCAAGAATGTAACAGTGCTCCCACTAGTTTTCTTGAAAACACATGGCTCATCTTCATTTTTAATGAAACCAAACTCTTTGATTGCCTCATTAAAACAAAGATTCCAACTTCGAGAAGCTTGCTTCAACCCATAAATGGATCTTTGTATCTTGCATACTTTTAGGGCATCTTTTGGATCGACAAAACCCTCAGGTTGTGTCATGTACACATCCTCATCTAATTTTCCATTAAGGAAAGCAGTTTTGACATCCATTTGCCATATTTCATAATCATAATATGCAGCTATTGCAAGCAATATCCGGATAGATTTAAACATAGCAATAGGGGAAAATGTTTTATCGTAGTCTATACCATGAATTTGATGAAATCCTTTAGCGACCAATCACCCTTTGTATGTTTGTATATTGCCATCCATGTCGGTTTTCTTTTTGAAAACCTATTTGCACCCTATGGGCTTAATTCATTCGGGTGGGTCAACCAAAGTCCATACTTAGTTTTCTAACATTGAATCCATCTAGGATTTCATGGCTTCTAGCCATTTCTCAGAGTTTGGGCTCTCCACTGCTTCCCGATAAGTCCTAGGCTCATCTTGGTCCATGAGAAGAACATCTCTATGCAATGTGACGAGAAATCCATATCTTTCAGGCGCATTGCGTTCTCTCATAGATCTTCACAGTGGTTGTGTTTCAAGAACGATTGGATGTTCCTCAACTATTTGTGGAACTTGTAGTTGTTCAATCTTTGGTTTAGTGATCTGTGGTTGATCTTGAATTTCCTCAAGTTCAATATTTCTCCCATTTCCTTTTCTGAAAATGAATTCTCTTTTGAGGAAAAAACTCGTTCGAGCAACAAACACCTTGTTCTCAGATGGATTGAAGAAATAGTATCCTTTTGTTTCTTTAGGATACCCTACAAAATTACACTTATGAGATTTAGGTTTGAGTTTTGTAAACATCTGATGTTTAACATAAACTTCGCATCCCCAAATTTTCATAAAAGACATACTAGGACGTTTCTCACTCCACATCTCATATGGTGTCTTTTGAACCGATTTAGATGGAACACGATTTAGTGTGAAAGCAATTGTTTCTACCGCATGTCCCCAAAAAGAAGTTGGAAGATCAGTATGACTCGTCATTGACCGAACCATGTCTAACAATGTTCGATTTCTCTTTTTAGAGACTCCATTGTGTTGTAGAGTACTTGGAGGTGTAAGTTGTAAGACAACCCCACATCCTTTAAGAAGTTCATCAAACTCTAGGCTTAAGTATTCTCCTCCTCGATCTGATCGAAGAACTTTGATACTCTTTCCTAATTGGTTTTGTACTTCATTCTTAAATTCCTTGAATTTTTCAAAGGCTTCAGATTTATGATGCATTAGGTAAACGTACCTATATCTACTGAAGTCGTCAGTGAAAGTAATGAAGTATTGAAACCCTCCTCTGGCTTGTGTATTCATCGGTCCACATACATCACTATGTATTAGACCTAATAAATCACTTGCTCGTTCATTTTTACCGTCAAACGGTGATTTGGTCATTTTTCCCATTAAGCAAGGTTCACAAATATCTAATTCTTCGAAAATAAAAGAATCCAAAAATTCATCTTTATGAAGTTTTGATATGCGTTTCTCACTTATATGACCCAAGCGACAATGCCAGAGATAAGTTTGATTAGAGTCATTTGTTTTTGATCTTTTCGTATTTATGTTACATATGAAATTGTCTTAATCTAAGATATAGATGTCATTGATTAATTAAGCCATACCATAAAAAACATTATTGAGGGAAAAAAGAACAACTATTATTCTTAATAATAATCCCAAAACCAATCTTGTCCAAACAAGAAATTGAAATAATGTTTTTAGTCAAATTAGGTACAAAATAACAATCATCTAAATCTAAAACAAGTCCACTAGGTAATGACAAAGTATATGTTCCTATAGCTAATGCAGCAACTTTTGTTCCATTTCCAATTCGTAGGTCAACATCTCCTTTTGCTAATTTTCTACTCATTTTTAGTCCATGTACAAAAGTACAAATGTGAGAACCACAACCGGTATCTGATACCCAAGAAGTAGATGTTGATATATTAATATCAGTAACATAAATACCTGATCTAGACTGTCCATTTTCTCTTACCTTCTTGATGTCCTCAAGATAGACAAGGCAGTTTCTCTTCCAATGTCCAGCATTGTTGCAATGGAAACACTTTCCTTCTTTTGCAACTCCTCCGTTGGGTTTTAATGCAACATTTCCTTTGATGGGCTTTGGCTTTGCCTTGGTGTTGGGCTTTCCTTTTCTGTTATCTTTTCGGACCATCAAAATAGGTTTGTAGCCAACCTTTTTCATGTTGTTCTCTGTTGTTCTTAACAGACCAAGCAACTGGGGCAACGATTTGTTAATTTCATTCATATTGAAATTAAGAACAAACTGATTAAAACTATCCGACAACGATTGCAGGATAACATCAGTAGCCAATTCAACACTTAGAGGGAAGCCCAACTTTTCTAGAGTCTGAATATACCATATCATTTTGAGAACACGAGTTCCCACTAAAGTTCCCTCAACCATCTTGCATCGAAACAAAGCCTTAGGGGTCTCATACCTCTCTTAACGAGCTTGCCCCTCATATAATTCCTTGAGATTTTTAACCATCTCATAGGGAACCATGTCCTCATGTTGCTTCTAAAGCTTAGGGGTCATGGTCGTAAGCATCAAACAACCGATATCTACCATGTCACTTGAGTATTTTTCAAATGCTTCTAATTCATATTTAGAGGCATCATCTACTGGCTTTTTAGGGATAGATTCTTCGATGACTGTTAGTTTCTGTTCTTCTTTGAGGACAATCTTCAAATTGCGGAACCAGTCAAGGAAGTTCAAGCCATTTAATTTGTCCTTTTCAAGGACGGATCGCAATGATAATGTGTTTTCCATAAAACTACAACGATAAAATATGTTTTATAAGTACCTATTTATCATGTTTATAGAGTAATAACATTCCCACTATTAAAAACCCTCAAAATCGAAAAACTTGCTAAAAGTATTTCTAGTGGGTAATGATCCATATTTCATTTTATTCTAAGTCAACTTTGGCTTTACTCCTAGAATTCAATTATTTAGGTAAGCAACACTTGCTAATTACATCTCATGTAATTCCTATATTTGATGAACAACTATTTGTCCAAAACAAAAGTTCATATAGTCTAATAGAAAGAACATTAATGAACAGTGCACTAGGTAGGTAACTTATGTAAGAGAGGTGGTGTACTGGGCACGCTTAAATACCAAGTCTTTCAAAGAACCAATCCTAGACATGCACTTTCGTATTGTTTTTCAATCACCAAAGTTCTTGAACAATCATTAGTCTTTAGGTTTCTAATCTTATTAGAATAACCTAGTTTAACCAATATTACTCCCAGTGAATATCATTTGCTTATTCTTCACGTTTAACCAGGATATCTCTAAGTATTTTGCTTTGGAAAAACCTACATAGTACCGATCGAGGTTTTAACGAGGGCTAATATTGGATGACTAATTTTAATTAAATATGGAGGTTTTTTGTTATATTAATCTCACCATTCTATTATGATCTAATCAGTTACCATTATGCTAAAATAATATACATTGTATCACATACATGTAAAACAGTAAATATAAATGCAATGGTTATAGCCCTTAAAACTAAGCTGGCACATCCCAAGCCAATGAGAGAACCAAAATTACTAAAGATAGAACTTGCTTCTCAAGCACCTAATCCACATTTGATCGGCCCATTAGTCTGCTCCTTTGGTCCACGCTTTCTCCGTAAATATTACAATTTTTCATAAACTCGTTTTACATACGAGGGAGTAAGATGAGAAGAGAATTGCAATAGAAGAAAGAAAGGCACGACACGCAGGCCATATTTATATAAAATCAAAGTAAATAGGCTATTTGGGCTATAACCATGCATTTTAAACACCGCGCATATCATTCAAAACATACACATGTTTTATCTTGTTAATTAAGATTATCTAAATAGTTCTCACGACCTTTGTTGCCTACGCGGTCCGGTAGATTTGGGGTCGTCTGGTCCGCCTGTAGAGTGCGGACCTGGCGGCCCCGGTATGACAGGAAATTTTTTAATTTTGGCACATCGATTACTATGGAAAACCTCACGATTTGATAACTTTTATCAATAGATTCATGTTTTGGGGATTTTCAATCCCTAAGGTTTTTCACTCTGAAACAACCATTATTCCTCTACCAAAAACGATTTGCTATCTTAACCGTATGTTCATCATGTCAACTATTAACATATGATTATCAAAAGCTTACCGCAACAAACACATGATTAACACTTAACCATCGATCGTAAAAACTTGTTAAAATAGATTAACATATTAAACGCGGCTGGATTCAATTTTTACATTTCGCACAAACATCACATACTCGTCAAAAAAGAAAAAGTAAAACATGCATCTCATACAAAAAATCATCCAAGTATTTAAGTTCGAATTCATATCGTACAAGTGGCTCTGATACCACTGTTGGGAAATACTGGTACACCCTATGGCGCAGCGAAAAAATTATCCGACGTAATCCACTAGTGATCCATGTGCAAGGGACGAATTCGGGGTGATAAAAGATGAAATGTTACCTTAATAAATCTGGAATCTGGAAATCTGTAGGGAATTAAGATAACCAAATCGAATCCGAGTCATCACAATAGCGTTCCGACCTCTACGCAGTCCACCCGAATGAAACGAATAATATTTTTTCTTCTCTAACTATTAGAGAGGTTTTTCAAAAACCATGGATGAATGGTTCCTAGACCTTCTGCCTTTATATAACATTTATAAACCTAATTCTAATTAAATTTAGATTCTTAAATATACAATATATTTAACCGAATATAATTAAATATGTAGAATCTGATTCTACTTTAATTAGGTTTCTTTTATAGATATATATGTACTTTAATAATATTTGATAATTACGATAACTTATCAAATATTAAGATATATATAAACGAAATTATCCATAATTACAATAATTATAATATTTTCAGTTTCTCACTAATTACGTGTATAACAAGTTTGTACACATGCTATCTAATCGATATTTGTTCGTTTCAATCATAGGGTATGACCCTTGTAGGTTCATGTAACGTTAGCAGTAATATCCAGAACAATTCTAATAATACAAGCAATGAGTGGCATCTAGCAATACATCATTGCTACCTAAGTTACATGAAATCGTAGTTCAATTTAACATTTTTTTCGTGATTGACTTCTTTTGTGTATTTCATCCTTTTGTCCTCATATCTAGATCGGACACAAGTCATGGATTAGTCACACTTGTATAGTCAATCTAATGGTTCTTGATATCTTGAGTAGACTATTATAAATGAATAATTATGATATCCCATATCAATTTATTTGAGCATGGCCATGCATTTTCTAGTCTCACTCAATCAAGTGGCCTGTGATATTACTCCTATTATGTAGGAGTGACAAATCCTATCTTGATCAACCATATTTCGCTACGTGGATTATGACATATCCAATATCAGTCTTTATAGTGTAGTCAGTTACGACACACGTTTGACCGTATCAAAATATGTCACTCGCGATGTTGAAATAATGATGATCTCAAGTCTGAGGATCATACATGTAGTTATTACCATAAGCAATGTTACGACTGTCACATAATAATCCAAGAAACATGCTCATAGCGGGTCAGTTAAGTATGTTGTTCCCTAACATATACTTATGTATTTATTTTGACATCTCCATGTAAATGACAACACTTTTTCATCAATCAACTACATATTAGTCTTAATACATTATTGTTGTCCAAGCCCACAATAATTCTTGACTAAGGACATTCAAGAAGAACTATATTATTCTAAGGACTTTATTATAATTCAGATTATTTATAGATACACATAATAAGACTGAAATAATAATAATGGCCTTATATTAATAAACAAGATAAAATAAGTATGTCTTTTACAACCATCTTATGATTGGTTTTTGGGTATACTCCAACACTCAGTTGGTTTGGGTAAGTAACACTCTCAGTTCCTTTTTGGATTTCTACATTTTTTTGTTGTATGTGTTCATTTATGATTTTTGCTAACTGTGTTATCTCTCTCATTTCTCAGGTATATCTCTGATCTCTCAAACTCTCGATCTTCCACGTATTGGTTTGTTTCATTCTTTCTATATATATGTTCTGGGTTTTGTATATAAATGTGTTATCTATTCTGGTTTCTGGGTTTTTAGATATTCTATGTTCTGTTTCAATGGTTTAATCCGAGTATATGTGTTGTCTATTCTGATTTATGGGTTTTGGGTTTTTAGATGTTCTCTGTTCTATTTCAATGGTTTGATCCGAGTATATATGTTGTCTATTCTGATTTCTGGGTTTTGGGTTTTTAGATGTTCTCTATTTTGTTTCAATGGTTTAATCCGAGTATATATGTTGTCTATTCTGATTTCTAGGTTTTTAGATGTTCTATGTTCTGTTTCAATGGTTTAATCCGAGTATATAGGCTGGACATCACGTTTTGTGATGCTACTGGTATCAAATGAGGTTTTTAAAGGACCTTGTGGACAGGTTTAACAATGCCACGTATACAAATTAATATCATTGAGTTTCTTTGTTCTGTTTGTTACTTTGTAGATTTGTTATTTGTTCTATTTTTTTCAGTCTCTAACAACAAATCACAGTGTTTACTTTTCAGTATTTAGCACAGTTATGGATGTTGATTCTTATGAGTTGGAGTATCCTGGTGAAAGAGGTATATTCCTCTCCTTTTTTAATTTCATAATTATATTTGTATTATTTTTGTCAATCACTAATACATGTTTGTTTGTTTGTTTGAAGTGGATAAAAATGATCAAATGTCTGAAATAGCTCGTACCCATAAGAGAAGGGCTACAACTGCAAATTTAGTGGACTTTGGGAGAAGAACTTCTCATGTTTGGGATCATTATACCTTCATTAAGCAACCTGTAGGTCTTTTTGTGCTCTGTAAGTATTGCAAATCCAAAAGCTATAAAGCAAATTCTTATGTTGGGACATCTAACCCTAAAAGGCATACTAAAAAATGCCAAACTTACAAAGATTTTATTGTTATTAATACCAATAGCAGTACGGAAAGTTCTTTTGATCATAAATGATACTGTAATTTATTTACTGAAGCTATTTTGTGTCATGGTTATGCTTTGAGTGTGGTTGAGCATGAAAAACTTAGGGTTTTGTATTAGTATCTAAATCCTAATGTGAAGGATATTTCGAGGTATACTATTACTAATCATTGCATGTTAAAGTATGAGCAGCAAAAAATTGCTACTTGATTCAATGCATTCTGTTCCAAGTCGTATCTATTTTACATGTGATGGATGGTCTGTTTACACTTCACTTTCATATTTTGCTCTGACTGCACATTATGTTGATAATAACTGGAAACTTCAGTCTAAAATACTGAATTTTCATCGTTTTCCCCCACCCTATGATGGTGAGTCTATTTATAAGTTTGTGAAAAAAATATTATATGAGTGAGGTCTTGAGAAAAAGCTTTTACCATAACTCTTGATAATGCTTCTGCAAATGAGAAAATGGTTAAGCGTCTCAGAGATGATTTGCATGCCATTTTTCCCATTCCATGCAATGGTATGTACTTTCATATAAGGTATGCTGCCCATATTTTGAACTTGATAGTTCAAAAAGGTTTGAAGGTAATTGACTCTTCTGTTATTAAATTGCGTAAAATTGTTAAGTTTATTGATTCTTTTGATGCTAGACTTTGTAGCTTTGAATTGGATGTTAAAGATTGTGGTTCTGCTTTTTCTGGTAAGTTGATATTGGATGTTCCTACTCGATGGAATTCTACTTACTCAATACTTCGTAGGGCAATTGATGCTAAATTAACTATCAATTTGTTTGTTAATAGGGAAATGACTTGGATATAATTAGTGAAGATGATTGGGAAACTGCTCAATTAATATGTGATTTCCTTGAGCCATTTTTTGAAATTACTAATCTGTTTTCAGGATCTAAGTATCCCACTTCTAACTTGTACTTGACAATGTTGTTGCCATTGAGTGTGATACTCATAATGATCCCTATGAGGGCATTTCTGCAATGGCAGAACCTATGCTTGAATTGTATGAGAAATATTGGTCTGATCACTCAATGATTCTCTCATTTGCTATTTTGCTTGATCCTCGATATAAATTACAACTTCTGAAGGAGTTGTACGGTGTCCTCTATGTTGAGGATGAGGTTGAAAGGAGGGTAAGCCTTGTTTATAATGACTTTGTTAATTTGTATATTCAAAAGTTGTACTCTGTTCTTCTTCAAATTCTTCTGTCCAAAGTAACTCCCCTCAAAGTACAAGTGTGTCAAGTTCCGGCCGACCTCAAACATTTAAAAAATCCAATCTATTTCATGTTAGTCTTTATTTTCTTAAAGTTCAATTAGGCTTCTGTTTTTACATTTAATTAATTTTTTTGTTTCAATTACAGTTTACTGATTAACCTTTATCTTTTTAATGTTAGAAATCTGATGTTGACTCCTACATTACTTTGCCCCTTCTCCCTCGTACTGATGATGCTGAGTTTGATATTTTAGAGTATTGGAAAGCACAATCTGTTTCTTTTCCCATACTTTCACAAATGGCTAGAGATGTTTTAGCCATTCCAATCACTTCAGTTGCTTTCGAATCTTCATTTAGCATGGGGGGTCAGATTTTGAACAAGTTGAGGGCTAAACTCTTGCCTAAAAATGTTAAGATATTTGTAACAACCCGTAATTGGTTGTATGGTTTTAAACCTAAGGAAAGGGGTGGAGATTATCTTACTATTGTGAAAGATTCTTCAATCTCTAAGCATATATTATTTAGTGTCAAAAGAATACTTAAATCTAATATTTCATATATATATATATATAATTGATTATATATGTATATATAATAAAAATATTATTTAACATTTTAAATTTATTTAAAAAGTAATAGTTTACATTTATCAACACTTAACACTTTATATTTATCAAAACTTTAAAATCATCAAATCATAGACTTCTTCAAATGTCAGGTAAATATCATTATCAACTATTAAGCCAGGTCAATATCAGTTCAGGTCAACAAAAGGTCGGGTTCAAAACAGGTCGGGTAATATCGGATCTCGGGTCGATTTAGTCGGGTAATATCGGTTATCTGCCAGGTCAGGCTCGAGTTCGTTTTAGTCGAATGCAAGTCAAGTTTTGAGTCCACAATAACAAGTCTAATTCAGGTTCGGGTCATTTTCGATCGGATGCAATTTGGGTTTGGTTACTATAGTAACAGGTCTAATTCGGGTTCGGGTTAACAACAGTCGGTTACAGATCGGGTTCGGGTCATCAAATTCTCGAGTCAAACCAGATTCTGACTCGAGCAAGTTTCAGTCGGGTTTTTAGGTCAGGTCAACTTTTTACATCCCTATCCACCATAAATAAAGATATTCATAGCACTCCCCCTGGATGTCTATGAAGATAATGTGCCTCGTTAAAACCTTATTAAGATAAAAACCCAATGGGAAAAAAATTCTTAGTGAATGGAAAAGAGTGTACACATCTTTGATACGCATAACATGTTGCCTCATTAAAAATCTTACCAGGAAAACCCATTGGGCAAAACCTTGGTTAAGGGAAAAAGAGTGCAACGCATATTTACTCCCCCTCATGAAAACATCACATAAGATCTTTGAATCTTCAAAATTCAATCTTGAATACTATTTTTCTAAAGATCATGAGGGATGAAACTTTGGAGTAATATGTTCCATAATGTATCCACCTTGCATTATCTCTACACAAGATAGCTTTGTATCATATCTTGTGAAAGTAAATCACATATCTTCTCGATATGTTAGGTTAATGGTCTTAGCCAAACTCATTTTTGGCTTGTCTCGTGCATAACAATTATTTCTACAAGATTTGAGGAGGCATCGACGAATGTTTGAAGATCTAAAGGTAATGATCTTTGTATATCCATGAATATTTCTTGACCAACTAATATATGGTGTTTCTAGATGAATTATTTATTTATCTTTCTTTCGAAGATAAATTTATTCACACCCAATAATCTTGCAATCATAAGGATACTCAATAGATATGCTTTATCCATATTAAATATTCTTTAAGATTCTTTCAGCTGATGTCCATTCATAGATAAAGAGACATATTTAAATGCTCGATCTTTAGGTCGAGATAAAACTTAATGTCAAGACTCCTTTTCTCAGATACTTTCATTAAATGCATTGAAATCACTTCACGAGTTTCCAATTTGAAGCTCTTTAGGAGTTCTAATGAAATTCAAATTATCATAATGAATCTTGATCCAAACTCCTTTATAAAATACATAAGGGAATCTGATTATTCTTACAGTATTTCCTCAATTAGTACTCACTAAGGCGATTATACCAAATACACCAAAATATAAATATTCAAGGGGCATATCTAAATAAATTTTATCAGAAATTTCCAAATGCTTCTAGCTTTTTAAATCCTTCAAGGATAAATAGGGATCCACAAAATAATTAGACACATATAAAATATTTCATAACTGCCAAAGTAATTGCATCCACCATGAAGTAATTAGAATTATTCATAAATCATAATTCAAGTCGTATTTACGACTACTTATTTGTGCCCCACTTGCATTACACCTTTAGGTGTTTGGACTGTTGGTCCAAATACTTCTTTTTAAAGTTCAAAGCGTCTTTCTACATTGACCACTCATTTCAATATCTATAGATTTCTATAAAAGATCATCGTTTTCTTTCTTTACTTTTATAGAAGTTTTCTATGTAAAATTGTTTGTAAAATCGTTGTCGACAACTTTTCAATTTTTCTGGTTCCATTCTTATAGTGACATAACTCATTGAGATCTCTTTAAGATTTCAATCTTTATTTCAGGTACCTAAAACTCTTCAAGAGTTTTATTATCAGTTATGTCTTGGATCTCTTCAGGGGCACCCGCCTCCAATATATGACCATCTCATACTATTTTTCATTTACGAGAATTTTGATCATTGAACCAATTTTCCTGCTTCATGCATGATTTACATCCATTTCCTCTAACATGTAATTCAAATTTAGAGCATTTCAGCTGGTATATGAGACTTAGTTACTCTCATTGGTTAGCAAATATGTCTGGCAGTTGACATGTAATAAAATGAATTATCTTATGAACTTCTGGTTCAAATACGAGGATCTAGATAACGATAATTCATTTTCCTTTATCCAGCTGATTATTATCTCCCCCTGATGTTGAGAAAAATCATGTCATAAATGATTCTCCAATTAATGTTTAAACATAAAAGGAGACTCATGCTCAATATATATTCTCAACCCTTTTTATATACCCATTTTGTGCGTTATGGTGGAGCAATTCAACTATATATCGCACATTCAAAAATTAAAAATGGGAAATATATGGCTTCTGACCAAAACCAATCATAACGATGAGTTTATTATAACTCGTTGGCTTGATGAGTATAAGTGATGCTATATGTGAAATATCATATAGATACTTTTTTCTCATAGTTTAGCTATTAAAGAGGAGGCATCCAATTAAAATTTTGCTAAACTATATTTTTCATAATCAATAGGCTTTGTAACAACTGATATAGCCTAAAATATAAACCCACTAGCTTTTGCAAGACGAATAGTCTAACTGTATAATCTGAACCATTTTATAATCAATCTCACAAACTTCTGGTTGTAAGTTTATAAAACGATGTAGGTGCATCTACTAAAATCATATAAAACTTTTAACATTTGTGGATAAATGGGCCAATATTTCATTCAAATATGCAAGACATGCAGTCTCAACTTTAGTACAAGAACTTCAAGTTCTTTTGGTAAGTGGGATCTTAATCAGTTCCTTTGAGAACAAGCAATACAAGAACTTCATGTTCTTTTAGTAAGTGGAATTTAATCAATTCCTTTGAGAACATGCACTACAAGAACTTCAGGTTCTTTTAATAAATGTGCATATAAATCCCAATAGCTTTCGCATCATTATTGATCAAGATGGTCTAACCGATCATGCCAACTATATATACATGTGTATATATATATATGAATTTGTAAACTTCTTGTTTACCATAACATGTGATTCAATCTCACTTGTACATGTGTGGTACAAATTTTGAAATACAAGTTCCTTTGAAATTTGATAATACATTGTCCACCAAAAATTATTCCTTTGAATAGGAATATATTTAGCTCTCTCGGAGCTTTCAATGGAAATTATTCTTTTGGTAGCAATATATAACTCTTCTAGAGCTTTCAACTGACTTTTTGGCTGCCAGAACTTATATCCAAATTGGTTTATTTCAAATGTCAGTTGATAACATATGTTATCTATAATTCCCGAAGGATTGTTTTGCGAACTCATATTGCTCTCTTAAAATTTCTACTTTTAGTGGTGACAATATCATTACCATTAGCGATAATTATTACAATATTCACAATGATGCACTTTTCATAATGTGCTTTTTCTCGAGAACTTATTTCTCTTCTGGAGCATCAATATTTTCAGTACTTTGAGATATAGTACTCACATTATTCTCTTGCATTTAAATGGGAAAATATATCTTATGCTTTTACTGAGCATAAATCGTCACCAAAGATTGTATTTGACAAGTAATCATGTGAAACAAAATAAATAAATGTCATAATATATATATATATACAAACCAACATAAAACAAAGATTTAATCCTCGTACGCGGCATTGTTAAACTAGTTCACAATGTCCTTTAAAAACTTCCTTTGAGACCAGTAGCCTCGCAGAACGAGATGTCCAATCAATATATTTGGATTAAACCAAGAGAAATAGAGAAAATATTAACTAATTAAAGAATATACTTTCGGCATTAAATTAATATATAAAGTACAAATAATTATTATGTAAAGTAAATAAATATAAAATAAAATAAATTAAAAGATCAATAATTCTCTTCTAGGTTATGAGAATAATTAGAAGACGATATATTTCTTTCAAGGGTTATAAGGAATTCAACAACGTCCAAATGAGTTGGACTAATATCATCTTCTTTATTTTCGCAAACAAAATTTGCTTTCATTTTCTTTTCTTTATCAATCAATGACTGTTGATTTTTCAGCGTACGACAAGTACGAGACCAATAGTTTATAACGTCACATTGGTAATAAAAAGGATTTCACTTCCTTAGAATGATCTTTATCACTCTTGTCATCCTTATAACCCCACTACCGGCGGGTAGAAGCATTCTTAAAATGACCATATTTTCTATGTCTATATTCATAGCTTCAGTCGCGACCACAACTATTAATGTGATCTTTATTATTTCCATAATATAATCTCACATTCACTTCAGGGAATGAAGTGGAGCCAGTGGGCCTTTAAAAATCTTTTTCACGATATTGTGTCTGAGGACAATATTATTTGCGTGAAAAGTATAGTATGTTTTTATTAACATATCCTCATTATTGATACTCAATAATTTGGATCATATCGAAGTTATGTCACTAACTGAATAGTGATTTACCATGTTTGCATTCACTTCAGGGAATGAAACAGATTCAATAATCGCATGGAATAAACATCATACTTACATTCACTTCAAGGAATGCCTCCCATAAAACTTTTTGCACCAAGACGAATTTTCGTAACCTAAACTTGGGAGAAATAGTCGAGTTTTTCGCCGCATGAGAATTATTGTTTTCGAGCAAAATCACCATAGTTTATCGCACTTTAAATCATAATTTAAAGAATAAAAATAAAATCAAAATTTACCGCTATTGATTTTTTTCTCGAGGACAATGGAGGCATAGCAAATGACCAAGATAGCTTCTCATAATAATCTCGTCTCTTTCCAAGCTATTATACCATGTAAAACTCAAAACACGGTTAAAAATATCAACTTTTATCAATAGAATATCATAAACAAATATTGATGTTTAATTATAAACTAAATAAATAGGGAAATCTCAATAAACTTACATCAATGATGTTCACACACAATTTTAATTAAGAAGTTATTGGTATGACAATATTTAGTAGAAAACACCAATTGCCCATGGTTAAAATTGAATTTAAAGTAAGTGTGGACTAAACAAAATAAAATAGAAACATGAGGAATCATATGCAAGATTATCCCCTTCCATGAAAAAAATAGGCGCACATGCGCTGCTGCGCAAACATGTTTTCTTTTACTTTTAATTTAATTTTTTTCTTTTTTTATTTATACTAATATATACTGGTTATTATTTTTGGTTCAAACATGTCAAATGTATATTAGTAAAGATAGTAATTTAAAATTGTATAATTTATATCGAACATAGTCTCTCAATCTCTGTCAATTCGTCCTTTGATTTGTGAGAAGCCACAAATTCACCTCTGTCCAATGCTCAACTATAATCAAACATGTCTCTATGATTTTTCAAAAATTAAAATTTAAAGCGAAAGACTATCAATAACTAAAAAAACAGGGAAAATAACTTATCTTTGGTTCAACGTAGAATCGAATTTTTTTCGATAATTCCTTTGGGACTCGAACGAAGAGCACCAAAATCTTTCGAGCAAACTCGTGCTGATAACGTGTTGTAAATAAAGTAAAGAAGAACAAGAATAATAAACAAGGACAAAGATGAGAGACAAAGAGAGAGACTTGTATGATATTCTCAATGTAGGGTTGTATACAATGCTTTCCAAACTCTATATTTATAGACATAAGATGGAAATCCTAATAATAAAGTACATTAAAGTCTCATTTAATATATAGATATCCACCATAAATAAAGATATTCATAACAATTTTATATTTTTTTAGCAAAAAGAGTATGTTCCATTAGTTTTATTAGCAGAATCTATGTTTTCTGAATAATAATAATAATAATAATAATAATAATAATAATAATAATAATAATAATAATAATAATAATAATAATACACAAATCACTTATAAAAAGTCATAAAATGCAAAATATAAGATAAAAATTTCAAATCATAAAAATTAGGAGAAACTACATTTAAAGGAGACCATGGATGAAAATGAATCAAAACAAGCTGGAAAGGCCTAATTTTTGTTAAAAAAGCAACTATAAAAAATCATATTTGATTCTTTTTTATTATTAGTTTCAATTATTAAATCGGTCTAATAGAATTTTTAATATTTAATCTAATTTAAATAATTAAATATCGAATTTAACAAATTTTTAATTCAACTGATTTTGTCGAAGTTTTACCTGCATGATGCAAATGATTTAATCTTTTATTAATTACTAATATTTAATTTATTAATTGATTAATTAAAAAAAACACCGCAAAAACTTATTATGAGACAAAAATAGCCAAATCTTGATTAAGAGGAACTTCGATTATCGAATTAGGTTCAGCTCCAACCCACTAGCCTCAAACCCGGTCTGATGAGCCCGACCCATCAATAATGTCCCGGGTCCAACAATCCACACGGGTCAATCAAAGGCATCAATTAACTGGTGGGGGCCCACCTTAAGAAAAAAAAGGAAGTGCAAAGCAGCGAAGAGGGTCCCACTTTAACCATAGATAACCTCCGAGTTAACTTAACCTCTATTCTGGGTTAGATCCTCTCCTTAGCTCATCTCTATCTATCCCCTTCCCCCAAAATTGATTAGGGTTTCAAAAAAATCCCCCAAATCGATTAATCTTCTCTCCGTTTTTTTGGATTCTAAGGTCAAATCTACGAGTTCTTGCATCGAAAATTCAAACTTCTAAGGGTTCTTCAATTATTATTTTTATTCAGTGTGAATTTGATTGGAAATTGAATTGAAGAAAGAGAAAAAGAATAGGGAAAGAAAAATGGAGACGCAGAGGATAGTAGAGTTTCCTCACAAGAATATGGATAAACGACCCAGGAAAAGGCCAAGATTAACATGGGATATGCCTCCTCCTCTTCCTCCTCCTAAGGTAAAAGAGATACATTTACTTTTTCTTGAAGTTTTTCCGATTTTTCTCTTATATGATTTGGAATTACTATCAGAATAATAGTAGTTTTCAACGTCTTGCTTTGTTGTGATAATTTGACAAATTTCCCTTAGTTTTCCATCAAATCTTGTTTATATTGTGATTTAAAGAATTTTAAAATTCTAAATAATAATATAGAAAATTTAACTGCAATGAGATGATCGGTGATCTACACTTGGAATTATTTCTTTTGTTTATAGTTCACGTGAAGAAATTATTATTTGATTTGAGAAATGAGTTTTTTCTCCCTTGTGATCATTTATTTTGTTCTTTTGACATTGCAGCTTCTTCCAGCAATATATTGCGGTCAGGAATTCGGGAATGGAGGGATATCTAATTTTTCATTTCCTAATAATATGTTTTACAGGGGGATTCCTCGTAATGCATCTCCTCCTTGGAGACCTGATGATAAAGATGGTCATTATGTTTTTGCCGTTGGAGAAAGCCTAACTTCTCGATGTAATTTTGCCTCTATTGTTGCAAAATTTACTGTAGTATATGTTTTTATGTAGATTTAATAACATCTACATGTTTATATTCGTTTTTGGACAGTAAATTTTGAACTATTATGAATATCTTTGCATGAAATTGTGTAGTCATCACTGCTAAACACCTTGAGTACGATCACATTTTTTCCCCATTTTTGTCATATTCAAATTGTTCACTTATATTCTTTTAATTTCCTCATGTTTGCAGACAGGATTCTCAGTAAAATGGGTGAAGGTTAGTATTTTCTTTCTCAATCCTGGTTTGGCAATCAAGGGGAGTGGCTTCCATTCAATTAACATTCTAATCCATGTAGTTATTTTGGATTGTTGCTTAACCTGGATTATGGTCTATGAATTGTGTATTGCAGGAACATTTGGTCAAGTTCTAGAATGTTTTGACAATGAAAAACAAGAAGTTGTGGCCATCAAAATTGTTCGCTCTATAAACAAGTATCGTGAAGCTGCCATGATTGAAATTGATGTCCTTCAAAGACTCGCAAGGCATGATATTGGTGGTGCTCGGTAAGGATGTACTCAACCTTTTTGTTTTCTTATTCATTGTAGAGATTGAAGTGATTATGGTATAAGTGGTTTCATTCCTTGCAGTTGTGTGCAAATACGGAATTGGTTTGACTATCGTAATCATATTTGTATTGTGAGTATTTATTGGTATTTGTCATTTGATTAATTTGAGGGGGAAATGCAAGCTCTTTCATTCCTAAATATTCAATGAGTTAAAAAACTTGCGGATGAATTGAAATGGTTTCAACAGGTATTTGAGAGGCTTGGACCTAGCTTATATGATTTTCTCCGCAAAAACAGCTACCGTTCATTTCCCATTGATCTTGTTCGGGAGCTTGGCAGACAAATTTTGGAGTCTGTAGCATGTGTGTGGATAATTCTTGCACCGTTTATAATCTGTATTATATTTACTTCAAACCCAGTTTAGTATGAAGCAAGAGCTCTGGCACATTGGTTAATTTATTAGCTAATCTTCTACTTTTTTTCTTTTAAAGAAACTAAAAGTCCATCTTAGTTTTGATTAGACAGACTGGGGTCGATGATGATAATCTATTTCCTTACCCTAAAAAGGATTAAAAGTTTTGGTAGTTTTGCATTTACTTTCTTAATTAGTTTTCTTTTTCAAATGTGCAGTTATGCATGATTTGCGGTTAATTCACACTGATTTGAAGCCAGAAAACATTCTACTTGTTTCCTCCGAATATATAAAGGTGCCAGATGACAAGGTATTCCTTATTTGTTCTATTCCCTAGGCATGTGTGATATTGCTGTGCATAATTGGGGATTGCTTAATTCACAGTTTATGCACAATTAAACCAAGGCATTGTTGAATTCTAATATCTTGAAACATGTTCCGTTTATGTGCTCTAGTTTTTATCACGCTCTACGAAAGAGGGTTCCTATTTTAAGAATCTGCCAAAGTCGAGTGCAATAAAGCTTATTGATTTTGGGAGTACAACATTTGAACACAAGGATCATAGCTATGTGGTGTCTACTCGACATTATCGTGCACCAGAAGTCATACTTGGTTATCATCTTCATTATTGAGATGTGTATATTTTTTGGCACGTGCACGTTTTCTTGACATCTTGTAATTTTTGCAGGTCTTGGATGGAACTATCCTTGTGACTTGTGGAGTGTGGGTTGCATACTGGTTGAACTTTGCTCTGTAAGTTAATCTTTGTAGATAAGTTAGTACCTTATTGGTGTTGCTGAACACTGGAGCAGATTACATTTTTTTTTCAAGAAAAAGGAAATTAGAGTTTTTTTGAAACCTTTGTTGAGCTAGTTATTAGTTGATAAGATTAAAAATGATGCAACAGATGAATCAAGTACAAAAATCTCATTTAATATGAGCTAGCCGTTAGAAGATAAATATCGTTTTTAAGGTAGTTAGAATGTGTTTTGCAATGTTATTTGTAAAATAAGAAGGCAACTTAAAATTTCATGATTGATCTTTTGGAATCTAAAAGTTGTTGTAATTTACTTCCTGAAGAGATCATAGCCTTGAACTTTGTATATTATTCATGAACAGGGTGAGGCACTTTTCCAAACTCATGAGAACCTAGAGCATCTTGCCATGATGGAGAGGGTTTTAGGACCATTACCCCAACATATGGTGGTCAGAGCTGAGTAAGAGTGACTTTGTTGCTTGTTCTCGTTGTGAGTTTGTTGCTGAGGAAGTTCTTACATTGTGTCTGATACTATTGCAGCCGCCGTGCTGAGAAATATTTCCGGAGGGGCACACGTTTGGATTGGCCTGATGGTGCTACTTCAAGGGAAAGCCTGAAGGCAGTTTGGAAACTGCCCCGCCTGCCGGTATGTTATCATGAGCATGCTCTCTCTTTTTTAACTCATTGACAATTATCTGAACTCATCTGATATTGACAGTAACTACATTTGCTGCTTTTGATATTCATTGCACTGACTATTATCAAATGGCAGAATTATATTATTGCTTTTACTGACATGGCTCTAATTCTCCTGAACTTTGGGCACGATACTAGCATTTTTGGTCTCCAACTTCTGCTCCTAAACCCCTCTTTGCTCTTTATTTGCTGCAGAACTTAATAATGCAGCATGTGGATCATTCTGCCGGTGATTTGATCGATCTCTTGCAAGGGCTACTACGGTACGATCCAGTAGAGAGACTTAAAGCTAGAGAAGCACTAAGACATCCATTTTTTACAAGAGATCATAGAAGGTTCGGCTACCCCTTGTAATCGGAGATTGGGGCCTTTGTCAAATTCCGAGTTTGAGCAACCTTGCATACCGAGGCATATGTTGAATGGCGTTTTTGTCTTAAAAAATATTTGTTTAATCACACACGTGTATATGTATAGTATATACTCATTCCCTTTCCCGAAGGTGCTATTCGAGTCCTTTTTTTGTTTGCCCCCGGTTTTCTTCGATTCATGAACATGTTTGCTGTTATCTGGTGACCATCTTTGAATTGTATCTGCCTGATTATTTCCGGTTTGTTGTCTTGATATTCAAGAAGAGCATTATAAAGGTTGGTTTAAGAATTTATAAACTGCTTATATGTTATATTTACCCCCCCCCCCCCATTCAGGAGTGGAAGTTTAAGTCGTCATCAGAATTCAGAACCTGTCTTTTAGTTGTAATTGGGAGTTGACTTGCTTAATTTGAGCATTTAATTGAAATATAATGTTGAGGGATCAAATTAAAAAAAATTAAGTTATGGCATATCAGCTGTAAGTGGCGCCGACCAAAATAATTTAGTCTACAATGATGTAGCCAAATTAATAAATATTAGAACAAATAAATTAAAATAAAATAAAGTAGTCACGAGATAAGAAAATAGAAGAACAAGAAAAAAGAGGGGAAAGAAACATGAGAGAATTATTTTTATTTAATTAAATTTAATATTTTAATTATTTTATTAGCCCTTTTTTAATAAAAATATAATATGAATTGTATATAATTAAAATGTCATGTGTCGCGTTATAACCGGATAATAATGTTAACTTATTTTTTTAGTGTGTTTAGTTCTAGAGAATACAAGGTGTTTTATTTTCTTGGAAAATAAAAAATCTCGAAAAAAACATGTTTGGTTGCAAAATTTGAAAATAATTTTTAGAAAATAAAAATAAAAATGAGTGAAATTTTGAAAATATAAAAAATATGTTTTCATCATTTTCATTGAAAATGTTTTAACAAAGTGGAAAATATGAAAAGTAAGGGTTTTTAAATTTTAACTCTATTTAACCCGGGTCTGAATCCTTCTAATGTCAATTTTAGAAATT